>CAUOFW020004558.1:0-554745 GCA_963454935.2 Ilex paraguariensis
AAATGAGAAACTACTCACTCTTCATGGCCACAAATGAGCTAGAAAAGTAAGAGAATCTCATCCCTCTAAGTAAAGAGAACTACAATTTACAAAAGATGAATAAAAGTTCTTTCTTTATGTGAAGTTCATCCCTCCAAATGTATAAGATACAAATTACAAAAGACAAATACAATGCTTCTTTCTTCACTAAAGAATGAATGAAATACTACTGACCCTTCATGGCTTTAAGAGAGCTAGAAAGGTGAGAGAAGTTCATCCCTCCAAATGAAGAAGATAGCTTACAAAAAAATGTAGAAGATAAGAAATTTAAACATTACAAGACTAAGGAAATTTGAGAGAGAAGTGCTTCCTTGCAATATCCAAGCATGTCAAACTTAAGGAATAGAGGGGGTATTTAGAGAGGGAGATGGGCAGCAATGGGGGGGGGAAACAAACCAATTCCAATGCTTGAACTAAAAAGGTAGAAATTCTGCTTTGGGGAGTAGCATCTGGACAGTAACGGTGGCGTTCGAATGATGGAAATTCTCTGGACAAGATTCTTCCATACTTTGCGGCCTTAAATAAAGAATCTCATATGGGTAATGGCGTCCAGACTGTGGTAGTCTTCTAGAAGCATTAACAAAACAATTACAAAAAAATGTAAAACTACTTTCTTAGGTCAGTACCATTCTCCAAACTAACCCCAAACAAAGTATAATGATCCTAGTTGTCCCACCATTGCCATTACCATTGGGGATTGTCAGGTCGAACAAACACTTTTGGACTTAGGTTTGAGTGTGAATCTATTACCTTAATCAATCTACAAGCAGTTAGGCATGGGAGAATTGAAACCCACTTCAATTACTCTTCAGTTGACAGACCGGAGTGTAAAACTACCAGGGAGGTGGTAGAGGATATCTTAGTTTAGGTAGATAGGTTTTACATTTCTATTATTTTAATATTGGACACTACACAGTTGCCAACCCAAATGCACAGGTCGCCCATCCTTACAACATTCAATGCACTAATAAATTGCACGAGTGGTGTGATAAAATGCTCTTTTAGGAATATGATTGTTGAATTCAATATTTTTCATGTAGTAAAGAAATCGGGTGGTGAAGGAGAGTTTTGTAAGATAGATCTGGTAGATGAGTTTGTGGAGGAGAAGTTTGAAACTTTTATGTATTTTGATCCTCTTCAATTATGCCTGATCAATTCTGAATGTGAGGATTATAACTCCAACGCTGTCTTTTATACTGATTTGTTAACAACTCTCAAGAGTTACAAGATGTGGAGAGGAACTATTTGAATAAACTGTTTCTTTCTATATAGTAGATTTGCTAGTTAACTTCTTGTTTTTGGTTTAATTAGTTGTGTTATTTTTTTATGCTAATTTATTCTTTTATTTTGCAATTGGCATTAGTTAGGTGTTGTGCTAAAGTGTTCTCTTTTCCTCTCTTTTACTTTTAATTTTACTCATTACATTATCATTCTTGCATTGAGGACAATTCAAATTTTAAGTTGGAGGAGTGAGGTTACAACATTGTGTTGCTCCTATTTATTTATTTGTTTTATTTTATTTTATTTATTTCAGTTGTAGCAGTTAGTTGTACATAGCGAAAATTTTGAAATTGAAAAATTTTGAAAAAAGAATCTCTATTTGAATGATACTTGTTGTTTCTTAAAAACGGTGAGGTTTAGAATATATTGTATGATACCTGAATTGGTTACATATTGTACTTTGGAGACTTGTAGTCTATGCTCGAATATCATGGTCATGTTGGTATTTAGAAACCCAAACTTTGTTTACAATGAGCATGCAATGTTTGTAGAAATTTATGAGGCCAGGTTCATGTTTTGTGAAAACTTGACATCCATAGTAGAGATGCATGTACAAATCCTATGAGTTTTTGTGCTTATCAATCTTGGAGGGTTATAATACATTTACTCTTATGATATTCATTTCAAATTCATTGTTTTTCAATAATTTTATTACTCTAGTGTTGGTTTGAAGAATAAGAGTAATGAGTTGGTTATATCTCTATAAAGAGCAACACTTTGTCATACATTCTGAAAGATGATGTTCGGCCATCTTTGAATTTTACTTGAACCTTAAGTTTATTCTTTCATTGTATTATCTCTAACATCTATTGATGAGCGTAGATTCAACTGGGTCAGACCCAATAAATCAAGTAAGCTCAAATTAGCTAAAAGGCAGGTCAAGTCTAGTTCGTGAATTCGACCTAGCCTAAGTTCCAAGGAATTCAAGAATAATTAGAGCAAATGGGGAGTAATTATTAGGATACTCACTCTCGAAGATCAAGGCAATCTCTTATGGCACTTACCTTTTGTAGCTATTCGGAGAATTAGTACCTTTGCCCTCACATCACCACCTTAACCAAGGCTTTGTGCCTATAAATTGTAAGCTCTGTCTACATGAGAGGGTACCTCTTGAGATCTCTCTACACCTATCTACACACCCTAACCATTGCTCTCTTTCCTGGTCACCTTACTTCATCAATAAAGGTTCCCCGGCCACCGTTACCATTTCTCGGAGTGGAGTAGGTCACTCGGACCAAACCACTATATATCTATGTGTTGACCTGATATTTACATTATTGTCATTGCTTGTTCTATTAATTGTCCATTAATTACACTTTATCACACACTCGACTGTTGATCATGCATAAATCTATTTTGTGCATCATTAGTCTAGCACCGTCTTTGGGAAACAACTAAGTTTTTAACTACCTTGCTACTCCATGAAAATCATAACCTGGTTGATGAGTCAACAATTGGAGGACAACAACCCGCCCATCGAGAGGAGGCTCCATCTCTGCCTCCGCCCACACCCGCGAAACCATCTATTCCAATGACTCCCGTAGCTGGGCAACAACTTTTATAGACCATGTAGTTGTTGGTAAACCAGAACCAAAAAATCATCCAATTGATGCTCACCTTGGGAGGTGTTGCCCCTCAGCCTGTAGGAGGAGCACCACTCCCTCTAACGGGAGAAGCACCGCAACCTGTCCACTCTGGGCACCAAGCTACCCCCTACCGTGGAGCCCCGCGCCAAAATACCCCGGGCAACGATAGGGTGTTCCTTGCCCAGGAGTCCCTGCTTAGCATCTAAGAAGCTCACATGTTCCCTCTCCTCATATACCTGCGCAAGATGACGAGGGAGAAAGTAGTATGTCGATTATGAAAGCCATTATAATGACCTGGCGAAGGATGTCCCTAACTAATGGGATGAGAAGATCAGGGAGCTACAAAACCAGCTCAATGATGCTCTTAACGCCATCAACGCACAGGCGCCAGAGACGGTGGATTACTTGGCAGATGTTGTCAATTATCCCCTACGCTAGAAGTTCAAGATGCCCGCCATCTTTGAGGGTACCAAAGACCCTCTGTACCACCTCGGTGCATATAAATCTCCCATGTAACTTCACAACGTGCCTGATGAGATCATGTGTAGAGCCTTCCCCACCACCTTGAAGAGATCTACTAGACAATGGTTTGCAAAAATCAAACCTTCTTCTATACACTCCTTTGTGAAGCTAAGTAAATCTTTCCTCTCCCACTTCATTAGAGAACGCCAACATCAGAAGTCTGTTACCCACCTGCTCACCATCAAGAAGGACCAGGATGAAAGCCTCAGGATCTACGTCACTCATTTCAATGAGGAGGCTTTCCAGATCGAGAAGCCAGACGATAAGGTAGCCCTAGCCACCTTCATTAGGGGTTTACGCTCCTCCAATTTTAAGTTCTCTATCCTTAAGAAGCCACCCGCCAGCATGCCCAAGTTGTTGTCAAGGGCACAAAAGTACATGAATGCCAAGGACGTCACCAAGGCCCATCGAGATGAGTCCCCCTGATTAGGGAAAAAAAGAAAGGACACCCGCGAAGACAAGGGGAGGCAGAAAACAAGATAAAAAAAACCTAAAGAATCTCTATTAAGGATCTTCTCAGTCTCGTACCCCAGAAAGAACAACAGTCCCTCATGCCACTAAATGCCTCGGTGGAGAACATCTTGTTCCACATATAAAATGACCCCATGCTCTGTTGGCCTGAAAAAATGAAGTCCACCCTGGACCGTAGAAATCCAAACAAGTATTGTTGTTTTCTCTGTAACCATGGCCATGACATTGACGACTACTTTGAGGTAAAGAGGCAGATAGAGGAGCTTATTAATCATGGTCAGTTACGATAGTATGTTGCTGGCAAAGGACCAGCTCAACCACCTGACCAAAATCAGGAGGATCTAAAGCACTAGCAACCACATAACTCTTGCTTGATGAAGACACCCCGACATAGGGAGAAAAAGGTCATCACCTTCTCAAACAGGGACCCCGAGGGGATCCAAGTCCCTCATGATGATCCTCTAGTCTGAACCTTGATGGTAGCAAACTACCAGGTTAAGAGAATTTTGGTCTACAGCGACAGCTTATCTAATATTCTATTCGCACTAGCCTTTGACAACCTTCATCTAGGCAGGGAGGGATAGTAACCCATTAGGACTCCCCTTGTTGGCTTCTCGGGGGAAAGGGTTTATCCCTTGGGTTCCATCACCCTACTGGTCACAGTAGGAATACCACCGAGGAAAGGGTTTATTCTTTGTGCCCGTCGTTGCCCTCATCATTGGCCTCACAAAAGCTTTGTCATTAAGGGAAATGAAGAGTCTACCATGGTGAAGAAGAAAATCTTTGGCCCTTCTAGCTGAGGAAGATACCACCCTGCAGCACAAGAAACCCTCATCTTTACAAAGACTCTCATTCCCTTAATCTCTTGCCACCTCAAGGGCTTAGGGCATGGGGGCAAATGATGAGCTAGATTTAACTAGGTCAGGCCCAATAAATCAAGTAAACCCAAATTAGTTAAAAGGCAAGTCAAGTCTAGTTCGTGAATTCAACCCAGCCCAAGGTCCACGGAATCCAAGAATAATTAGAGCACGTGAGGTGTAATTATTAGGATACTCACTCTCGTAGATCAAGATAACCTTTTATGGCACTTACCTTGTGTAGCTACTCAGAGAATTAGTATCTTTGCTCTCACGTCACCGTCTTAACTAAAGCTCTGTGCCTATAAATTGTAAGCTCTCTCTACATGAGAAGGAACCTCTCAAAATCTCTTTACACCTCTCTACACACCCTAGACGTAGCTTTTCTCTCTCCTAGCTATTGTATCCCTCCCAGAGCTAACCATTTCTCTCTGTCCCGTTCACCTTACTTCATTAATAAAGGTCCCTTGACCACTGTTGTCGTTTGCTGGAGTGGAGTAGGTCACTCTAATCGAATCACTATATATCTGTGTGTTGACCCGATATTTATATAATTTTCATTGATTGCTCTATTAATTGTCCTTTAATTATATTTTATCACACACTCAGCTGTTGATCTTGCACAAGTCTATTTTGTGCATCATCAGTTATTAAGCCAGGATGGATTTTTGTTTCTTTACCTCGATTAATAGCCAGGCTAAGCATAGAAGTATATATCCTACCTTGGTTATCCCTACATTTGTTCATTTATATAAGTGAGGAATTGTGGTAAAAGAAAGAAAGAAGAAAAAAATAGATGATTAGAAATGAAAGAAGATAAAAGTTCTGAAAAAAGGGAAAAGAAAAGTGAAAAGGAAGATAAAATAAATGAATGAAAAAGCCAAAGTCTATTGAAGACAAAATGAGGGATATGAGTTGTCATATTGTATACAAAGAAGGGTTCAGTGAATTAGAACATGTAAATTGTCTAAGGGAGAACTCGTTTTTGAATCCTTAAGTCTGTCATTTTTTAAATCCTCACCCAAGGCCCCATTATAACCATAGAAGTGCTATTTGATTCAGAAGGTATGGTTGAGGGTGTAAGCTTTGATTCCTACAAAATATACCAACTACATTACTTGTATATCTTTTAATATTCATTTCATGAGATTATGTCAAGGTTGTTTATTGAAATTAATTACTGCAATTATTGAGAAATATGTGAGTAAACATTGTCCTAGTTACATAAATTCGATCTTCACATATACATAAGAGGGTATTAGTCATTGACAATCAGAGAATTTCTTGTTTGAGTGTGGAAGCCTTGGTGAGTTTTGACATTGAAACTTGCTTTGGATAGCTAATATGGACATGAATCTAGGTTGATGAACCTTTTGAGTTGCATGATAATATCACACACATACGGGTTTTTAGTCCTAACATAATGGTGAATATTTTTGCATAGCTTTGAAGCCTTTAGGGCATATATGTGATAATTATTTTGAGGAGACATGATATAGCTTTGATCTCAAGGTAATTGAGAACTAATAAATTGGAAATTAGACAAAGTGAAGTTTATAGGTATCTTCTCTGAAAACATTCACAAGACAACATTCATCCACTATGGGTAACCTAGGGTTTAAAAGCTTAGTGCATAGGCTAAATGCATTCATGTTACCTATGAAAAAGATCGTGTATTTCTAGTTTTGTAATTACATTTTCATTTAATTAGATTCTTTATTATGCTATGAATTCCTTAGCATTGTATTTATTATGTTGTATCATAAATTGCATTGCATATACTTGAGAATTTGTAGTACATTGGAATAGGATTAAGACTCTAATTTGGGTACATGTTGCGTTTTAGGATCTAGGGTTAATTAGTGTTGTTTTAATTAATTTTGGAAAGAGGAAAAAAAATAGAAAACTTTTGAAATTCTGAGTCAGCTACTGGTAGGTCAAAAAGTGCTTCCTCCCAGTAGGTTCTTGTTCAGTCCAAAACTTATAAAAAAAGGTTTCTATCGGTAGAGGATCTTTACATTACTTAATTCCTTTGAAACCTATACTTCCAAATCCTCTCTATACCTATAAAAAATCCCTAGGGAAGCTTTCCAAACTCTTAGATACTCCCAATTCACTTTACTAGCTTTGATAAATCTAGTTTTTTAATGGCTTCTATGAGAGTCTTAGATTCAACTCCCTCCAACAAATTCTGAGGCCACCCTATTTTCTTGGGTCTTAGTGGTTGCTATAGTCTTTTTGGTTTTGTCTCAGATGGCTAGGACAAGGTCGAGATGAGTAACCTTGACAAACACTCTTGGAGCAACGTCATCTAGGTGTGCATCAATGGAAAAGAAGGGTAAGAGGAAGAGGGGAGAGTCAGATGATGAAGAGGGAAAGGATGTACCTGCTGTGCTCAGGAAGAAATCATCTTCAAATCCTTGGGCCACAAGTCGTCTAGTATGGTTTCTCTTTTCCTTTATACACCCGAAGGCAATGGAGGGTATTATAGGAAAAATGGGTACTTGGGCTAAGGTTACCACTTATAAGAAGAAAGATTTGGTTGTGCGTCAAAGTGTTCGTGAGACAGTGGTTGATTCTGAGGAGGGTGGAGATGAGGCTAAAAATTTGGGGGATGCTCCTATTTGTAATTCAAAGTGATGTGTTTAAGGATATACCTACTTTTCCTTTTCAATCTTCTTTTTATTTGTTTAGTAATACATGGGTTCTAGTAAAACCTTAAGGATTTTATTTTGAGTGGTAGTAGTCAATAGGAAGAGGCTACTACACTTTTACTCTTTTGTACCCTTTGGTGGTACAAAGCCATTTGACGGTCTTTTGTTAGATATCTGTTGAATTAAATTTGTTTATCCTAACTCTTTGATAAATCTCTTGAATTTATCTAGTCAATTTATTGTGAGTCTTCCTTTTTGGCACATAACCGAAAAGACCACTCTTGAACATAGTTTTCAAACACTGTCCGAAAGTAAGTCATAGGGAAAGGTAGAGAGAGATGAAAATGAGAGCATGGAGACAGGGTATGTGTCAAGGGGAAGGGTATGTTCAAAATAGGGTGACAAACCCATTAGATAATTGATTAGTTAAATATAAAGAGATTTAAAAAATGAGTAGGTTATTCAAATCTAATTCATTAGCTAGGTTTAGAACTTCAATTCCTTCTATAACTTCAATAGTAAACGAAAAATAAAATAAATTTCATGAGTAAAAAATATAATGAAAAATTGGAATATACCTAAGGTACTAGCAAAAGAGATATACAGAACAAGCTGGTTACCAACAACATTCAAGTCAGAATTGCAAGTAAAAACCATTTAACTGGTTTATGCCCTTACAAAAGAGCATGAAACTTGTCAAATGCTTAGTAAAAAATCAATCAAAAAACATAGGTCAAAAGGATATAATTTTATCCACATTGGCTTAGTTCAAGTTGCAATAAAACCATTATCAACTTGAGGAATTAACTCCTCAATGTTGTTATGCCTAAGAGATGCTAGGTTTAAAAACTATGGCACAAGTATCTTAGGAATAATGGAGTCAAGCTTGCACAATGGCCAAGTATACTTTAATTGTTTTCTAGACTTCACTGTAAGTCTAAGTAACATTAATTTGTTAACGGCCTTAACCCTGTTCATAAAAACTTTATGAGAATACAAAAACATGTCAGAAGGTAGCCAATCCGTAGTACTATTTTATCAAATCTATTACAAATGAACTTGAATAAATGTTCATGCATTAAGTAAAAGTCCTAAGGACAAAAATTTATTAATTCAAAGTAGTACAAGTGAAGCAAATATTCAAGTTCCCAGGCAACTTCAATGGAAAGATATAAATCTTCCAAATTGCTGGATGCTTGAAAATGAAAGTGACCACAAAAATCATCAAAATACTACAGTCAACTTAGATTGTATCCAGCAATATCTTGATGTATCAATAATAATCTCCTTTGATGGTAAAAGATCAAGTAAACCACTTCAAATTAATGAAGGAAGAAAATTTGAGTCTGCATATTCTAGTGTGTCTAAAAGAGATGAAGACTTAGGAAAAGATTTAAATAAAAGGTTAAAATTAAAAGGTATCAATACTTGTAATACTCTGAAAATTTTGAATTTTTATGAGAAAGAGCAAAACGATAATTAGCCGCTACGGTATGGGTTGAAAGCCAAAATTTTTCTAGAATTTAGATGACGAAACGGATCTCACCATTGTATTCGTCTTGTAAAATCTAGTTACCCAGCCAATTTTCATTAAATTTCAAGATAGTCAAATTTTTACATTTTACGATACAATCAGGCGTCACGTGACCAAAATAAATGCGATTGGGTTTTATTTGCGAAAAAGTTAGTTCACATAAAATATGTTGAACATAACATAGGACAAAATTTAATTGATTCGAGATGAAATCGGATCAGAAAAAAATGGGACGTGTGACGTAACGTGGGCCAAGTATTTGAAAAGTATAAAAGGGGAAGAAAAATCAGATTTCCTCCCATTTGAGCTGGGTTTTTCCAGAAAAGATAGAAAGAAGAGAGGAAAGCGAAAACAAAAAGTTATTCAAGCTTCTCTCTACGATCTAGGGCCAATCGTTCATTAAAATGTTTCATGCCAATAATTAAAGTTGATCTAAGTGATAAGAGTGACGTCTACATACCAAAAAATTAGGGATTTCACCACAGTCTCAAAGACAGGATTTTTGGAAATCAAGGGTTGAAGTTTGATTTGGGTTCTTGGGAGTTTTCTGCCATCTGTATTTTGTTTCAAGAGGTAGGGTTCTTATTCTAGGTAGGTTTGTTTTCAACCTAGGGTTGTGTATGAAATGGATAATTTGATTAGAGATGAATTCTCATGTTTGATGTACTCCTAGTGCAACTAGAGTATGAGAAATGGGTATAGAATTGTGCTAAACCAATCTTACATGAATTAGGTTTGTGAAATTTGCTTATTTAGTAAATTCATGGAAAATGTGATAAATTGGGCATGATTGTGTGTTACATGATTTTGTGCCTTTTGAGTGTTTGATAAAATACTATGTTGATGTAACATGTTTGTTTCGTTGAAAATGTTGTAGCATGCTTGGTGAGAATATGGATTGTAATTATATGTTTTTGATATAATTGACAATTTGGGAATGTGATGATGTTGGAATGTAATTATATGCTTCATGATATAAGTTACATTAAGGAATTGAAATTGTTTATATTGTGCTCATGACATGTTGAACACGATGTTGTAATTGCAATTGAAATCTTGGTTGCATAATGATATGAAATGCAAGTGTACATTATATTGCATATGCATGGGAAGAATCATATTCGTGGGCATGTGACATGGGTGTAGGTGTGTGCATGGTCTTGATCAAACACCAGTATTGGTAGATAATGAATGGGCTCAAAAAAGTTGGACCAAGATTCGACTGAATCACACGAGTTGCATTGAAAATAGGGTTGGCGTTAGCAAGAAGGGCTAAATTGTCCCTTGGGTGCAAGATCCGGTGATTTGGATATGCACTCCATTGGTATTGAGTCTATAAAGTGTGTTGGCGTATGCAGAGCCTTTGGTGGAAGTCCATAAATACCGTGTTGGTTGGGTGCCCATTGGTGGAAGTCTATAAATACCCACACCAAGAAAGACCCGGAATTTATAAATGGTCATCAGATGTGTAACATCAATGACAAGGGTTTGTAATGTCCGGATTCATACACGTGGCATTACATGTGTTATGGGAGCGGGTGAAGGCTCGGGTTGCATTCCATGTGTGAGTCTCACCTCATAATATGGCATGGCATTATGACATTCATTCTTGAAGTTATATGTTCTTGGATGAACGCTTGTTTGATTGTTGAATTGCAAGTGAGCATTTAATATGCATCTAGGTTGGGTAATAACATCTTTAGGAGATACCCTATTGAGCGTGGCTTACCCTTTATGGGGACAACATTTCAGGTGTAGGACAAGCGTCAGTGGACGGCTCTCACTTAGGCTCTCGTTGATGGAGGTTGAGTTGTAGCTTTAGATTACATTTTTGTAAAACAATTGTGTAATGAGTTTTTGGACATATAATATTGTTTAAAGGGTTGTCTAATAAACCTTTATGGGCTATATTTTGAGTATAATTTGATGTTATGTGTTTGGGTGAATGTTGTATGAAATTGGATGAGTTGAAATTGAAAAAGGATTGGGGGGAAAACTGGGCTCATTTACCAGTAGTAGTCTTTAGCTACTGGTAGCTTCTCCAAAAAATTTGCACTGTTAGTTTGTTGGCAGAGATCTCATCTACTGGTAGCACGTACACGAGCTATCGGTAGCTCCTCCAAAATTTTTAAAAATTTAAAATAACTTTGCCAAGCTTTTGGGCCTTGAGTCCTTTTGTTCAAATGATGTAAATGGAGTAATATTAAGGACAAATAGATGTATATTGCACCTTGGAATGGTCAAGTGATTGAAATGTATATAGGTTATACATTTGGGAGTGCCCGGTACAGGGGAGACTTTGCCCAAACTTTTTGTTGTTTATGATCCCAATGAAGGGGATGTTATGATATGGTGTCAAATTATACAGCATTCATAGGCATTTTCGCGGGTTGATGAGTGATCAACTAGTTGACATAGGACTCCCAATTTTAGGGGCGTCACAATACCTCATCATAAATCAGTAAACCACGATACACCACTCACTCAAAATTCTAAGAAGATGATGAACTCTCCTCACCTTCTCCATCTATGACTGACATGGAAAGTAATGTAAAATCCAGGAAAATTTAAACTTTTTATGAAAAAGGGTAAAACGGTAATTTATCACTATAGTGCGAGTTGAAAACCCGTATTTTTCTAGAGCTCGGATGATAAAACGGACCTCACAAATCTAGTTACCTAAACAAATTTCATCGAATTTCAAGATGGTCGTGTTTTTCACGTTTTACAAGGCAATCGGGTCTCGCTGACCTAAAAATAAAATTTTTAAAAATATTTTGAAAATAATTTAAAGCAAGTTGAAATAAAATATTTTGTGCTTGAACCAGAGCAAAATTTAATTGTTTCGGGGTGAAAATGGACCTAGCAAAGAGGGGTGTGTGGCGTGACGTGGACCAAGCGTTAAAGTGTATAAATAGGAAAAAAACCTGATTTTTACACCCATTTCTCTACTGGATTCCAGTTGGTTTAACATTGGAAGAAGAAGAGAGGAAAAAGAGAGAATTTCAACCTTCTCTCTCAAATTTACGGAGTTCTGTTAGTCCAAATTCTTCGGGCCAAGTATTAAAGTCAATCTTCGTGGCAAAGGCTACACAACCATACCAAAAAGGACGGATTTCACCGAAGATTCAAAGAAGGGAGTGTGGAGAAAGTTTGGTTTTGGATAAAGTTTGAATTCTTGAAGCTTCCTACATTGATTTCACGCTTCAAGAGGTAGGGTTTTCATCCTTCTTAGGTTTATTTCTAACCTAAGATGATTGTATGAAATGGGTAGGTTGTTAGAATTGATTTAAAAAATGCCTATTGTATTTGAAATGTGAAATGGATATTGGAAATGGGTAGAATAAATTCTATCTTGACTTCAATACATAGGAATTGCTAGATTTTGATTTCTTGGAATTTTGATAATTGGGTATGTGGAAATCACTAAATGTGATTTTTTTTATTTATGTAATGATTATGGGCATTTTTATGTGATAACATGATTTGGTGTCTTGAAGGTGTTTGACAAAATGCCAATGTGAAAATTAAGTGTGTTATTGCATAGATTATGTATGACATGCTTAGGGAAAATTGTTGTTAAATGTGAATGTTGGTATATGTTTGTGATATATATTGGCATTATGATGACTATATGGAAGTTATAAGTTTTGGATATAATTTGCCATGAAAATGTTGAATGTGGTTAAATTAGCCCATATGGCATTCATTACATATTGGGCATGACATGGATATTGCAATGGTACATTACATTGCTTTTGCACGGAGGCATTGCATCCATGGGCATGAGACATGAGTGTGGGTGTGTGTGCATGGTTGATCAAACACCATTCTTGGTGGATGATATTTGGGCTCAGGGAAAGTTGGATTGATGATTCGACTAAGTCGCATAGTTTGCATGAAAAACTTGTGTCGGGTATTGCAAGCAGGGCTAGATTCTTCTGATGCAAGACCCAATTACTTGGTTCATACACTCCCCTGTGGTGCAATTTTGGAAAAGTGTATCAGTTTGTAGAACCGGTGGTGGGACACCAAAACTCCTTTGCCCAACAAAGACATATGGTTTTGTTTTATAAAATAGTCATTCGATGTGTAACATCCAACAAAGATACATGATTTTGTTTTAAAATAAAGACATATGAGTTTTATTTTAAAAAGATTATTGGATGTATTTCATCAATGGCAAATTTATACACATTTGCATTGCATTATGTTGTGGGCGTCAGAATGGGCTCGGGTTAAAATGCATGAGTGAGTCGTATATCATTTCATGGCATGACATGGTGATTTCCAAAATTGAATTGCATATTCTTGTTTGGGATAGTTTTTGCTTGTAGAATGTTGCATGTAAACATTTCATATGCACTTAGGTTGGGGAGTAGCCTCTGTAAGAGATACCCTATTTAGTGTGTCTTACCTTATATGGGAAAACATTTCAGGTGTGGGGTTCATGCCGGTGGAATGCTCTAAATCAAGGTCCAAATGTTGAAGAAAATACGACATGTGGCTTTAAATGATGTTTTTGTAAAACTAGACTTTTAATTTAGTTTTTGGCATGTAATGTATGGTAAAAAATTGTAATTTGAACTTGTATTAACTATGTTTAATGAATAAATTCATGATGTGGGAGTATGAATTGATATATATTGGGTCTCGGATGGGTCATGTGATTAAATGTTGTTATATGAGTTTGGATAAATGGACCTAGTGTGGTCAATGTTGTATATTGGATTTCGAACGGGTCAAGTGATTGTGTGATTGCACATGTTGTATTTTGGGTAGAGCTCTCTATACAAAGGAGACTCTACCTGAATTTTGTTAAATTATGGATCCCGGTAAATGGGGCAGAATGGAGTGATAATAAGTTACACGGTATCCACGAGTATTCTGCGGGTTAATGGGTGATCAACGGGTTGACAAAGGACCCCTGATTTTTGGGGCGTCACTGCTTGGTATCAGAGCTTAAGTGTACGATTTACCTAGGGCTTGAGGGACATGAGTTTAGACTATTGCATTCATTGTACATTTCATGTTATGTGTTATATGTTATGTGAATTATATGCATGGTGAAATGTGTTTGGAAAGGAGACACTAGGGTTAGAGAGCATAACCTTGGAGGTCAAAAAAAGAAGGAACAAGACAGTTCAGGGTATGAATGTCTACTAGTGGGTGGCATGCGCTCTACTAGTGAAACATGGAGAGAAATCTCAATATTACGACTTTAATCCCTACTTTGGGATAGTAAGTTAGTGCTATATTGCTACATGAAAAGTCATTGCATGTGAGTTCTCCCCTAGGAGTTAGGGTGAGTGTTGATCAGAGATGTCGGGGTTGGGAGTTAGAGATCTCAAGGATTCTACTCACGGTGGACCTTAGGGTCATGGACATGTCAGAGTTTGATGTCATCCTTGGGATGGATTGGTTGACGACACACCGAGTTGTCATTGATTGTGATTGGAAGAAGGTCACTACCTACACACCGGAGGGTGTTTGTTTCAAGTTTTAGGGGGAGAAACACGATGTTTTACCCCAAGTAGTGTATGACTCCCGTTGGCATGGGCAGTTGATGGGTTGGCTAGTAAGCCTTACCCTCGAGGACAAGGCGTGACAGGAGTTTGGTCTACCTTGGGTGGTTTGTGAGTATGAGGATGTTTTTCGGATGAACTACTAGGATTACCTCCACATAGGGATGTAGACTTCACTATTGAGTTGCACCCTGGTACATCACCCATTTCTATGACTCCGCATAGGATGGCATCTGCAAAGTTGCAAGAACTTAAGGTCCAATTGCAAGAATTGATGGACAAGGGCTTCGTTACACCGAGTACCACACCTTGGGGTGCTTTAATGTTGTTTGCCAAGAAGAAAGATAAGACTCTTTGACTATGTATAGATTACAGGTAGTTGAATAGGGTTACTATCAATAATAGATACCCTTGGTCGAGGATTGATGATTTATTTGATCAACTAAGAGGGGTGGGGGTCTACTCCAAGATAGATCTATGCACGGGTTACCATCAGTTGAGGTTTAGGAAGACAAATATCCCTAAGATGGCGTTTAGGATGCGGTATGGGCATTTTGAGTTTACTATCATGCCTTTTGGATTGACAAATGCCCCAGCGGCATTCATGGATCTCATGCATAGGGTGTTCCAACCCTACCTAGATCAATTCGTCATGGTATTTGTTGACGACATCCTGATCTACTCCAAGTCTGAGGAGCAGCATGAGGGTCACTTGAGGATTGTTCTCCAGACCTTAAGGGACAATCAGTTGTACACCAAGTTTAGCAAATGTGAATTTTGGCTTACGGAGGTGAAATTTTTAGGACACGTGGTGTCATCTCTAGGTGTGTGAGTTGATCTAGAGAAGGTTGAGGCGGTGATGAGTTGAGAGAGGCCGAAGTCAGTCTTTAGGATACATAGTTTCTTGGAAATGGCGGGTTATTACAAGAGGTTCATTAAGGATTTCTCCTGACTAGCTGCACCAATGATGAGATTGACTCAGAGGGAGGTCAAGTTTCAGTGGGATGACTCGTGTGAGAGGGCATTCCAAGAGTTGAAGGGGAAGCTTACTTCAGCTCCTACTCTAATAGTTTCGAAGAGGGGACAGAGGTCCACAGTGTATTATAATGCCTCCAAGGACAGACTTGGTTGTGTCTAGATGCAGTCCGAGACAGTGGTAGCTTATGGTTCTCAGCAGTTAAAAAAACCACGAGCAGAATTACCTTATGCATGATATGAAGTTGGCGGCCATTGTCTTTGCCCTAAAGGTATGACAACACTATTTATACATTGAGCAGTTCAAGGTGTTTTCAAACCACAAAAGTCTGAAATACATCTTTACTTAGTGGGACCTCAACATGAGAGAACATGATGAGCACATAATATTGCATATTTGATGGCCTCATCACATGAATTTTAACTCAACTTTTGCATCTAAGTACTTAGAGTTAGCCAAAATTATGAATAATGTTGAATTTTCGATGTTGCAAGTAATTATAGCTTAAATGATGGATTTTAGAACCTTCAAACTAAGTGTGGAGGAGTGATGAAGATGTGGACACATTACATGAGGATTTGGAGGCTTAAAAGTGAAAGAAATCAAGGAGGTGTTGGTGTTTGGTAATGTAGGCATCAGTAGCCCCACCATTTTGTACGAGTACCTCAGTTTTCCTCCTTTTTGACCATGATACACTTCGAAACGATCAAGTTCAAAACATGAAAGTTGTAGATCTGGATGTCTTATGTATGGTGTCCAACTTTCAGCTAAAGCGGAAAATTGGATCAAAAGTTATGATGATTATACAAAAATTGGTCCAGAGACAAAGTGTACCGGTAGGCATATCAGTACGATGAGGCTACTGGAGTTCGACATACCGGTACACATACAGGTACAGTCTACTAAAATAGCCTAGAATGCCTATTTTTCATGCTCCACTTGTTTGGGGGTCCCACCATTGATTCTCCCACTTGCCCCCTGACTTCCCTTACACATTTACATGACTCCTACACCCTTATTGAAGACTATGAAGGCCATTGCATTTATGTGGATGGGAGAGGAAGGGGCAGCCAAGAGAGTTGGAGGCTAAGGTCTTCCTAGCCTTTCAAGAGCCATCAAACTCACCTCCCATTGATGGGAGGCCTACACACACCTCGGGGAACCCTCCATGGATGAAAAATGCAAGACTCTTCACCATAAATTCATGCATTCGACAAAGATTTTGGGTGTGGCTACCTAAACTTAGAAAATCCAATGAAGAAGATGATGAATAGTATAAAATTTATATTTTTACATTTTCTTTTCCATTTTAGTTGTAGTAAGCTTTCAATTTCTTGTAATCCTTAACTCTTCTACTTTAATCTCATTCATTTCAAGTTTATTGCAAGTTTAGTTACATGTTCTTGAATCTACCATTGTTATATTAAGTTTTTCTTCATTTCAATTTTTAAAATGGGTATTGAATATTTTTCTTCATAGTTTAAGATTTATAGCATTAAGTTAGGTTTCATGCTTCATTTCCTCATTATGTCTTTTTACATTATGCATGTATTTCCTTTATTTATGAATAGCTACATTTAAAGTTGGCTAATCCAAGGGAGACCACCTCTTGGACATGCCATTCCAACTCATGTTCTTTCCTCCTCTCAGTGTATGATGGTTTGGTTTGATTTGGTTGGGGTGAGGACATGGTTGTAAGTTCTTGATACACCATAGGCCTGGTCACGGTGTATGCTTGAATCCTCACCTCCATTTTAGTCCCGAGCTTTCCACGAATCAATCGTTCATCTATGCACCATTGGAGGAAGGTTTTGAGTTGATTTGGTATTCCTGTTAGAATGAACACTTAGGATTAGCCAACACTTGTTTTCTTGCATTTTCATTAAGAACAAAACTCACCAAAACCAACTACAAGATTTTACACTTTCCTTTTTTCACAAAATCACTTTCACCACTCTTCAATTTTCCTTCCCTGAGGAGACGACCTTGGAATACTTTTCCAAGTAAAACAATGACACACAAAAGACTCTTTGCGCTTGGGGAGCACTTTTGTTCACATACGCATTTCATTACACACAAATATTTTGTTCATTTCATTCCATTCTAGCCACCAATCTGTTGCCCCGTCTCTTGCATCATTCCGAAGGAGAGTGACACTGCCTTATACACATAAGCCATAGACACATTGAGGGATGATGTTTAGAGGTTAGGAACAACAATGGAATACATCAAGCATAATGCATGTGGACGAAATATTTAGAGGATTGTGACTGCACTTTGGATTACCATCCAAGTAAGGCAAACGTGGTGACTGATGCACTCAGCCAAAAATTATGAGGAGTCTTGGCTAGTGTGGTTTCTTGGGAGTGGTAGATGCTCGAGACTGTGGGATAGTCCAGGTTGCATTACAAGGGTCAGGCTTAGGGCACTTTGGAAAGTTTGGTGGCTATGTCTTCCCTACAGAGCAGAGTGACTGAGTCCAAGGGGCAGGACACAGAGATATTATCCATCAGAGACCGGGCATGATTTGGTATAGGTGACGAGGGTTGGGTCATTCACACGGATGGTGGTCTTTGGTTTAGGGGAAGGATAGTGGTTCCCTAGTCGGCGAATCTAAGAGAGGAGATCCTCAAGGAGTTCCATTGCTTCCATTTTACTATGCATCCAGGCGGCATGAAGATGTACCATGATCTTCGTCGCCAATATTATTGGAGTAGGATGAAGAGGCACGTCGGAGAATTTATTAGTCAATGTCTCACATGTCAATAGGTCAAGGCTGAGCACCAGAAACCAGCAGGGTTACTCCAGTCTTTGGAGGTGGTTGAGTGGAAGTGGGAGCACGTCACGATGGATTTTTTGACCCACTTGCCATGGACATCGCGAGGGCATGATGAGGTGTGGGTGATAGTGGACCGACTTACAAAGTTGACACTTTTTGGCTGTGCGGATGACCTTCACACTAGAGGAATTCTATAGGCTATATATACGAGAGATTGTTTGGCTACATGGGGTGCCCATATCTATAGTATCGAATCGGGATCCCAAGTTTACAACTTATTTTTGGGAGAGTTTTCAGCGGGAAATGGAGACAGTTGATAATGACCACAACTTTTGATCCCCAGATGGACGGTTAGTCTAAGAAGATCATCCAAACTTTAGAGGACATGCTACAGGCATGCCTCCTAGATCTCAAGGGTAGATGGGAAAAGCATTTACCCTTAGTGGAGTTTGCCTACAACAATATTTATTAGACAATCATACAAATTGCACCCTATAAGGCACTTTATGGGAGGCCTTGTTGTTATCTGATTTGTTGGACTGAGGTCGAAGAGAGACCCTCTAAGGGTCCAAAATTGGTTAGATACACCTCAAAAAGGGTGGACTTAACACGAAAATGTCTTTTCACGACACAGTGCCGGAAGAACAGTTATGCCGGTGAACGGTGGCGACCCTTAGAGTTTGAGGTGGGAGATCATGCTTTGTTGAAGGTAATGCCTAAGAGAGTAGTAGTCAGGTTTGGTAAGCGGGGAAAGCTGTTGTTGAGGTATATCGGGCCCTTCGAGGTACTCAAGAGGGTTGGCACAGTCGCTTATCGATTGGCGTTATTGTGAAGACTATCGAGTATTCATGTGGTGTTCCATGTCTCTATGCTCCGGAAGTATACTCCAAATCCAACACATGTGGTTGATTGGGGTGAGTTGATTGTTGATATAGGTGGGACCTTTGAGGAAGGACCAATGCGTATCATGGATACCCGAGATTAGGTTTTGAGAGGCAAGACCCTGAGATTGGTGAAGATGCTATGGCAGCACCGAGGTGTGGAGAAGGCGACATGGAAGCGTGAGGACACTATACGTAGCAGTTATTTGTTCTTGTTCGAGGATAAAGGAACATTTTTGCAACCATAAGTATTGTATTACTTGTTGCATATGCATGCGAGTAAGTGTGCATGAGTATGTGAATTTCGGGGACAAAATTTTTTTGAAGGGGGGAAGAATATAAAACTTGAGAAAATTTAAACTTTTTATAAAAAAGGGCAAAATGGTAATTTGCCACTACAGTGTTGGTTGAAAAGCCGTATTTTTCTAGAGCTTGGATGACGAAATGGCCCTCACCGTTGGATTTGTCTGGCGAAATCTAGTTAACTAGACAAATTTCGTAGAATTTTTAGATGGTTATGTTTTTCATGTTTTATGAGGCGATTGGGTCTCGGTGACCTAAAAATGAAATTTTTAATAAAATTTAAAATTTTAAAAAATAATTTAAATCAAGTTGAAATAAAATATTTTGAGTTTGAATCGGAGTAAAATTTAATTGTTTTGGGGCGAAAACGGACCTGAGAAAGGGGGGCGTGTGGCACGATGTGGACCAAGCGTTAAACTGTATAAATAGGAACAAAAATCTGATTTTTACACCCATTTCTCTGCTGGATTCTAATTGGTTTAACATTGGAATAAGAAGAGAGGAAAAAGAGAGAATTCCAACCTTCTCTCTTAGATCTACGAAGTTCTATCGGTCAGAATTCTTCGGGCCAACTATTAAAGTCGATCTATGCGACGAGGGCTATGCAACCATACCAAAAAGGATGGATTTCATCAAAGATTCAAAGACGAGACTTTGGGTAAAGTTTGGTTTTGGGCAAAGTTTGAATTCTTGAAACTTCCTACGTTGATTTTACTCTTCAAGAGGTAGGGTTTTCATCCTACTTAGGTTTATTTCCAACCTCGGATGATTGTATGAAATGGGTAGGTTGTTAGATTTGATTTAACAAATGCCTATTGTATTTGAAATGTGAAATGGATACTGGAAATGGGTAGAATAAATTCTATCTTGACTTGAATACATAGGAATTGCTAGATTGTGATTTCTTGAAATTTTGATAATTGGGTATGTGGAAATTACTAAATGTGATTTTTTAATTTATGTGATGATTATGGGCATTTTTATTTGATAACATGATTTAGTGCCTTGAAGGTGTTTGACAAAATGCCTATGTGAAAATTAAGTGTGTTATTGCATAGATTATGTATGATATGATTAGAGAAAATTGTTGTTAAATGTGAATGTTGGTATATGCTTATGATATATATTGGCACTGTGATGAATTTATGGAAGTTATATGCTTTGGATATAATTTGCCATTAAAATGTTGAATTTGGTTAAATTAGCTCTATGACATTCATTACATATAGGGCATGACATTGATACCACAATGGTACATAACATTGCATTTGCACAGAGGTATCGCATCCATGGGCATGAGACATGAGTGTGGGTGTGTGTGGATGGTTGATCAAACACCATTCTTGGTGGATGATATTTGGGTTCGGGGAAAGTTAGATCGAAGATTCGACTAAGTCGCATACTTTGCATGAAAAACTTGTGTCGGGTATAACAAGTAGAGCTAGATTCCCCCTTGGGTGCAAAACCCAATTACTTGGTTCATACATTTTCCTGTGGTGCATTTATACACATTGGATTTATTTCAAAAAGATCATTGGATTTATTTCATCAATGGCGGATTTATACACATTGGCATTGCATTGTGTTATGGGAGCCAGAGTGGGCTCGAGTTAAAGTGCATGAGTGAGTCTCATCTCATTTCATGGTATGACATGGTGATTTCTAACATTGATTTGCATATTCTTGTTTGGAATGGTTGTTGCTTGTTGAATGTTGCATGTGAACATTGTATATGCACTTAGGTTGGGGAGTAGCCTCTGTAGGAGATACCGTATTGAGCGTGCCTCACCTTATATGGGAAAACATTACAGGTGCGGGGTTCACGCCGGTGGAAGGCTCTCAATTGGGGCCCAAATGTTGAAGAAAAGCTGACTTGTGGCTTTAAATGATGTTTTTTGTAAAACTAGACTTGTAATTTAGTTTTTAGCATATAATATATGTAAAAGAATTGTAATTTGAACTTGTATTAACTATGTTTAATGCATAAATTCATGATGTGGGAGTGTGAAGTGATGTATATTGGACCTCAGATCGGTCATGTGATTAAATGTTGTTATATGAGTATGGATAAATGGACCTAGTATGGTCATGTGATTGTATGATTGCACAAGTTGTGTTTTGGGTAGAGCTCCCCGTAAAATGGAGACTCTGCCCGAACTTTGTTAAATTATGAATCCCGATAAATGGGGCATAATGGAGGGATATTGAGTTACATGGTATCCACGGGTATTCCGCATGTTGATGAGTGATCAACAAGTTGACAAAGGACCCCCAATTTTTAGGGCGTCACATGTAACACGGTAAACAAACAGTTACTTACAATTAGTAGAACAAATGGACTGTTCATAATTAATGTCGATAAATTACATGAAGAATTCAAGTCCAAGAAAAATAAACCTAGAAGATGAGAATTTAGGAGTAAATATAGTAACCATAAGCAAGAAAAAATAATTGAAAAATAGACTAAGTTTATGAATGAGATAAGATGTGAAATCTATTTCATTGACTGCTTAGCAAATCATTACAAATCAGTAAAAGTAGTAACAAAACATAAATGAAAAAAAGAAGATGCTTCTATAGTGTCTTCTAGTCATTCTTCAACATAAACCATAGTACTTAGTCACAAGGATTCCGAAGTAAAAGCCTCACCATTCGAATTAGCTTCAAGTACTGAACCTAAAAAAAGAATAATTGAGCAAAACAACTTTACCAGCCAATGTTTAAAAACAATTGGTAAATAGTTAGACAAAATTGAAACCAAGATGGATGATCTGAAACCATCAACAAGTAAAAAAATTAGAGAAACCTCTAATACAATTACTAGAAGATAGAAGTAAACTTGATATCTCGGTTACTTAAAAAAATTGAAGAAGTTATCCAAAAAACTAGACCAACCAAAAGTCAAACCTATTTTACCCCAAGTTAACACTATTAATCAAAATGATGAAAATTCAGAAGACAATAAATCCCAAGAAACTAGTAAACTAGAAGGTTCTACTGATTTCGAAATCAGAGAATTAGAAGAACTATTTGGTAATCAAAATCTTAACAAATTAAAATTTTCAAAAGATAATCCTACAAGTATTACCAAGAAACATTAGAAATTAGTTTTCAGTTCAATTCAACAAACTTTATGAGTGGAACATAGATTGATTAATTGAACAAAATAAATCATATGTCTATGGTTATCAACAGTTATATTAACAACCTTGATTGTAGTGAATTAGAAATAGTTGATCTAATAACTTTTGGATTCACAGGTACGTTAAAAAACTGGTGGGATAACTACCTTAGTCAAGAACAAAGAGATAGCATCAAGCATGTTGTTGAGTTAGATGAAGATAAAAATTCAATCTTTAATGAAAGGATAGGAAGAGCATAACCAGATGGAGTAAACACCCTAATCTACACAGTAATCAAACATTTTGTTAGTACACCAAGAAATATATCATCTCGGATCCATGATTAACTAAGAAATCTAAGGTGTCCAACCTTAAGTAATTTTAGATGGTACAAAGATGTATTCATCTCAAGGCTAATGATCAAAGAAGATTGTGAAAAGTATTTCTAGAAAGAAAATTTTGTTAATGACTTACCTAATCTATTTGCACACAAGATTAGAGAAGCATTAAGTAAACCTACAGGAATTATTGAATATGATCAGTTAACATATGGTGATATTATTAGTATCATTTAAAAAAAAGGTTTAAGAATGTGTAATGATGTGAAAATTAGCAAGTAGATTAAAAATGAGAAAAAAGAAAGCTAAATATGAAATGGGTAATTTATGTGAACAGTATGGCCTACCTCCAGTAGCACCATCTTGCAGAAAACATAAATTAGTCAAACCTTATAGCAAGAGTAAATATTACCATAAGAAGAGTAAAAAGAATTTTTCAAACAATGAATATTATGGAAAATCAAGTAAAAAACAAAAGGAATCTCATAAGCCTAAGACTTATAAGAAAAACATAGATAAACAAGAAATTGAATGTTTCAATAGTGGGAAAAAGGGACATATCAGCACCAAATTTCCAATTAAAAAGAAGCTAAAACATTTAAACTTATCTGAGGAAGATAAAGATAAAGTTCTAGCAAACTTTAAGTTGAGTAACTTAAGTCAAAATGAAGAAAGATCAGATGATTCTAACGATTCTAAAAGTTCTTTAGACTATCTGTCAATCTACAGCAATTCAAGTAATTATGATGTCAAAATAGGATGCAAAGATAATTGTCCTAAAACAGTTAATGTCTTAACCAAACAAACTAAGAAAGAAAACATCCTCATTGACCTTATGAACAAAATTGAAGATCCAGAGTTAAAAGTAAAATATATCAAAAAAATTAAGGATTTGTTTGTCAAAAAAGACATTAAACAATCTTTTGGTGAAAAATAGTTAATTAGTTTCAATAAAACAATGGAAAGGTTTTATAAAGATAAACAAAAAGAAGTACCTTTACAAGATCTCCAAGCAGAAGTTAACAAATTGAGAAATCAAAGAATTACAACTCTACGATAAAAATCTAAAAGAAACCCTGAATCTTCGCCAAACAAGTAACAAATTTAGAAAATCAAGAAGCCCAGCTCTTAGTCAATAAGAAATTAATTCAGATAGCTCACATAGTTCAACTAGAACATGTTCCTAGCAGATGCCCATAACCTTCACCTCTAATGTGGAACCCTTGGGTGTAATGAAGCTACCATATGAATATAGATGTTCACAAACAAGCAATGATGATAATCAGCTAATCAAATTAAGTGGTTAAATCTCCAAAAATGGAATTCCAAAGATAAAATAATAATTGGTAGTGATTTTGAAATAGAAGTCATAGCCCTTATAGGTATTGGTGAAGATTTGAATTGCATACAGGAAGGGCTTATACCAACCACGTATTATCATAAGACAACTAAAAGACTTAGTTCAGCAAATGGTAGTAAAATAAGTATAAAATATAAGTTACCAAAAGCGCATATTTGTCAAGACAATGTATGCTTCAAAACATTGTTTGTCTTAGTACAAAATATAACATATAAAGTTATCATTGGGATACCATTCACATATCTCTTATATCCATTTAGAACGGATATAGAAGATGTATCTACTAAGCCTTTTGGTCAATCAGTAACTTTCAAATTCTTAGCCAAACCTCAAGTAAAAGAATTAAGAAGACTTAAAGAATATTTAATCTCAAAGTCTCTTAATTTAGTAATGCAGAAAAGTAATCAAGTGAAATTTCTTAAAGAAGAAATCAATTACAGAAGAATTCAAGAACAGTTAACCAACCCAATCTTAATTCAAAAGATTGAAAGATTTAAGGAAATTTTAGAAAATGAGGTATGTTCTAACCTTCCCAATGCTTCTAGCACAAAAAGACACATATAGTAAAATTACCATATATCAGAGGTTTCAGTGAACAAAATATACCTATAAAGTCAAGACCAATTCAAATGAGCCATGAAGTAATGAAAATTTGTAAGAAAAAAATTTCAAAATTACTCAATTATCATAAAAAGTAGATCTCCTTGGTTCTACCCTGCTTTCTATGTCATAAAAAATCCAGAATTAGAAAGAGGAGTTCCCAAACTAGTGATCAATTACAAACCTTTGAATGCTGTGTTGGAATAGATCAGGTATCCAATTCCTAAAAAACAAGATTTAATAAAAAGATTAAGTAAAACAGTAATCTTTTCAAAGTTTGATTTAAAAAGTGGATTCTGAAAAATTCAAATAAGTCCAGAAGAAAGATATAAAATTGTTTTCACAACACCCTTTGGTCATTACGATTGGAATGTAATGCCCTTTGGATTGAAAAATGCACCAAGTGAATTTTAAAATATAATGAATGAAATATTCAACCCAATAAGTAATTTCTCTATAGTCTACATAGATGATGTTCTCATCTTGTCCAAGTCAACTGATAAGCATTGGAAAACCTGTATGTTTGTCTAGATATAATCAAATAAAATGGTTTAGTCATCTCTTCCAGTAAGATCAAGTTATTTCAAACTTCAGTCAGATATATCAGTCGGTCTATCCAGTTTGTAGATAAATTTCCTGATGAAATTAAGGACAAAACTAAGTTATAAAGATTCTTAAGGTCTTTAAACTATGTTTCAGACTTCTACCAAGAACTTAGAAAAACAATCAAACCATTGTATGAGAGATTTAAAGAAAATCATCCTCCTTGGTCAACTGTTAATACTTCTGTAGTCAAACAAGTGCTTGATGTTTTTCGTTGTACTCCCTAATTTTTGGACATCATCCCTCAATGTGTATGGCTTACAGGAATGGGGGAGTGTCACTCTCCCGCGGAATAATGCAAGAAATAGGAAAAATGGAATGGTGGTGGAATGAATGAAATGCGAAATGTGTGTGAACAAAAGTGCTCCCCAAGCACAAGGAGTCTTTTAAGTGTCGTGTTTTACTTGGAAAAGTATTCCAAGGTCGTCTCATCAGGGAAGGAAAGTTCAAGTCCTGTGAAGGTGATTTTGTGAAAATAAAAAGTGTAAAATCTTTTGAGTTGTGTTTTGTGGGTTGTGTTTTTGCAAAAAATGAAAGGAAAGCAAGTGTTGACTAATCCAAGAGGTTCATTCCAATGGGAATCTCAAATCAACTCGAAGCCTTCCTCGAATAGATGTTAGATGAACGATTGATTCATGGAAAGCTAGGGACGAGATGGAGGTGAGGATCCAAGCATAACTCGTGACCAGGCCTACAGGATATCAAAGACTCACAACTGCATCCACTCTCAACCCAGTCAAACCAAACCATCGCACTCTAAGTGGAGGAAAGAATGTGAGTTGATTTTTCATTCCAAGGAGGAGTTCTCCCTTGAATTAGCCAACTTAAAATCTAGCTACTCATGCTAAAGGGAAAGACATATATGATGTAAAGAGATATGGTATTGAAATGGAGATTAAAACTTAACTCAATGCAAGAAATCATAAACTATAAAGGAAAATATATAATACCCATTTTAAAGCTTGAAAATGAAGAACTTGAAAACATTAATTGTAGAAACTATAATAGGTAACTAAACTTGCAATATACTTAAAATAAATTAGATTAAAGTGCAAAAGTTAAGGATTACAAGAGATTTAAAGTTTACTACAACTGAATTGGAGAAGAAAATGCAAAAATCTAAGCTTTTATATCTATTGTTTATCATCTTCTTCCTTGGACTACTCCTAAAGCTTAGGTAGCCACCCTCTTCAAAGCTTGTGAAATGCCGAATATATGGTGTGTGAGTCTTGCATTTTCGTCCATGGAGGGTACTCTTAGGTGTGTGAAAGGCCTCCCATCCATAGGAGGCTGAGTTCATGCCTTGCACAGACTAGGAACAATCTAGCCTGCAACACACCATGCCTCCATCTTTCTCTCTCCTCCTCCCATCCTTCATCTTCCTTTGCTGACTTTGGGGTATAGGAGGCTTGTATATATGTAGAATATGTCAGGGGCAAGTGGGAGAATCAATGGTGGGACTCCCAAGAAAATGGAGCATGATTTGCAAGCATTCTGGGCATTCAGCAAAGCCTACCTTTATGGCATACCGGTATGTCAAACACCAGTAGCTGAAGCATACCTGTATGTCAGAGCGGTATTGTTTCTCTGCTCTGGACCAGTTTTCATAGAATTGTCCTAACATTTGATCCAACAGTCCGATTGAGCCAAAAATTTGACACAATATTGAGAACATCTAGATCTACAACTTTCATGTTTATAACTTCTTTGGATTCGAAGTGGATCATGGTCAAAAAGGAGAAAAACTGGAGTACTACAACCAAACGGTGCAGGAGCAGATGCCTATGTTACCAAGCACCGATACCTCCTTGATTTCTTTCACTTTTAAGCCTCCAAATCCTCATGTAATGTGTCCATATTTTCACCACACATCCACACATAGTTGCAAGGTTCTAAAATCCATCATTTTATGCTATAATTACCTGCAACATCTAAAATTCAACATTATTCATAATTTTGGCTAACTCTAAGTACTTAGATGCAAAGTTGAGTTAAAATGCATGTATTGATGCCGTTAAACATGCAATATTTTGTACTCATCACACCCCCCAACTTAAGCTTTGCTAGTCCCTAGCAAACAAAATAAACATATACTAATTCCGTAATTGCATTTAGCTTATGCAACAAGCCTTTAAACCCCTAGGTGATCCCTAGTGGACGAGTTTTGTCTCGTGAAGGTTTCCAGTGAAGGTACCTACAAACTTCTTTTTCTAATATCGAATATTTAAATTATATTCCCTTATCTTAACTAGCACTGGGATGTCAACAATAACTTAGTCTCTCACACCTGAACTAATCACACATGAAACACATCATAGCCTTAAATGCTATTCTAGAGTATCCACATACACATTTATTTTCAAACTAGTGTGTGTGAAATGGACATGTAATTTAAACATTTACACAACGGAGTTCACATCTACTTTGGCTATCCAAATTAAGCTTTGATGCGAAATTCACCAAGGGTGTCTCTCAACAATGAGTCACACTATAGTTATCCTGGCATGCTCTCCATGTATATATGTGAGATAGAATCTTGTGCTCAAAACGAAATATACTCACACATAATCCAAAAATGAAGTTCATGTATGAAAATATTGCAACCTTGGCATAATCTCATGAAAGGAATGGTAGGGCATTAGATAGCAAAATCAACTTCACTTTTTCTTTAAACGTATGCTTTTCTCATGATTTCTCTAGATCATTTAGGACTTTCACGGGTTGTAATGAGGCCTTGGGGTGATATTAAGGTAAGTGAAACGAAGGATATAGGATAACAAAGAGGGTTGTTCTAAGTGAAAGACTTTTATTTCAAAACATCTTCCTTTTTCATGGGGTTTCATTCTTACACCATCACCACACTCTTTGTTTCTTTTCTTTTCTTTTCCTTATCATTTTCCTTTTTTCTTTGATCATTCTTTCTTCTTTCACCCCTTTCTCTTTTTTTTCTTGGATTTTTCATTCTTTTTCATACAACATCATTCATCCCTTTTATTGAGTTTTCGCCATACTTCCTTCTCTTTTATGATCACTCATACTCAACTCTAGGAACAACCAAGGTGAGGTAGATTTTTTTTTATTATTATTATTTTGCATTGGCTTGGTCAAATGTGTGGCGTGGAAATGAATTTTCAACAAGGCTCAAACATGGCACTAGGGATAGAATTTCACTAGAAAAAGGCTAAGGCTCAACGCATTTCAAAAATGGCCTAAGATCATTTCTAAATAAGCATAGGAGAACATTGTTCATATCAAAAAAAATCAATCAACTACCCAAATACACATAGCCAAAACAAGAATAATGAGATTATTGAACAAATTTGGAATTTGAAAATTTGTTCCTTGAGTAAATGTAAGTTCCGTCCAACAAGGATTGACACTAAAGGTCACATGGGTTCTTACTTATCTCCACTATTCATGTCAAGCACTAAATGTGAACTCAATCCGTAAATTGCCAAAATTACAAATTCATGGTGCACTTATGGTTGAGTTCAAAAGTAAACAAGAATAGGATACACTTCTATAATGTGTTCATGTATTCAAAGTTCAAAATAAAGATAAATTATCACTAGATCCATATACTATGAATAGGGGAATATGGTTCAATATTAGATATTTTTCATAAAAATTGTCCAAAATTTTCAAAATTTTCACATTTCCCATTAATTTATGTACAAAGTGGTGGAAAATGTAAATGGAACACCTCATCCCCCAACTTTAACCATGCATTGTCCTCAATGCATAAGGAATCAAGCAACGAGAAAAATGAAAGTAACATGGGAAATAAGATACACCTCCTTTATATGTATATACATTGACAAAAAAAATAAAACACAAAAAACTTGTTTGCACCCCGCAACTTAGACTAGAACATGATAGCCAATAAGATTTGCTACAATGATGCTCAAAGTGAAATGAGTCCAAATTAGGAAGAGGTAAACAACCTTCATCCTAATATCTACACTACAACATTATGAAAATAAAAATCTCACAATAAAAGAAATCTAACTACTATGTACATGGAAACAAAACAAAAAGGGCACATGTCAATCCGGCTTCAATTATGATATGAGCTTGCGCCCATTGATTTTTTTTATTTTAAAATTGTTTTGTTGTATAAATGCCCTTCCTAACCAATCTATCCAACAATACAAGGGATAATGATTCAAAAATCTCAACCAAACATAGGTGTAAACAAGTTTATGCAATTCCAATAATGGAGTATACAATTTCTCTTTACAATTTTGTGACACCTCTAAAATCGGGGGTCATTTGTTAACCGCTAACCATCCGTCAACCCGCGAAAATACCCGTGATTATTGCATGACTTGACATCACGTCAATAACATCTCCTTAACTAGGATTTTAACCCACAAGTGGAACCCGTGTTCATTTTATCATTTGATCCGACCATGGTCTAATGTACCACATTTCAAGCTTTATTATAGTCCATTTATATTCTGGGAACCAAAGAACCCATAGCCCAAAATTTTGTCAAAATAATTTTAAAAATTTTAAAATTTTTGAAAGTGTACCGGCAGGCCATACCTGTATGGGTTGCCCACTGGAAAAGTTGTACCAGTACAAGTAACCCACTGAAAAAATTTGTACCGGTACGGGTAACCCATTGGAAAATCTATACCGCTACGGGTAACTTACTAGAATGGAAAATCTGTACTGGTATGGGTAACCCACTGGAAAATTTGTACCGGTACAGGTACCCTGTTGGAAAATTTGTACCGGTACGAGTAACCTACTGGACCTCGTAGTACCGGTACGCTGTACCGATACGGTTTGTCGACTTTTGCCTATTTCACCTATTTTCAATTTACAAACCATTTCAACCTATTCTAATACCATCCAAAACATGCTTAATAAGGTTTCTCACATAAAACCTATTATACACAAGTTCTATTACTGATAATTCCATAGATTACATGCCCAAAATATAATTTTCACAAAAATTATACAAAAGTCACAAGTCAGCTCTCTTCATCTTTGAGGCTCGAAATGGGAGTCCTCCACCAGTGTGAACCTCACACCTAAACATTTCCTGTATAGTGTGAGCTACACTCAATAGAGTATTTCTTAAAGAGGCTACTCCACCCCCTAAATGCATATGAAATGTGCACATGCAACAATCAAACATCAATTTCCATTCCAAACAAGAATATGTCATTCAATGTTGGAATTCTACTATGTCATGTCATGATATGAGATGACACTCACTCATGCACTTTAACCCGAGTCCTCACTGACTCCCGTAACACAATGCAATGCTAATGTGTAGCGAATCTCTCATTGATGGATTTCATCCAATGATCATTTTGAAATAAAGGTCATGTGTTTATAAAACCAAATTTTGTTGGGTGATACACATCGAATGACCGTTTATAAAACAAAATCATGTGTCTTTGTTGGGTAACGGATTTTGGAATCACACCACTGGCTCCGTACACCATTACGCTTTGCTAAAATTTTACCACAGCGGAGTGTATGAACCAAGTAACCGGGTCTTGCACTAGAGGGAGAGTTTAGCCCTGCTTGCTATACCTGACACAAGTTTTTCTTTCATGCAACCATGCGACTCAGTCAGATCCTCGATCCAACTTTACCGAGCCCACTCATCAATCACCAAGTATGATGATTGATCCAACATGGGCACACACACCCATACTCATGTCCGTGGATGTATTTTCCCCGTGCAAATACAATGTAATGCACCATTGCAATATCAATGTCATGCTTCATATGTAATGAATGTCATATGAGCAAATTTAACCACATACTTTGACATACGTCATGACAATTTATATCAATTGCATATAATTACTATAATCTATCACAATGTCAATACACCAACTAGCACATATTAACATTCATATCCAACTCAACCCACAAGCATGTTATACATAACTCATGCCATAACAAAATCAACTCTCACATAGGCATTTAGGAAAATACCTTCAAGGCACAAATCATGTTATCACACAAAATTTCCCACATAATATCATGTTCTAAGGAAATTACATAAGTACTTTCCCTATACCAAACTTAACTAGGAATTGGTCTAAGCCATTTCTATATCCCTTTCCTCTATTCCATAACCATATTCAAGTGACCTATGTTATTCTATACACTTACCCATTCCATAGAACATCCTAGGTAAGAAAAAAACCAAAGTAGGACGGAACCCTACCTCTTGAAGCGTAATACAAAGGATAGAACCTTCAAGAACACCAACACAACCCCAAAACTCTTGATTTCCCAAAATCTCTTCTATGAATCTTCAGTGAAATCTTTTGTTCTTGGTATGGCTGCGTACCCCTCGTTGCGGTGATCGACTTTAACTCCTGGTCCGAGGGATTCTGACCGTCAAAACTCCGTAGATCGAAGAAAGATGGTGGAGATTTATTTTCTTTTTCTCTCTTCTCTATCTTTCTCTTCAATGTGAGAACCCAGCTGATCAAGTGGGAAAAATCAGATATTTTTCCTTATTTATAGTCTTTAATTGCGTGGTCCACGTCGCGCTGCACATTTCTTATTTCTGGTCTATTGTTGTCCCGAAATGACTTAATTCCATCCCGATTTAAGTTTAAATTATTGTTATTTGAACTTTCCTTCAATTATAAAATTTGTTTATAAATTTTATTTTTTGAGACGTTTGTGAGGTCACCCGACACCTAGTTGTCTCGTAAAATGTGAAAAATCTGACTATCTCATAATTTGTCAAAAATTTTCTAGGTAACTAATTTTTGCGAGATGAATCCAATGGTGAAGTCCGTTGCATCATCCGATCTCTATAAAAATATGTATTTTAAATTCGCATTATAATGACAAATTACCATTTTGACCTTTTTCAGAAAAAGTTCAAATTTATGCGGGTTTTACAAATTTTCTACACTTGACTCCATTTCAATGCCCTTCCCCAGTTGAAAATTGTGAATCTCAACACCAATCATAGATGGCAAAATGACCTTAGGCTCATTAGCATCATGTGAGATAATAACTTCATCAAATTTTTTATGATTTGGAGTGGTGGGAGATTCGACATCAAAATGCATTCCATTGGGATGATCATCCTCAATACTTTGACTATGCTCAAGATGTTGTTCTTCATCCATAGCAATTATAGCATCAGTCAATGCACTAAGTTGTTGGGTTACTTGGGCATTGAATTCCATTTGGTATTGTATAAAATTGCACAAAATATTTTTCAATTCTTCTTCAGTTGAGTCCCCATATGTTGGATAGTGGTAAAATTCATTTGGTGGTGTGAGATTGGATGAAACATAGTCATCGGGGTAAAAGTTTTCGGAGGCCAATATTTAATTTGAGCATTCGCATGCAAAGTCTTGAACCGGATAATTTATTGGGCACTCACTAGTGATGTGCTCATACTAATCACAGATCTCACACACATTTTCATCATATGGGGCATTTAATACATTGTCATAAAAATTATAAGACATTAAATAAAACACAAGCTATTTACAAACTATTTCCAAAAGAAACGACATACCTTGGCCCGTGATGAAAATCACGAGACTTACCTATGCCATCCAAAATAACCTTCGAACTCGATGCTTAACCTTCCCCGGCAACGGCGCCAAAAATGCTTGATATTTTTGGTTGTACTCCCTAATCTCCGGACATCATCCCTTAGTGTGTATGGCTTATAGGAATGGGGGAGTGTCACTCTCCCTCGGAATGATGCAAGAAATAGGAAAAATGGAATGGTGGTGGAATGAATGAAATGCGAAATGTGTGTGTGAACAAAAGTGCTACCTAAGTGCAAGGAGTCTTTTAAGTGTCGTGTTTTACTTGGAAAAGTATTCCAAGGTCATCTCCTTGGGGAAAGAAAGTTCAAGTGTTGTGAAGGTGACTTTGTGAAAATAAAAAGTGTAAAATCTTTTGAGTTGTGTTTTTGCTAAAAATGAAAGGAAAACTAGTGTCAACTAATCCAAGAGGTTCATTCCAATGGGAATCCCAAATCAACTCAAAGCCTTCCTCGAGTACAGTTTAGATGAACAATTGATTCATAGGAAGCTAGGGACGAGATGGAGGTGAGAATCCAACCATAACCCGTGACTTGGCTTACAGGATATCAAAGACTCACAACCGCATCCACTCTTAACCCAGTCAAACCAAACCATCGCACTCTGAGAGGAGGAAAGAAAATGAGTTGATTTGTCATTCCTTAGAGGAGTTCTCCCTTAAATTAGCCAACTTAAAATCTAGTTACTCATGCTGAAGGAAAAGACATACATGATGTAAAGAGACATGGTATTGAAATGGAGATTAAAACTTAACTCAATGCACGAAATCGTAAACTATAAAGGAAAATATGCAATACCCATTTTAAAGCCTGAAAATTAAGAACTTGAAAGCATTAATGGTAGAAACTAGAACATGTAATTAAACTTGCAATATTATTGAAATAAATGAGATTAATGTGCAAGAGTTAAGGATTACAAGAGATTTAAAGCTTACTACAACTGAATTGGAGAAGAAAATGCAAAAATCTAAGCTTTTCTATCTATTGTTTATCATCTTCTTCCTTGGACTACTCCTAAAGCTTAGGTAGCCACCCTCTTCAAAGCTTGTGGAATGCTAAATATATGGTGTGTGAGCCTTGCATTTTTGTCCGTGGAGGGTCCCCCTAGGTGTGTGAAAGGCCTCCCATCCATAGGAGGCTGAGTTAATACCTTGCACAGGATAGGAACAATCTAGGCTGCAACACACCATGCCTCCATCTTTCTCTCTCCTCCTCTCCCATCCTTCATCTTCCTTTTCTAAATTTGGGGTGTGGAAGACATGTATATATGTAGAATATGTCAGGGAGCAAGTGGGAGAATCAATGGTGGAACCCCCAAGCAAGTGGAGCATAATTTGCAGGCGTTCTGGGCATTCAGCAGAGCCTACCGGTATGACATACTGGTATGTCGAACACTAGTAGTTGAAGCATACCAATATGTCATAGCGGTATGGTTTCTCTTCTCTGGACCATTTTTCATAGAATTGTCATAACTTTTGATCCAACCGTCCAATTGAGCTAAAATTTTGAAACAATATAGAGGACATCCAAATCTACAACTTTATTCATATTTTCGGCTAACTCTAAGTAATTAGATGCAAAGTTGAGTTAAAATGCATATAATGAGACCCTTAAATATTTTGTGCTCATCAACAAGTCAAAAAGTATATCAAGACCTTGCCTTGTCTTGGTATTCCCTCAATAAATTCTTTCAAAATCATCTATACAGATGCCTCTGACATTGGGTATGGAGGTATCCTTATTTAAAATCCTATGGAGACCTACACACAAAGACATTATAGTACAATAAAAAAAAAAGAAATTTTATCTGTTATCTTGTGTATCTCAAATTCTAGGATGATATATTAAATCAGAAATTTCTATGAAGAGTTGATTGTCAATAAGCAAAATAAGTTTTGGAACAAGATGTTAAAAATATTGCTAGTAAGCAAATTTTTTTTAGATGGCAATCGATTTTAAGTATTTTTTATTTTGATATAGAATACGTAAAAGGTACTAATAATTTTATTCTTAATTTCCTAACACATAAGTTTCTATAGGAACCCCATGGCAGATAAAAAATCCAATAAACCCACCACCTCCTCCAAAAAATCATGTAAAGATCATGATCAACAACTAGCTTTGCCTAGTCAAAGTCCAAAACCCAGTCACTTACCACCCTTAGACTTAGTAAACCGTTTTCATATCCTTGGTAATATAGTCAGACCATCCTTCATTTCCACCTTAGTAAACCTAAATACTAGTAAACAAGCCATAACAAACCCGTATTCAGCCCAACCTATATCCTCAGTTAGGCCATCTCAGTTAACAAGTCCATATCCAATAAGACCAACCCAATCAACCCAAACCTACAAGACCGAGTATATTCCAAAACCAACAACACACAACCTATTCATTATTGAACTGATCCATGCCCATTTAACCAACCCAATTGAGCTAGTTAATGCATACCTTAAACCATGATAGAACATTCCATGATCCTGAAAGACATTCCAGTTGTACCAGGATATCCTATTTTATACACAGTCAATATTTATCAAACCTATATTTGATAGGAATGATGCAAGTAAAATAGTATATCATTCTTTGTATATACTTTAGTTTTTTTTAGTGAATGAATGGGGATCTTACCCTTCCTTACTCCGAGATCTCCCTGGTAACAATAATCAATTTAGTTAATATGACTACATGGAGTCATGGTTTAAATTGCTACTCTATCAAGATGAGTCCCAGACTCATTCCTAGTTCCTTTAGTTCACCAAGGATTTTAAAAGTCAATCCCCTTCTTGGTTTTTGAGGTGGTGGTAGATGCATGGCCCCATGTTTGAAATCCTCCGAGTTGATCTTCAAGATCAAGTAATTTACTTCTCTTCTCGCATTAAAATTAGTCAACATAATTCATAGTTCCCTGCATTACTCCTCTTCATGAATAAATACAAGGTCCCATGGATTCTTAAATGATAGTACTCCATTACTGCTAATATAGTCATCCATCAGTTTAAGATAGAATGGTGGGCTAGGTTCAGATAGAATTCATAGTAAAGATTCCTATTGTAGCCATAGCTACAGGTTCAACTACTAGTACACCACCACCAGAGGTAAAGTCAGTAGCTCCAACACTCAGAGTCTCGACTCCAAGTGTTTCAGCACTACCAGTAAAACATTATCCAGCTTCACACACACACATATATATATATACATAGTCTTTTGATTCCAATTGTGTGCCATTTATTCTTCAAGTATATGCAGTTCAATTTAATAATATTGATAATGTGGTTGAGTATGCTTTGGAATTTATAGTACAATGTTGGGTAGTTTAATGCATGTTTATTTTGTTTTGCTAAGGGACTAGTAAAATCTAAATTGGGGGGGGGGGTTGTGATAAGAGCATAATATTGCATATTATAAGCCTCATAACCATTCATCTTAGTTATGTTTGTTGCTTAATTCCTTTGTGTTAGTTAAGTTTTGTATTTTATAGTTATTTTGGGTGTTTGTAGTTGAATTGGTGCAAAAACATGGAATTACATATGTTTCAATGCCATAGAAGACTTGGGGCATGGTTAAGAGGTCCAAAAGTGCAGCTAAGGCCATTGCAAGCAAAATCGAGGAAAAGACCACTTCTACAGGTAGGTCTTTGATTAGTAGTTAAAATTAGCATCTTACTATGCCTTTTTAAGACTAAAAATACTTTGATAGAGTTTCAATGATGGAATTTTAGGAAAAATATTGAACAAGGGCCTAAGGTCAATGCATACCAAACTTTCATGCAACAACCGCATATTCTAGAATAAAATTGGAGAAGTTTGAAACAAGGCAAGAATATTTGAATGTCAATCCACATTCGAACGTACTCTTGAATTATTGGAGGACTAGACTACTGAGATGATGATACATGGCGTGTTGCAGCTTAGAAGAAAATCAAAGAGGTACTTGACTACAACGTTCGAACGCTAACTAACGTTCGAACTTTGGCTTGAATTAATTGAGGACTCCCAGGAAGAGTATGCTATGACATATGGCATGTAGAAGTGGCTCTCACAGAAGAACGAAGGCCACTTGAGTGGGAAGTTTAAAACATCATCCAGCATTCGAATGCCCATCAAAGAAGACAGGAGACAACATTCGAACGCCAACTAACGTTCCACCGCCGGTCAAAGAAGACCCGAGACAATGTTGAAACGCCAACTAACGTTCGAACATTGTCCCCCAGACAGGCTATAGAGTGGTTGATATTCTATTTGAACCTTGGGGCTTTCACTTGGACTTTGAAGACCTTGCACTATTCTTTCACACTCTCTTGCCCCCCTCCTCTTTGCCTATAAATACTCCCATTGTGGGAGCTTCAAGAGGTAGAAAATTGTAGGAGTTAGGCTTAGACTTAGACTTACATTCATAGTCTTACATAGAGAGAGATAGAAGGAGATAGATCATATTTTGGTTGAGGATAAAACCCTCCTAAAGTGACTAGCTTTCTTCTACTTTCATTATTAGTTTTATTTTCTTCCATTGCTTGAGCTTCCTTCTTCCCTTAGAGGAGTTAAACTCTTCCACTTTTCTAGAGCTTTACCAAAGCTATGAAGGGTGGAACGTGATTCACTCATTCTTCGATGAAGATCGGCTGCTTGTATAGTGTGTTTTACCTTGTAACTCTTTTACTTGGAGGGATGAGCATCACTCACTTTTCTATATTTACCAAAGCCATGAAGAGTGAGTAGTTTCTTATTCACTCTTTAGTTAGAGGTGATAGACATGTATAAATCATTTGGAAGTTATATTTGTGCATTTTGTTTATGCTTAATGCTTTATATTTCACTTGCTTATTGAATGATTGAATGCATCTAGCAAGCTAAGGTACATTGTGTAATACCCCACCCTCCACATGGCATAATATTGTCCACTTTGGGCCCACTGCCCCTCACGACTTTGTTCCTCCCAATACCCCTGGCAAAAGGCCTTATGCCATGTAAGGCGAGAGACTTACTAATAAGTCCAACAACTTTCCCCTCCCTAACCGATGTGAGACACCAGGATCTCACAATCCACCTCCCTTAGGGCTACATATCCCTGTACAGCAGCTCGTCACCTACCTGCTTGCCCACATGCACGTGAGCACGGTAGGGGCCCACACTCGATCCAGGTGAGGTCAGCTCTGATACCACTTGTAACACCCTACCCTCCACATGGCATAATATTGTCCGATTTGGGCCCACTGGCCCTCATAGCTTTGTTCCTCCCTGTACCCCTGGGAAAAAGTCTTATGCCATGTAAGGCGAGAGGCTCACTAATAAGTCCAACAAATTTCCCCTCCCTAATTGATGTGGGACACCAGGATCTTACAAAAAAGAGACACTAGGGTTGGAGAACATAACCTTGGGAGTCAAAAAAAGAATAAACAGGATGGTTCAAAATGTAGATGTCTACTTGTGGGTGGCACATGCTCCACTAGTGAGACAAGGAGAGAAATCTTAAAATTTGATCTTGATCACTATCTTGGGATACTAAGTTGGTGCTCTATTCCTATTTGACATGTGTGTAGATGGCAAATAGAGGAATAGGACGCGGCCAAATTTGGGGTGGAACAACAACCAACCACTATCGGGCTTTTACCAACAAGCCTTTATGGAGGCGATTGGCAGTATGGTGGCTACCATGGCATAAGCTAGCACCAATGTGGTCCAAGAAAGCTCAAGTAACCTGCAAAAGTTCAAGGCACATAAGCCTCCGACTTTTGTGGAAGGGGCAGATCCGATGTTGGCCGACCATTGGTTCCAGCAAATCGACTAGATCTTAGAGGCTATAGAGATCATCTCTGACGTTACTAAGATAAGGCTAGCTACATTCTAGCTAGAAGAAAAGGCCCGTCTATGGTGGGATTAGGCAAAGGCCTCAAAGAACTTAGAGGCAATGACATGGGAGAGTTCCGAGAGCTCTTCATAGGCAAGTATTTCCCATCAGCTGTTGGACATGCAAAATCCTAGGAATACTTTGATTTGAAGTAGGGGACTATGAAGGTGATGGAATATGTGTCTGAGTTCACTGAGTTAGCCCGTTTTATTGATGCTTACATGGCTAAAGACATGACCAAAGTAAGGAAGATTGAGGATGGATTGAAGTTGTCCATTTGGGGGAAGATTGTGGGCCACCGCCTACAGGATTTAGACATGATGGTCGAGATGGCTATGACATTTGAGAGAGATGTTGAAGACGCAAGGAGCATCCTGGAGGCAGTTGCTAAGGACAAGAAGAAGGATGGTCAATCCTCTTCTTCTAGTTCAAGGAAGAAGTAAAGGACTTCTGTCCCACAAGGGTTTCAAGGACAGGCTTGTAGCTATGAAGGCCAAGGCCAAGGTCAATCTTCCCTAGGCGAGAGACACTTCAAGGCTCCCTCTTAAGCAGGCTAGAGGACTTATTTTATATGTCACCAACGGGGTCACATGAAGCGGGATTGTCCTTAGAGGCAGAGATCCCAAAGCTATTGGGCATCTTAGTCCTAGTCATTGGTAGGGCATACACAGATGTATTTCATTCCTCCCTACCCTACCATGGGTCAGGGAAGTTAGTATCAATTTTAGGGTGTTGCACATGCCGCTACTACTTCACGTGCGGGGATACCACAATCGGGCTAGATGGGCCAGGGCATGGGTCAAGGCCTAGGACAGGGCTAATAGGCCAAGACTCTAGGGACTCAAGGGGGACTCTATGCCATCACACCTCAAACTGAATTGGTGAATCAGTCGATTGTTTAAGGTATATTTTTACTCTCTCCCTTATGGGCAAGGGTATTATTTGACTTTAGTGCATCACATTCATTTATTTTTACATCATGTGTGAGAGATTTGGGCTTAGCGGTTGAGAACTTGGAAGATCCATTGCATATGAGTTCTCCCCTAGGCACTAGGGTATGTAATGATCAGATATGTTGGGATTGTGAGTTAGAGATCTCGGGAATTCTACTCATTGTGGACCTTAGGGTCATGGACATCTCAGAGTTTGATGTTATCCTTGGGTTGGATTGGTTAACAGCATTCCAAGTTGTCATTGATTATGATCAGAAGAGGGTCACTTCCTACACACCAAAGGGTGATTCTTTCAAGTTTCAGGGGGAGAAACCTGATGTTTTACCAAGTAGTGTATGATTCCTGTTGGCATGGCAGTTCATGGGTTGGCTAGCAAGCCTTACCCTAGAGGACAAGGCAAGACAAGAGTTAGGTCTAACTCGGGTGGTTATGAGTATGAGGATGTCTTTCTAGACGAATTACCAGGATTACCTCCACATATGGAGGTAGACTTCACCATTAAGTTGCACCCTAGTACATCGCCCATTTCTATAACACCGCAAAGAATGAAACATGCAGAGTTACAAGAACTCAAGGTCCAATTGTACGAATTGATGGACAAGGGCTTCATTAGACTAAGTACCTCACCTTGGGATGCTCCGATGCTATTTGCAAAAAAAAAAAAAAGAAAAGACCCTTTGGCTATGTATAGACTATCAATAGTTGAATTGGGTTACTCTCAAGAATAAATGCCCTTTGTCAAGGATTAATGATTTGTTTGATCAACTGAGAGGGGCGTGAGTCTACTCCAAGATAAACATATGCACAGGATACCATTAGTTGAGAATTAGGGAGGTAGATATCCCTAAGACAGCTTTTAGGACGTGGTATGGGCATTTTGAGTTTGTGATTATACCTTTTAGATTGACAAATGCCCCGGCGACATTCATAGATCTCATGCATAGGGTGTTTCAACCCTACCTAGATCAGTTTGTCATGGTCTTTGTTAACGACATTTTGATCTACTTCAAGTCTGAGGTGAAGTATGAGTGTCACTTGAGGGTTGTTCGCCAGACCTTGAGGGACCATTAGTTGTATACCAAGTTCAGCAAGTGTGAATTTTGGCTTACAGAGGTGAAATGTTTAGGAGATGTGGTATCGGCTACGAGTGTGTTAGTTGACTCAGAGAAGGTTGAGGCAGTTATGAGTTAGGAAAGACTGAAGTTAGTTTTTGAGATACGTAGTTTCTTGGGATTGATGGGATATTATAGAAGGTTAATTGAGGACTTCTTCCGACTAGCTGCACCAATGAAGAGATTGGCCCGAAAGAAGGTCAAGTTTTAGTGGGATGACTCGTGTGAGAGGGCATTCCAAGAGTTGAAGGGGAGGCTCACTTCAACTCCTATTTTGATAGTCCCAAAGAAGGGGACGGAGGTACACAATATATTGTGATGCCTCCAAGGACGGACTTGTTTATGTTTTAATGCAGTTTGGGAGAGTGGTGGCTTATGGTTCTCGATAGTTGGGGAACCACGAGTAGAACTACCCTACACATGACATAGAGTTGATGGCCATTGTCTTTGCCTTGAAGGCTTGGCACCACTATTTTTATGGTGAACAGTTTGGGGTATTTTCAGACCACAAGATTTTGAAGTACATCTTTACGCAACAAGACCGCAATATAAGGCAACACAAGTGAATGGAGTATTTGGAGGACTATGACTTCACTTTGTACTACCACCCTAGTAAGATAAACGTAGTGGCAAATGCACTAGCTGAAAGTCACTAGAAGTCTTGGCCAGTGTGGCCGCCAGAGAGTAGTAGATGCTCAAAACTGTAGGACAGTTCGGACTACACTATAGGAGTCAGGCTTAGGGCACTTTTGGGGAGTTTGGTGGCGCATTCCCTATCGAGTAGGGTTATTGAGTCCTAGGGGCAGGAAACGGAGATATTGTCCATCAGGGATCGAGTATAGTCGGGTACACATAAAGAGTGTTGGGCCATTCACACGGATGGTAGTCTTTGGTTTAGGGAAAGGGTTATGATTTTCTAGTCTATAGATCTAAGATAGGGGATCCTTAGAGAGTTCCATTGCTCTCATTTTGCTATACATCCTAGTGACACAAAGATATAATATAATCTTTATTGCCAGTACTACTGGAGTGGGTTGAAGAGGGATGTCAGAGATTGTTTTAGTCGATGTCTGACGTGTTAGTAGGTCAAGGCTGAGCACTAGAGATCAGCAGGGTTGCTTCAGCCTTTGGAGGTAGCCGAGTGGAAGTGGGAACACGTCATGATGGATTTTGTGACCCACTTGCCATGTACATTCTGAGGGCATGACATGGTGTGGTTGATAGTGGACCGGCTTACGAAGTTGGCACACTTTTTAGCAGTACAGATAACCTTCACATTGGAGGATTTTATAGATTGTATATACGGGAGATAGTTCAGTTGTATGGGGTGCTCGTATCTATAGTAAGTGATCGAGATCCTAGGTTCACGACCCATTTTTGAGAGAGTTTTCAATGGGCCATGGGAACACAGTTGATGACGAGCACAAATTTTTATCCCTAGATAGATGGTTAGTCAAAGATAACCATCCAAATTTTGGAGGATATGCTGTGAGCATGCGTCCTAGATCTCAAGGGTTGCTGGGAAGAGCATTTACCCTAAGTGGAGTTCACCTACAACAATAGTTATCAGACGAGCATACAAATGACACTCTCTCAGGCACTTTATGGGAGGTCTTGTCGTTCTTCGGTTTATTAGACAGAAGTCGGAGAAAGACCCTCTACAGGTCCAAACTTGGTTAGAGACATCTCGGAGAAGGTGAACTTGAAACGGAAGCGTCTTCTCATGGTAGAAGAGCTACGCCGATAGACAGCGGTGCATTCTGAAGTTTGAGGTTGGAGATGACGTCTTCTTGAAGGTGATGCCCAAGAGAGGAGTGGTCAGGTTCGAGAAACGAGAAAAGTTATCGTCGAGGTATATCGGACCCTTTGAGGTAATTGAGAAGGTTGGTGCAGTTGTTTATTGGTTGGCATTAACGCCATAATTATTGGGTGTTCACACAGTATTCCATGTCTCCATGCTCCGGAATTACACCCCAGATCTGACACATGGTGTGGACTAGGGCAAGTTGATGGCTTATGTGTATGGGACCTTCAAGAAGGGACCAGTGCGTATCATCGATAGTCAATAGCAAGTTTTGTGAGGTAAGACCGTGAGGCTAGTGAAGGTGTTGTGGCAACACCGGGGTGGGGAGGAGGGACATGTATGTACCAGTTATCTATTCTTATTCGAGGATGAATGTGAATTCTTATAATCATAAAATATTGTATTACTTGTTGCATATGCCTACAGTTAGGTGTGCATAAGTGTGTGAATTTCGAGGACAAAATTCTTTTAAGAGGGGAAGCATGTAAAATCTGGGTAAATTTAAATTTTTGTGAAAAAAGGCAAAATGGTAAATTGTCTCTTCGACGCAGGTTAAAAACCCGTATTTTTTCTATAACTCGGATGACAAAACGGACCTCACCATTGGATTCATCTAGCAAAATCTAGCTATCATGTCAACTTTCCTCGAAATCCAAGATAGTCAAATTTTTTGCATTTTACAAAGCGACCAGGTGTCGTGTGACCTCACAAACGAACCCAAAAATTAAATTTTAAAAAGTGGATAGTAATTTAAATCTAGTTCATATAAAAATATTTTGAACTTGAACCGAAATGAAATTTAATCGATTCGGGTCAAAATCGGATCCGAAAAAGGAGAACGTGTGACGAAATGAGGACCAAGCATTTAAAGGGTATAAATAGGGGAGAAAAATCAAATTCCTCCCCACACCCATCAGATTATCCAAAAAATAGAAAGAATAGAGGGAAGCTCTACTTTCTCTGTACGATTTGCATCGCTACGTTGCTCAAATCGACTCAATCCAAGAATAAAAATTGTTCTCCTAATCGAGGGCTACACAACCTCACAAAAAAAGGATGGATTTCACCGAAGATTCAAAAATGGACTTTTGGGAAAATCAAAGGCTAAGGCTTCATTGGTGTTCTTGAAGGCTTTCTACCTATGTTTTATGCTTCAAGACGTAGGGTTTTCATCTTAACTAGGTTTATTTCCAACCTAGGGTTGGGATATGAAATGTGTAGGTGTTAGGGATGTATAACACTTGCTTGTTGTTGTTAAATTGATGAAATGGGTATTGAAAATGGGTAAAAATAAATTCTAGCTTGAATTGGTGTGTAGAAATTGCTGGCTTGTAATTCCTTGAAAAATGGTGTTATGTTGGCATGCTATGTATTTATATTGTGCCTTTGTGAATTAAGTGTGTTATTGACATAGATTATGGAATAAAATGCTTGGGATTGATGTTGAAATATGCATATGATATGTTAACATTGTGATTATTGATGTTTATTAAAATGTTTATATTGTGCACATGGCATATGTAACTTGTTGTTAATATTTCAATTGAGATCTTAGTTGCATAATAATGAGAATTGCAAATTGTACATATACATTTGCATGTGCACAGGAAAACATCGCATTCATGGGCATTTGACATGAGTGTGGGTGTGTTTGCATATTGCTGGATCAAACACCATCCTTGGTGGTTGATAAGTGGACTCGGTACAGTTGGATCAAGGTGCGACAGAGTCGCATGGGTTGCATGAGAAACTTGTGTCGGGTATAGCAAAAATGTTTAGATTCTCCCTCAGGTGCAAGACCCGGTTACTAGATTATACACTTCCGTCAGTAAAAATCCAAAAAAGAGTATCAATGTGCGGAGCCAGCGATAGACACATGGTTTATTTTTAAAAAGGTTGTGCAATATAAATGGCAACGACTTGGAATGCTCGATTATATACTCATGGCATGGCATGGCATAAAGGATTCATCATGTGTGAGTCTCATCTCAGAACATGGCATGGCATAAAGGATCCATCATTGAATTGCATATTCTTGAATGGACGAGTGTTGCTTGTTATATTTACATGTGAACATTTCATATGCATCTAGGTTGGGGAGTAGATTCTTTAGGAGATACCCTATTAAGCGTTGCTCACCCTTTATGGGGACGATATTTCAGGTGCGGGACATGCGCCGGTGGATTGCTCTCACTCGGGCCCTCATTGAAGAAGAAAAGCTGACTTGTGACTTTTATACCATATTTTGTGAAACTTTTATGTAATTTGGTTTTGGGCATGTAATCATATGCAATGGATTATAATCGGACTCATATGGACTATGTAGATTGTAAAACTTCATGATACATGTGTTCGGATTAATTTGGGATGAGTTGGAATGGATTGGAAATCAAAAATGGATGAAATAGGCAACAATGGGCACACCTACCGCTAGATGTGGTGCAGTAGGCCGCTTCATCCAGTTGGTTTAGCCGGTAGAAATTTTCCAATAGGGTTCTCCTACTGGTAGAATGTCACTGTTCCTACCATTAGAAGAATTCCAATAGACTATTTCTACTGGTAGAATAGGGACTTCTTCTACCTGTTGGTTTTCACAGATTTTGAAAAAAAAAAACTGAAGTCTAGTGCATAACTTCTATCGGTAGAACTTTGAACACTTCTACCGTTACGTTTTCTTTAAACTTTAAAATTTTAAAATGTTTTACTAAGTATTCGAGCATCGATTCCTTGTACTCAAAGAGGTTATATGGGATGTTAATGACTCTAAATTGATGTAAAAAGGACCATATATTAGTAAATGATAAAGTGTATAAAGGTTACATGTGTGAGTTATGATCCTAGTTAAGGGAATGTTATTGACGTGATGTCGGGTTGTGTAAAATCATGGGTTCTTCTGCGGGTTGATAGGTGATCAACGGTTAATAAAGGACCCCCGATTTTAGGAGTGTCACAGCTTGAAATTAGAGCCTAGGTTTTCAATTTACCTAAGGCTTGCGGGCTATGTGTTTAAACCACTACATCCATTGAGCATGATATGTTATGTGCCTTAAATGCTATATGTTATGTGTCATGTGTTATATTACTAATATGCATGATTGAATGTATATAGAAAAGAGACACTGGGTAAGAGAACATAGCCTTGTGGGTTGAAAAAAGAATAAACGGGATGGTTCAGAGTGTAGATGTCTACTAGTGGGTGACACATGCTCTACAAGTGAGGCAAGGAGAGAAATATCAAAGTTTGAACTTGATCCCTATCTTGGGATACTAAGTTGGTGCTCTATTACTATTTGACATGTGTGTAGATGGAAAATAGAGGAAGAGGACACGATCGAGGTGGTCGGAAGAACAAAAACCAACCACTATCAGCCTTTGACCAACAAGCCTTTATGGAGGCTATTGGCATTATGGCTGCTACCTTAGCACAAGCACCAATGTAGTAACCTCCAAAATTTCAAGGCACACAAGCCTTCGACTTTTATGGGAGGGGCGGATCTGATGGTGGCTGACCATTGGTTCTAGCAAGTTGACTTGATCTTAGACGCTATGGAGATCACCTCCGGCTCCACTAAGGTAAGACTAGATGCATTCTGGCCAGAAGGAGAGGCCCATCTGTGGTGGGATTTGGCAAAGGCCTCAAAGAACTTAGAGGCGATGACATGGAGAGAGTTCTAGGAGCTCTTCATGGGCAAGTACTTTCCATCAGCTGTTCGACATGTGAAAGCCCGTGAATTCTTAGATTTGAAGCAGAGGGCTATAATGGTGATAGAATATGTGGCTAAGTTCACTGGGTTAGCCCGTTTCGTCAATGATTACGTGGCTACGGACATGGCCAAAGTAAGGATGTTTGAGGATGGTTTGAAATTGTCAATCTAGGGTAAGATTGTAGGTCACTACCTACAGGATTTAGACTTGATGTTCGAGACGGCTATGGCCATTGAGAAAGAGGTCAATGATGCAAGGAGCATCCGGGAGGTGAGTGTTAAGGACAAGAAAGAGGAAGGTCAATCCTCTTCTTCTAGTTCTGGGAATAAGCAAAGGACTTCTGCCCCACAAGGGTTACAAGGACAAGGCTGCGACTATCAAGTCCAAGGCCAAGGTCAATCCTCCCAAGGAGAGGACACTTCAAGGCTCCTTCCCAAGTAGGCTAGAGGACTTATTGCATATCCCACCAACTAGGTCACATGAAGCGGGATTGTTCTCAAAGGCAGGGATCTCAAAGCTATAGGGCATCTTAGTCTCAGTCATCGGTGGGGTATACATAGACGTATTTCATTCCTCCCTACCCCACCATGGGTTAGGGAAGCCAGTATCAGTTTCAGGTTGCTACATAGGCCCCTACTACTTCACGTGCGAATACTCCGTAATCCAAGCCAAATGGGCCGGGGCATGGGTTGAGGCCGAGGATAGGGCTCATAAGCTAGGACTTCAAGGACTTAGGGGTGAGTCTACACCATCACACCTTAGACTGAGCCGGTGAATTAGTCATTTGTTCAGGGTACATTTCTACTCTCTCACTTATGGGTAAAAGTATTATTTGACTCTAGTGCATCGCATTCATTTATTTATGCATCATGTGTGAGAGATTTGGGTTGAGAGGTTGAGACCTTGGAAGAGCTATTGTATGTGAGTTCTCCCCCAGGTGCTAGGGTATGTATTGATTAGATATGTCGGCACTGTGAGTTAGAGATAATGGAGATTCTACTCACTGTGGACCTTAGGGTCTTGGACATGTCAGAGTTTGATGTCATCCTTGGGATGGGTTGGTTGACGGCACACCGAGTTGTCATTGATTGTGATCGAAAAAGGGTCACTTCCTACACACCAGAGGGTGTTTGTTTCAACTTTTAGGGGGAGAAACATGATGTTTATATGATTCCTATTGGCACGGGTAGTTGATGGGTTGGCTAGCAAGTCGTACCTTGGAGGACAAGGCGAGATAAGAGTTGGGTCTACCTCAGGTGATTTGTGAATATGAGGATGTCTTTCCGGATGAACTACCGAAATTACCTCCAAATAGGGAGGTAGAATTCACCATTAAGTTGCACCCCAGTACATTACACATTTCTATGACACCGCATAGAATGGCACCTGCAGAGTTGTAAGAACTCAAAGTCCAATTCTAAGAATTGATGGACAAGGGCATCATTAGACCGAGTACCTCACCTTGGGGGTGCTTTGGTGCTATTTTTCAAGAAGAAGGACAAGACCCTTTGACTATGTATAGACTATCGTCAGTTGAATTGGGTCACTAACAAGAATAGATACGTTTTGCTGAGGATTGATGACTTATTTGATCAACTGAGAGAGGCGCGAATCTACTCCAAGATAGATGTAAACACAAGATATCATTAGTTAAGGATTAGGGAGGTAGATATCCCAAAGATGGTGTTTTGGACACGGTATGGGCATTTTGAGTTCATAATTACGCCTTTTGGATTAACGAATGCCCCGGCGGCATTCATGGATTTCATGCATAAGGTGCTCTAACCCTACCTAAATCTGTTATCGTGGTCTTTGTTGATAATATTTTTGATCTACTCTATTTTGTATGCTCTTTATACCCTTTCATACCTTCTTGTTGTAAATTTGGGGAGAAATGCATTTAATCTACCTTTCAATGAAGTTTTGTGTGAATGTAGGTGAAGAGTTTTCAATGGCTTGAGTTAAACCCCCATCGTAGTGCTTAAAGACAATGGAGATGAGGGGGTGGCTTAACGGGAGGCTTCGAAGGTGAAGAAATCAAGCAAAAGGCATGTTAGGAGAAACCCTTCCAGAAGGTTTGGCCAAAAACCTTTTGGAAGGTTTGCACTTAGTCTGCCTATGCTCTGTCAAAACCTTTTGAAAGGTTTTTCCTGTTGGAATAAACCTTCCGGAGGTTTGCATCGACCTTTTGGAAGGTTAAGCTCACTAAACAGTTTTTTCCACTTACCCTGCCAAAACCTTTTCGAAAGTTTGAAGACAGCACTTGACATTTTTAGAGCATTTTTCAGCATTGTATAGAGGAAAGCTCAAGGAGGAAGGCATAGTTTTAGAGAGAGAAGTTATATTTTTGCATTTTCTTTGCCCATTTCACTTGTAATCTGCTTTAAGACTCGTGTAAGCTTCATTTATTTAACTTAATGTCATTTATTTCAAGTGTATTGCAAGTTTAGTTAAGTATTTTGGAATCTAACATTGTTATATTCAAGTTTTCACTTCAAGCTTTTAAGTTTGGTATTAAATGCACTCATTTTTGTAGTTTCACTTTTTCTTTACATTAACACAAGTTTTAATCTCCATTCCAATACCATGTCTCCTTACACATTGTATGGCTTTGCATTTAATATGAGTAGCTAAGCTTTAAGTTGGCTAAGCCAAGGGAGAACTCCTCTTGGGTATGCTAAATCAACTCCTTTTCATTCTTCCTTATAGTGCAAGGTGGTTTGCTTTGACTAGGTTGAGTGCAGACATGGTTGTGAGCTCTTGATAGACCGTAGACTTTGTCACGGGGTATGCTTAAGCCTACACCACATTTGTCCCTCACTTCCTATGAATCAATCGAACACCTAGGCACAATTGGAAGAATGTTGTGAGTTGATTTGGCATTCCCATTGGAATGACCTCTTCAGATTAGCCAACCCTTTTTCCATTAAATTTTCTATCACAAACTTCACTCACCAAAACCCAAACTCTCAAATTTTACACTTTTCATTTTCTTTACAAAATCTCCTTTACCATAATTCGACCTTCCTTCCTTAAGCAGACAATCTTGGAATACTTAATTCCAAGTAAAACACAACACTCAAAAGTCTCTCTTCGCTTGGAGAGCACTTTTACACACACACACATATTTTCATCCACACACACGTTTTCCCTATTTCTTGCATTAAACCCGAGGGAGAGTGACATTCGCCTACACACATAAGCCATATACACTTAGTTTGGGTTAGTGCTTGGAGGTTAGGGTGAACGCGATCTAGCATTTTTTGATGCCGTTGCCAGGGAAGGTAAAGCGTTGAATTTAGAAGGTGATTTTCGGACAATAGAGGTAAGTCTTGTGATTTTCATCATGGGCCGAGGTACATTGCTCCTTGTATATACTTTTGTTTACTTGTCTTTTCATTTGTAGATATTGTTTTCTATGTGGGGACGAGATGACCAAAATAGATTGGTTAGGCAACCCTTAGGTCCCAACATGAACATTGACTAAGACCCACCCAAGGATGCCGGTTACAACTTCGAGGATGTTGGTGCTAATGTCTCAAGGGGGTGGAGTGCAAGACACTAGAATTCCAAACCCTAGAATGCATTTCTCTCCTAGGAATGAAGGAAACAATATCCCAATTGATACTCCGACGAGGTCAATGCAAAATTATCTTCAACCGACTCATAGCACCATTCCCTCTTGCATACTTCTCTCGATACAAGCTCATGCCTTCCTAGTCAAGTCGGGAATGTTGCAACTACTTCCTCAATTCCACGAAATTGAAAGAGAAAATCCTTATTTACATATTAAGGATTTTGAGAAAATAGTTACAACCTTCCTTACTAATCATGCTAGGGAGGATATAACTCGCCTGAAACTGTTTCCCCTTTCCCTTAAGGACAAAGCCAAAACGTGGTTAAATTCCTTGAAGTCTTGATTCATAATATCTTGGGGCACAAATGCTTTTCCAAGTTTTTGAACAAATTCTTTCCGATGCCTATGACCACCGCTCTTAAAAAGCAAATCCAAAATTTTTCAGAAAAATCCAATGAACAATTTTATCAATGTTGGGATCGCTACAAGAAATTGCTACAATCCATTCCATATCACTGTTTTGAATCATGATAGTTGGTGAGTTTCTTCTACAAAGGGATTACATCAGAGCATCGACAATTCATAGACATGATGTGCAATGGGGAGTTTTTAAATAAGGACCCGATGAGCCCCTAGATTACTGTAGTACATTGGCACAAAATGCACAATCTTGGGATATCACGGATCCCACCGATGTACTAAGGTCTTCTCTAGGTATTAATCAACCAAGTGGGGGAGGGATGTATGATTTAACGGATTGGGAGGACTTGCTTTCCAAAATCACCAAATTGTCTCAAAAAGTGGAAAGTCTAGAGGTCAATAGGAGACATGAAGTGTCTAACATTTCCAAGATCGAGGAGTTTTGCTCTATCTGTGAGAGTGTTGAGCATTCCATATCGGAGTCCAATCCACAAGGGTATTCACGAAACCCACCTACACAAAGTTATGGTCAACAAGGACCATCCAATGCTCACACCTACCAACCACCTCATAAGAGGAACTTAGAAGATGTGGTGCACCAATTCATACAAAGTCAAACCACCATCAATAGTCAAATTGCCACCATTTTCAATGACATTCAGACTCAAATCACAAAATTGACCAATGCCATAGGGTTATCCAACACAAGAGAAGGGGAAATTCTCTGCTCAACCTAAAGAGAACCCTAAAGGCCAACATGTGATTGAGTAAAAAAAACCCACAAAGGAGAGTTGTGAGCAACTCAAGGCAATCACCACCATAAGGAGCGACAAGCAAATTGACAAGACCATTGTGCCAAAAGTCTCACACAAGACCAAATTGACAAAAGAAAATGAGACTAAGGGTGACTCCGAGGGGGGTGAGGTGAGTGCAAAAGAAAAATTGTTGATAAAAATGTGCATGCATGTCCTATTCCAGCCTCTTTTCCCAATCGTTTGAAGCCAACCATGAAGGTGGCTAACTATTCTTACATTATTGAGATGTTCAAGCAGGTAAAGATCAACATCCCACTCCTTGATGCCATAAAGCAAATCCCCTCATATGCCAAGATCTTGAAAGATTTGTGTACCCTGAAGAGGAAGATGAATGTTCACAAGAAGGCATTCGCCACCGAGCAAGTGAGCTCAATCCTAAGGACAAACACACCCCCAAAGTTCAAAGACCCTGGATGCCCTATCATTACCATCACAATAGGAAATTACATGGTGGAGCAAGCACTTCTTGACTTGGGGGCGAGTGTCAACCTCCTACCCTATTCGGTGTATCAACAACTCCAACTTGAAGAGTTAAATCCAACTCCAATCACTCTTTAATTGGTGAATTGTAGCATTAGAACACCAAGGGGAGTAGTTGAGGATGTCTTAGTTTAAGTTGATAAATTTTATTTCCCTTTTGATTTTATTGTACTTGATACTCACGCGGTTTTTAACCTAGCTCACAAATTCCTATCATACTTGGCAGACCTTTTCTTACTACATCTAATACTGTGATTAATTGCAGGAATGGTCTAGTGAAACTTACATTCGGGAATATGACAATGAACCTCGATGTTTTCAATTTGTTCAAACAACTGAAGGATGATGAGGAAGTGCATGAAGTCAATAGGATTTATACCTTAGTAGAGGATCACTTGAAGCTATTGCGCACGTTGAAGTTGGGGGAGGAGGACATTGTTGATCATGAGGAGCCGGATAGTTTACAAGGGGTAGAGAAATGGACCCCAATATTCGAGAGACTTCCTTTACAAGAGAAAAATATCTTTCCTTCGACTGTGCAAAATCCCATCTTGGAGTTGACGCCTTTACCATCCAACTTCAAGTAGTGCCAAAGAAATTGGGAGTCATAGTGGTTGCAAATGAGGACAATGAGTTGATTCCGACAAGAGTAGTCACTGGATGGAGAGTATGTATTGACTATCAAAAGCTCAACTATTGCAAAAGAAATGATCACTTCCCTTTGTCATTCCTCGACCAAGTGTTGAATAGAGTATTCGGACATTTGTTCTATTGTTTCTTGGATGGATACTCCAGCTATAGTGAAATTGAGATCACATTGTAGGATCAAGAAAAGACCACATTCCCTTGCCCTTTTGGTACCTTTGCCTACCGACGTATGCCATTTGGGTTGTGTAATTCCCTAGGGACTTTTCAAAGATGCGTGATGGAATTTTCAATGATATGGTGAAAAAGATCGTGGGAGTCTTCATGCATGAATTTTTCGTATTTGGGGATTCATTTGAGGGTTGTTTGGAGAACTTAGAGAGAGTACTTGAGAGATGCGAGGAGGAAAATTTGGTTCTCAACTGGGAGAAGTGCCACTTCATGGTGACATAAGGAATTGTGCTCAGGCACATCATCTCGGCAAAGGGGGTTAAAGTTGACAAATTCAAGGTTGATGCAATTTCTAACCTCCCCACACCAAAGGTCGTTAAAGATATCAGGTCATTTCTTGGCCATGTTGGTTTTTACCATCGTTTCATAAAATATTTTAGTGCATTGGCATGACCCTTGACCAACTTACTTTCCAAGGGTGTCCTATTTGTGTGTTCATATAATTATGAGGCATCATTTAAAAAACTCAAAAGCATGGTCACTACATCTCCAATTATGCGATCACCCAAGTGGGACTTACCATTTGAGCTTATGTGCAACGCAAGTGATTACGCGGTCGACGCAGTACTTGGTCAAAGGGAAAACAAGAGATCTTACGTAATATACTATGCTAGTAAAACTCTTAATAAATAAAAATGAATTACACTATCACTGAAATAGAGTTGTTAGCCAAAGTATTTGCATTGGATAAATTTTGGTCTTACATCATTGGTTTACCTATTGTAGTCTACACTGATCACTCTGCTTTGAATTATCTTTTGTCTAAGCAAGACACAAAATTAAGACTCATTAGGTGGATACTCCTCCTACAAGAATTCAACTTGACAATCAAAGATAAAAAGGAGTTGAGAACGTGGTGGTGGACCATTTATCCTGACTTGTGGTTCAAGATGCCGATGAGAATATTCCTATCCCTCACTTTTTTCCTGATGAGCACTTATTTTTTATTCATTTTATTTGTCCTTAGTATGCTAACATATGCAATTATCTTGCTACAGGACAAATACCACCGCACTGGAGCCCGGAGGATACACAGAGGTTTATGGAGGATGTAAAGTACTTTTACTTTGACAACCTGTACTTGTTCAATTACTGCCCTGACCAACTCATGAACAGATGCGTACTTGAGAATGAACAACAGGACGTCCTTTCATTTTACCATTTTGAAGCGCGTGGTGGACACTTCTCTTCCAAGAAGACTTCAGCTAAGGTTTTACAATCAAGTTTTCATTAGCCCTCATTAATCAAAGACTGTGTTTCTTTTTGTAAAGATTGTGATAGGTGCCAACGTTTGGGTAATGTGACCCGAAGGAACATGACGCCTCTCTCCCCTGTACTTGTTGTTGAGATATTTCATGGGTCCCTTTCCCGTGTTGTTTGGTTACCTTTACATTCTACTAGTAATGGACTATGTGTCCAAATCAGTGGAGGTTATCCCAACCAAAACCAATGGCCACTGGGTCGTGGTCATGTTCTTAAAAGAGAACATCTTTTTGAGGTTTGGGAAGCCTCATGTTATGATAAGCGATAGAGGTTCTCATTTCTATGATAGACCATTTGCATCCTTAATGCAAAAGTATGGCATCACACACAAGGTGTCCACCGCTTATCACCCACAATCCAATGGCTAAGTCTAGTTTGCCAATAGGGAGATCTAGAACATCCTAGAGAAAATGGTGAACCCTAATAGAAAGGATTGGTCACTTAGGTTAACCGATGTTCTATGGGCTTGCCACACTACTTACAAGACCATTCTAGGCATGTCATGCTATTGACTCGTCTATGGCAAGCCTTTCCATTTGTAGGTTGAAATGGAGCACAAAGCTTACTGGGCCATCAAGTCCATGAACTTCAATTTGAGAATGGCCCAGAGAGAATAGGAAGTTAGAAATGAATGAATTAGAGGAGATCCGTAGAGATGCATCTGACAACTCAAGAATTTCAAAATAGAGGGCTAAGATTTTTCATGAAAAATTCATTTTAAGAAAGATATTTGATCTTGGACAGAAAGTGCTCTTGCATAATTCTCGACTCTTTATCTTTCAAAGAAAACTTCGATCTCGTTGCGGTGGCCCTTATCATGTCAAGGTGGCCTACCCTAATGGAGACGTGGAAATCACCAACTTTGAGGATGGCAAGACATTCAAGGTCAATGGCCAATAACTTAAACCATTTTTCAAGAGTTTTGAAGGTCAAAGGATGGAGGAAGAATTGGTGGATCAGGCCTACCCGGATCTTTTGGAGGATTAACTGTTCATGTAGATTTTAGTGTACAATCGCTTTACTTTATCATTTAATTTCTAAGTTATTTTGTTCACTTACTTTATCTTTGCATCTAGTGTTTTCTTTCAATGTGTAGATTACGGTGTTTTTGTCAAAAGCTCCATGCGAGGAGTTTTCTAACCCTTCTAATCTTTTAACATTCCTTCATTGCATACCATATCTTTTTTGTTGCATTGAGGACAATGCATGAATCAATTTGAGGGGTGAGGTATATCATTTGTATGATACACCAAATTGTCGTGAAAATTTTTGTTGAAGATACCAATTTTTGTGGTGAAATTCACCGTTCACATGATCTACAAATTTTTGTTAAAGAATAGTTGAGAAATGTGTGAAAATTTGAAATTGTTTGTGAAAAATATCTAAATGTTGATCTATATTCCCCTATTTAGAGCATTGTGGGTTTATGGATAGTTTTGTTCTTTGCTTTGAATTGTGAATACATGAGCACATTATGGAGGTTTGTTCTATCCTAAGAGTATCACTTGTTTGCTTTTGAACTTAACTATACGTACACCAATGAACTTGTAATTTTGGCAATTTATGGATTAAGTTCACATTTAATGCTTGACATGAATAGTGGAGATGAGTAAGAACCCATGAGAGCTTTAGTGCCAACCCTTGTTTGAGGGAACTTACATTTACTCAAGGAATAATTTTTCAAATTCCAAATTTGTTCAATAATCTCATTATGCATGTTTTGGTTAGGTGCATTTGGGTAGTTGATTGATTTTGTCTTGATATGTACAATGCTCCCCTATGCCTATCTAGAAATGATCTTAGGCCATCCTTGATTTATTTTGAGCCTTAGCCTCATTCTTGTGAAATCATCTCTAGTGCCATGTTTGAGCCTTGCTGAAAATTCGTTTCCAAGCCACACATTTAACCAAGCCGGTGTAAAATGATAGAAAAAGTTACCACACCATTGGTTGTTCCGAAATCTAACTATGATTGAACATGGAAGAGAAGGAATGGTGATGTGAAAACCCAACAAAGGGTTGAATAATGTGAAATTCAAATTTTGAATGAAAAATAATGTGAAACACAAGGAAAGGGTGAAAGAAGAAAGAATGATCAAAGAAAAAAGAAAGTTGTTAAGGAAAAGAAGAAAAATAAGAAAAAGAAATAAAGAGTGAAGTGATGGCGTAGACTAAAAATCCCATAAAAAGGGAGATCTTTTTGGAAATAAATGTCATGCACTCGAAATAACTCTCTTTGTTATCATATATCCTTCATTTCATTTGCATCGATATCACCACAAGGCCCCATTATAGCCCTTGAAACTCTTAAATGATCTAGAGAAAGCATGGGGATAGCATACTTTTAAAGAAAAAGAAAGGTTAATTTTGGTATCTAATGCCCTAGCATTCCTTTCATGAGATTATGCCAAGGTTGTTTTATTCTTACATATATACATCATTTCTATATTATATGTGAGCATACTTTGTTTTGTGCAAAAGATTCTATCTTACATATACACATGGAGTGCATGCCAAGATAACCATAGTGTGATTCATTGTTGTGAGACACCCTTGGCGAGGTTGCATCAAAACTGAATTTAGATAGCCAAGTGAATGCGAATTCTATTGGGTAAATGTTTAAATTACATGTCCATTCCACACACACACGAGTTTGAAAATGAATGTGTATGTGCATACTCTAGAATAGCATTTAAAGCCATGGTGATGCTCATGTGTGCTTAGTTTGGGCATTTGAGCAATGTGTTTCGTAGCCCTATGTTTAAGGGGTGGGGGAATATTGTTCAACTTTTGATATTTGATCAGATTTAGGAATGTCCTTGTCATTTGAATCGATGTTTTATATTTTGGGTATTCATTTTGGTAGTTAAATTTAGAAATCCATGTCTTGTATTTTGAAAGCATCAAATTTTTAAATCATAGTGCAATTTTGGAAAAGACTTTGGGCATTATCACTCAATTGTGTTTCATATTTATGGTTCAAATTTTTGGTAGAGTAGATGTCATAGATAGGTTGTTATAATATCTAGGAGTTGGGATAAGTTAGGTTGGATTGAGATTGGGAGCACTTGAATGGTTTTGCAATAAAGGCAAAACCGTCTGGAAGGTTGGTCATAAACCTTTTGGAAGGTTTTTTCCAGAGTGCAAAACCTTCTAGAAGGTTTTCATCGACCTTCATGAAGGTTTTCACTACTGGACAGCTTTTGCCTCAGCAATGTGCAAAACCTTCCAGAAGATTTTGCCTAGAAAGCCAAAAATGAGGGTTTAAGTTCATTTTTTTAGCCAACCCTTCACATTCCTTCACATCTCTCAATCTCCCTTGCCTTCTCATCTCCCTATAATCTCTTCCAAACCTCAAAGTACTTCACCCCAAGCCCTTAAAATCTTACTTTCCTCTTGTTTAGGGTTGATTTTGAGTGGATTTTGCCGAATATGTGTGGATTACTCACCAAAACCCTAGTCCTAAATTTCCATTCCTCTAATTTTCTCTCCAAATTCTAGATTCCATTGAAATAGCTCGATTAGGAAGGATTCCCCTTGAATTCTTTGAGCCAGTGGAGCAACTTTTTGTGTGGTTCTTCTCATTATTGGGAGTGGGGGAACTATTGATATTCATGGCCCGCACCAAATGTACGGGTCTGGAGTCCCCTCAACCCGTAGGCACTAGCTCCCACCAGAAGAGCGTACAGAGCCCGATTAGCTGGGATAGGGAGGAAAGGAGAACAAAAGCAAGATGTGACACTCATAGGCGAAGGATAGACGAGAAAAATGTGACTTGCGAGCTGTTTGTGGACAAGATTACCCTTGGGCAAAACAATGAAGTGGTGATGGTCATTGAGGGACATGGATTGGGAATATTGTTTGAGCTGGTTAACGAGTATAACCTAGCTTTGTGTAGGGAGTTTTATAGGAAATTGATGGTGTTGGGCGAGGATGGTAGTGTGCTTAGGATGAATGTGCAGGGGAAGATCTTTGATATGACCCTTGATTTGATTCCCACTTTGATGAAGTATCAGAGGCCGCACCCCAACATCCCAGTGTACCCACACAATGTCAAAGGGATTAAGACCTTATTCGAGTATGTCCAGCTCACCTACGAGTACCCAACCAAATTCAAGGTGAGAACTCTAGTTAGGGGCCTCAAGCAGTCATACGGGGTCATGAACATAGTCCTCTACTATAATTTGATGCCCAGGGGTTCCGAGAAGAGCCCAAATGTGGAGAAGCTAGCCTTATTCCACCTTTTTATGACAAGCAAGGTGTTATATGTGGTGCTTTTGATTTGGGAGGAGATAAAGGAGTTCGCTCAGGCTGCAAAGCAGAAGATGAACCTCCCCTTCAGCAATTCTATCACTAGGATGTGTTCCCACAAGAATGTTAAGGCCTATGCATAGGATATGCTGCTAGCCCCTAAGACTAGTGCCATTGGGAAGTCAAGTAGTAGTAAGAGGGAAGCTAGGATTGGGGGTGAGAGAGCCAATGCCTTGGGATCGAAGCCATCTTCAGCTAGGCCATCATCCTCTGCACCTTCCACCTTGCCCAAGCTCATACTATGTCATAGTGTCTGGACTCCTTAGAGGCTACAATATTTGGGCTGTCGATGATAGTGACTAGGCTATTTCAGCAAACTTTCCCGAGTAAGCCCATCCCCAGTGGGCCTTCATCACCTCCGACTGACGGACCTTCTACCTCTGCTCCCATGAATTCTATAGTCATTGAGGTGAGAGGCTCCAATGATGATGATGAGGAGGGAGTAGCGATGGGAGCGACGATGATGATGCAAGAGATGATGATGGAGATGAGGATGTTGAGTAGTCGTGTCATCATGTTTTTTTTGTTTCTTTTAGTCTTAGGTTGTACATAGTTAGAGTTAGTTTTGTTGGCCTAGTAGAAGTACCTCTAGGAAGTTGGGCCCCTTTTTTCTTAAAACTCTAACTCATTGTACTGAACTTTGGTAAATGACTAATGAAAAATACCACAGTTGTTTCATTTTACCTTTTCCATGTTCATTTCTCTAATTGCATTGTGATTTTTAAATTTTGAATATTTGGTGATCTATTGTATGAATAGTTTGTTGTAGTCTTATATCTTGTCTTTTGAAATAAAGTTTGCTAGGGACTAGCAAAACTTAATTTGGGCGGTGCGATTAGCACAAAATATTGCACATTTTGTATGCTCTTTATACCCTTTTATACTTGTTTTTGTTGTGAATTTAGGGAGAAATGCATTTAATCTACCTTTTAATGAAGTTTTGTCTGAATGTAGGTGAAGAGTTGTAAATGGCTTGAGTTAAACCCCCATTATAGTGCTTAAATACAATGGAGATGAGAGGGTGGCTTAACGGGAGGCTTAGAAGGTAAAGAAATCAAGAAAAATGCATGTTAGGAGAAAACCTTCTTGAAGGTTTGGCCAAAAACCTTTCAGAAGGTTTGCACTTGGTCTGCCTATGCCCTTTCAAAACCTTCTGGAAGGTTTTTACTGCTAGAATAAACCTTCCGGAAGGTTTGCATCAACCTTTCGAAAGGTTAAGCTCATTGGACAGTTTTTTCCACTTACCCTTCCAAAACCTTCCAAAAGTTTTTCATTGACCTTCCGAAATGTTTTGCCTAGAAATGTCAGACAGCCTACAACTCAAGCTCTGCCACTTAGGAGTCCCACCTCTGATTCTCTCACTTGTCCCCTGACATCTCTTACACACATACATGCCTCCTTACACTTTAGGGTGGACTTTTAAAGTCATGGCATTAATGAGGAAGAGACAGAAGATGGAAGCTTGGGAAGTTGCGGGCTAGGCTTGTCATAGCCTACCCAAGACATCAACTCCGCCCCCCATTGATTGGAAGCCTCTCACACAGGCTATTGGACCTCCATAGACAAAAATGAAGACAAAGCTTGACATTTTTAGAGCATTGTTTAGCATTGTAGAGAGGGAAGCTAAAGGAGGAAGACATAGTTTTAGAGAGAGAAGTTAGATTTTTACATTTCCTTTACCCATTTCACTTGTAATCTTCTTTAGCACTCTCGTAAGCTTCATTTATTGCACTTAATGCCATTTATTTCAAGTGTATTGCAAGTTTAGTTAAGTATCTTGGAATCTACCATTGTTATATTCAAGTTTTCACTTCAAGCTTTTAAGTTTGGTATTAAATGCACTCATTTTTGTAGTTTCACTTTTCTTTACATTAACACAAGTTTTAATCTTCATTCCAATACTATGTCTCCTTACACATTGTATGTCTTTGCATTTAATATGAGTAGCTAAGCTTTGAGTTGGCAAATCCAAGGGAGAACTCCTCTTAGATATGCAAAATCAAATCATTTTCATTCTTCCTTGTAATGTAAGGTGGTTTCCTTTGAGTAGGTTGAGTGTGGACATGGTTGTGAGCTCTTGATACACCATAGATTTGTCACGGGGTATGCTTGCGCCTACACCACATTAGTCGCTCACTTCCTATGAATCAATTAAACACCTGGGCACCATTGGAAGAATGTTGTGAGTTGATTTGGCATTTCCATTGGAATGACCTCTTTGGATTAGTCAACCATTTTTCTATTACATTTTCTATCACAAACTTCACTCACCAAAACAAAAACTCACAAGATTTTACACCTTTCATTTTCTTTACAAAATCTCCTTCATCATAATTTGACCTTCCTTCACAGAGGAGACAACTTTGGAATACTTAATTCCAAGTAAAATACAACACTCGAAAGTCTCTCTTTACTCAGAGAGCACTTTTGCACACACACACACACATTTTCATCCACACAGAGTTTCTCCATTTCTAGCATTAAACCTGAGGGAGAGTGACACGTATCTACACACACAAGCCATATACACTTAGTCTAGGTTAGTGTTTGGAGATTAGGGTGAACGCGATCAAGCAAGGAGGAGCATGAGAGTCACTTGAGGGTTGTTTTCTAGGCCTTAAGGGACCATCATGTGGGCAACCCAACCCATAGTGATGGGTCTAAACCCATTTACTTTTATTTCCTAGTTGAAAAATAAATAAAAGGGAATGGTGGGGACCACTTGGTAGAATTTTTCTTCAAGTATTATAGTTGATGTAGAAACCAACTATGAAGGGGCTTTTGCCATAGAAACTAATTCTTATGAAACTGATGCTTATGAACTTTAACAAAACCTAGAAAGTCTGCATGAGCACATGATTGCATAGAATAAAGCCTTTATGATCTGAAGGCTTGTGAACTTGAAGTTAAAGGATAGACACGGTGTTTATAAAGTATCTTAATAATTCTCAATAATGGTTGAATGAGTTGTCCACCACGACGCTTATGCTTGATAATTAGGTACAAACATTACTTCTGTTGAGTTACCAACCAAACAGTTGGGAATCCCTAGTTGTGTCACTCATTAATTCGGCTTCTAATGGTGTGATCACTATCAGTATGGTAAATATAGTATGTTTAATGAAGAGACTATCTGAAAAGAGTAGGGTATTTGTTCTACTTCAGAAGTACTTTTTACAAAAGATCAGGGGAGAGATAAAACCATAAATTACAATGATGACAATCATGACAAGTCAAGAGAAAGGTTCAAGTCAAAAACTGGGTTGTCAAGAAAAGGAGTAAAGTGCTTTCATTATGTCAAGCTTGGGCATTATAAGAAAGAGTGCAGAAAGTGGAAACGAGAGCAATCTCATGAAACAAATGAAGATAGAAATAATACTGTAGCAATTGCATCTGAGGTTGATGTGATTATTGTATGTGGTGATTCCTATGCTAATCTTGCAAGTCAACACTTTACTTGGATAATTAATACAACAACTTCTTTTTATATTACTACACGTAGAGATTTCTTCTCTTCCTATTTCATATTACTACACATAGAGATTGCTTCTCTTCCTATTCTAGCAGTGACTTTGGTTGGGTTAGAATGAGAAATGAAGCAAAGTGCAAGTTGGAGGGCATTGGAGATGTATTGCTTGAAACCAGTAATTAATGTAAATTGCTTCTCAAGAATGTTAGACATGTTCTAGAGATGTGCTTCAACTTGATTTTTATTGAAAAACTTGATAATGAAGGCTATCATAATCACTTGGCCAATGAAAAATGGAAACTTAGCAAGGGTTCTCTTATCTTAGCTAAGGGAAATGAGATTAACTCTCATTACAAGACAAAGGTAAATATAACCAAGGGTGATGGGAACATAGTTGAGTATGATTTTGCTACAGAGCTATGACATAAGGACTTGGCCATATGCCTGAGAAGGGACTTCATATTCTTGCTGAAGAGCAGTTACGACATGACAGTCGAGGTATGCCACCACAGCCATGCAGTCATTATCTTGTTGAAAAACAAAATAAAGTTGCATATATTAAATCTCCTTCCTCTAGAAAAGATAATGTTTTGGATTTAGTTCATACTGATGTCTACTATATGAAAGCAAAATCTTTGGGTGGCGCATTATATTATGTGACTTTTATTGATGATCACTCTAGAAGGTTGTAGACATTTGCTTCGAAAACTAAAGACTAGGTACTTGATATATTCAAAACTTTTCTTGTAAAAGTTGAAAAGGAGATAGGAAGGCAACTAAAGTGTGTTTGAGTAGATAATAGTGGTGAATACCGTGGACCTTTTGAAGGGTAGTATAGAAATCATGGTATCAGACTTGAGAAGACCATTCCAAAGAGCCCACAACATAATGAGGTAGCTGAGAGAATGAACATAGCGATTGTTGAACGAATCAGATGCATGCACTCTTATGCAAAAGTGTCTACATCTTTTTAGGGTGAGGCGATGAGGATAGCTATTGATTTGATTAATCTTTCTCCATTTGATCCTTTGTATTGTGATCTTCCTGAAAGATGTTGGAGAGGTAATGATGTTTCTTTTAACCACTTGAGAGTGTTTGTGTAAAACCTAGGTAAAAATTTCAACTTTTATGAAAAGGGGTAAAACGGTAATTTGTTACTATGGTACGGGTTGTAAACCTAAATTTTTCTAGAGCTTGGATAATGAAACGGACCTCACCATTGGATTCGTCTCACAAAATCTAGCTACTCCGTCAATTTTTGTCAAATTTCAAGATAGTCAAATATTTTACATTTTACGAGGCGATCGAGTCTCATATGACCCAAAAACGAAATTTTTAATAAAATTTTGAAATTTAAAAAATAATTTAAAGCAATTCAAAATAAAAATATTTTAAACTTGAACCGGGGTGAAATTTAATCGTTTCGGGACGAAAACGAACCCAGAAAAAGAGGGTCGTGTGCCGCGTTGTGGACCAAGCAATTAAAGAGTATATATAGGGGGGAATCTGATTTCTCCCCATTTGTTCAGCTGGTTCTAATGTGAGAAGAGAAGAGAGGGAAATGAGAGGAAAAAATAGAGAAATTCAACCTTCTCGCTACGATCTATGAAGTTCTAGTGGTCGAATCCACTCGGGCCAAGAACGAAAGTTGTTCTTCTCGTCGAGGGCTACGCCTACATACCAAACAGAGCTGATTTCACTGAAGTTTCTGAGGCAGAATTTGGGAAATCAAGAGTTTTGGACTTGGGTGATATTCTTGAAGGTTCTACCATTGATTTTACACTTCAAGAGGTAGGGTTTTCATCCTAACTAGGTTTATTTCCAACCTAGGATGAATATATGAAATAGGTGGGCTATTTTTTTTATTTTAACACTTGCCTATTGTAGTTTGTTTAATAGAAATGGGTAGATTCAATTCTAGTATGAATTGGTAATAAGAAATTTCTAGTTTGTGATTTCTTGGAAGTTTTGATAATTGGGTATGTGGAAATCACCTAATCTGATTCTTATTGAGTTATGTGATAAATTTGGACATTTTATGTGATTACATGATTTGGTGCATTGAAGGTGTTTGATAAAATGCCTATGTGAAATAAAGTGTGTTAGTTGCATGATGTTATGTGATAACATGCTTGGATGATGTGGTAAAGTGAAAATCATATGCTTATGATATGAATTACAATTGGAAATGCAAATGTTGATATATATACATACTTGTGATATATTGACATTGATGAGTTATGAGAATTATATGCTCTGATATAATTGCCCATGGAATGTGTTGAAATAGTTTATATGTCATTCATAGCATATTGGATATTATATTGTTGTTGCAATGGTACATCACATTGTTTATGCATGGGGACATTGCATCATGAGGGTGTGTGTGTGCATGCTTGTCGTCAACACCACACTTGGTGAATGATGGGTGGGCTTGTGAAAGTTGGGTCGAAGACCTAGCTAAGTTGCACAGTTTGCACGATAAATTGGGTCGAAACTAGCAAGAAGGGCTAGAAGATCCCTCGGGTACAAGACCCGGTAGTTGGGGTACGCACTCCCTTGGTTAGGTCCATAAAGTGTGTGGGTGTATGCGGAACCCTGGTGGAAGTCCATAAATTTCGTGTGGGTTGGGTTACCCTTGGTATAAGTCCATGAATACCCACCCCAAGAAAGACACTAGATTTATAAATGTCATTTGATGTACCACATAAATAACGGATTCATATACATTGGCATAACATGTGTTTGTGGGGGCCAGTGAGGGCACGGGTTGAGTTGCATGAGTGAGTCTTACCTCATTTCATGGCATAACATGGTAAATTCTAATATTGAGTTGCATATTCTTGATTGGAATTGTTGTGGATGGTTGATTGTTGCATGTGAACATTTCATATACATCTAGGTTGGGGACTAGCCTCTTTAAGAGATACCCTATTGAGCGTGGTTCACCCTTCATGTGAAAATATTTTAGGTGCAAGGTTCACACCTGCAGACGGAACCTAATTCGAGCCTCTAGGGTGAAGAAGGCCGAATTGTGGCTTTTATGACTCATTTTGTATAAAATTTGTGAAATCCCATTTTTGGCATGTAAATATAAAAGAATTATAATCGAACTCATATGAACTGTTTTAATGTAAAAACAAATTACATGTGATTATATGAGTATGAATAAATGGACCCGGTGTGGTCAATATTTACTTATAAATGGTCCCGATGTGGTCAATATTTATTCATAAATGGTCCTGGTGTGGTAAAAATATTTTGAACTTGATCCGGGGTAAAATTTAATCATTTCAGGGCAAAAACGGACCCAGAAAAAGAGGGTTGTGTGGCACGTTGTGGACCAAGCAATGAAAGAGTATATATAGGGGGGAGAAAATCTGATTTCTCCCAATTTGTTTGGCTGGTTCTAATGTGAGAAGAGAAGAGAGGGAGAAGAGAGGAAAAAAGAGAGAAATTCAACCTTCTCTCTACAATATACGAAGTTCTAGCGGTCGAATCCACTCGGGCCAAGAACGAAAGTTGTTCTTCTCTTCGAGGGCTACGCTTACGTACCAAAAAGAGCTGATTTCACAGAATTTTGTGAGATTGAATTTGAGAAATTAAGAGTTTTAGACTTGGATGATATTCTTGAAGGTTCTACCGTTGATTTTACGCTTCAAGAGGTAGTGTTTTCATCCTAACTAGGTTTATTTCCAACCTAGGATAAATATATGAAATTGGTTGGCTGTTTTGTGTATTTTAACACTTTTCTATTGTAGTTGGTTTAATGAAAATGGGTAGAATTAATTATAGTGTGAATTGGTAATAAGAAATTTCTAGTTTGTGATTTCTTGGAAGTTTTGATAATTGGGTACGCGGAAATCACTTAATCTGTTTATTTTTGAGTTATGCGATGAATTTGGACATTTTATGTGATTACAAGATTTGGTGCATTGAAGGTGTTTGACAAAATGCCTATATGAAATAAAGTGTGTTAATTGCATGATATTATGTGATAACATGCTTGAATATGCTTCTGATATGAATTTCAATTGGAAATGCAAATGTTGATATATATACATACGTGTGATATATTGACATTGATTAGTTACAAAAATTATATGCTTGGATATAATTGCCCATAGAATGTGTTGAAATAGTTTATATGTCATTCAGAGCATATTGGACATTGTATTATTGTTACAATAGTACATCACATTGTTTATGCACAGGGACATCGCATCAAGAGGGTATGTGTGTGCATGGTTGTCGTCAATAATACACTTGGTGGATGACGGGTGGGCTAGCGAAAGTTGGGTCGAAGACCTAGCTGAGTCACACAGTTTGCACGATAAATTGTGTCGGGGTTAGCAAGAAGGGTTAGAAGATCCCTTGGGTGCAAGACCCGATAGTTGCGGTGCACATTCACTTGGTTCGGTCCATAAAGTATGTGGGTGTATGCGGAACCCTCAGTGGATGTCCATAAATTCTGTGTGGGTTTGGGTTACTCTTGGTGTAAGTTCATGAATACCCACCCTAAGAAAGACTCTAGATTTAAAAATGTCATTTGATGTGCCACATAAATGACAGATTCATGCACATTAGCATAACATGTGTTGTGGCAGGCGGTGAGAGCTCGGGTTGAGTTGTATGAGTGAGTCTCATCTCATTTCATGACATAACATGATAATCTGTCATTGAGTTGCATATTCTTGATTGGAATTGTTGTGGATGGTTGATTGTTGCATGTGAACATTTTATATGCATCTAGGTTGGGGACTAGTCTCTTCAGGAGATACCCTATTGAGCGTGGCTCACCCTTCATGAGAAAACATTTCAGGTGCGAAGTTCAGACCAGCAAACGGCTCCCAATTCGAGCCTCAAGGGTGAAGAAGGTCAACTGGTGGCTTTTATGACTTATTTTGTATAACTTTTATGAAAATCCCATTTTGGCATGTAAATATAAAATTATTGTAATCGAACTCATATGTACTGTTTTAATGTAAAAAAAAATTGCATGTGGTTATATGAGTATAGATAACTGGACTCAGTGTGGTCAATGTAGTATAATTGCACAGGTTGTGTTTTGGGTTGAGCTTCCCGTACAAAGGAGACTCTGCTCAAATTTTGTTAAATTAAGGATTCCCGATTTTTAGGGCGTCACAGTTTGATTGCAGGGTATTTGTTCACATTCCTCAAGATGAGAGATCTATGCTTGACAACAAGGCTAAACAATGTATTTTCTTAGGTTTTGCACATGAAGAATTTGGTTACGGATTGTGGGATCTAGTTGGCAGGAAAAATGTCAAAAGTAGAGATGAGGTTTTCTTTGAAGACCAAACCATTGAAGACTTGGAAAGGTCTAAAATCCCAGAGTCATTTAGTGAGACACTTGTTGATTTGGGTCCAGTTTCTTCTCCATTCATTATGAATGATGATCATGGGAGAGATATTAAAAAGAACAGGTTGATATAGTTGATGAAATTGGTGAACCAACAATTGATGTTAAAGAGCACTCAAGAATAAATGGGTGTTCAGATTGAAGGTTCAACCAAATACCTCACAGCCCAAGTACTAGGCAAGATTGGCTATGAAAGGTTTGGGTCGCAAAAAGAACATTGGCTCTAACAAGTCTACTTTATGTTACTTGATTACTTATTCAGGGGAGCAGTGTCATGAAATCTAAGTTCAGAGAGGTGTAGCTTTATATACCACAGAGGTTGAGTATATTGTTATCACAGAAGCAAACAAAAATTCAACCTTCCACTCAAGATCCAAGCATATTGATGTGAAATATCATTGTATTTGTGATGTATTGGAGATGAAGTTATTGTAGATTAAAAAGATCCATGGATGAGAATATTTCAGAAATGGTGACTGAACCATTGCCTAAGTGGAAACTCGATGTTTGTTGAAGCAAAGGGGGGTTCCATATGAATCGGAAGGGGATATTGTTGAGTTTGGGGTCCAACCCATGTGAGCAGCCCAACTCATAGGGATTGGTCTAAAGCCATTTACTTTTATTTCCTAGTTGAGAAATAAATAAGAGGGAATGGTGGTGACCTCTTGGTAGAATTTGTCTGCAAGTACTATAGTTGATGTCGAAACCAATTATGAAGGGGTTTCTGCCATAGAAAAACCAACTTGGTGTGGACGCATGAAAAAAAGAGAAGCAGCAAGGAGTGGCGTCAATAACTTTTGACAAGACCGACAAGAAGAAAAGTGTTCCTGTAAGATCTTTGAGCCAAAATTCGAGCAGATAATCAACATTAAATTTTGATGAAATTTTAGTATGTTGTTCAAGACAACGGAAACTACACAATGACAATTTTATTTTGTCGGTAGCCTTCTGGAATGATGAGTTAGATCTCTTCTTGTTATTTTGTTAATACCATCTTCGAGTGATGATTTATTGATACTTTGATAGCCTCTGAAAATTGTTGTAAACCCAGTATTGGAATATAGTGGAAGGTTGAGATCGGCATTCGTGGATGTACCCCGAGTTTGAGGGAACCATGTAAATTTTGTGTCTTCCTTGTGGTTGATTTATTATTTGCATATATTTTTGGTTAATTGTTTTGGTACATTGCCTATTTAATTTGCATAAAGAGGAGTATAAAAATTAATTCTGCTAATTTTTTGTGAGTTCATCCAAATTTTTTTTTTTTTGGTAAACAAATGAATTGTATTCCAAGACCTTCATGAAGTAAAGAGATTACAATAAACTACCTACCAGAACAACCAGAAAGAAAAGACAAGCATAGAATAAGCAACTAGCGAATCTTTTTTTTTTTTTTGCTAGGAGGTGGGTGTTGGTTGTGCTCAAATAAAAGGTTATTCCCCTAAATAGTAATCACGTTTTTTTTGGTGGTTTAAAGGTAGCAAAACACCATTCTAGAAGTTTATCAATTCTCCATTTCTGATTTGATGATTTATGTGGTACACGCAAAAATTTTCAGCAGAGTATGAAAGCCAGATTATATCTGATATTTTTATAAGAAACAATAAAGAACTTTATGGATTTCGAGAGAAATTATGTCTTTCTAGATGGCTGGTAGTAAAAATCTAGGACCCTCTCCCTCTTATAATGGAAATAATAATTTTCAGCATATTTAGCTAATATATTACTACGTCATTACCGGATCGTGGTGTCCATGGATATTTAATATGTAATAACACGATATTTAACATTATTTGTCAAAGATACAAACAAAAAAATTATAGGGAAAAAAATATGTACTTGTCATATTAAAGAGATTTGTTTGGGATGACTTGGGATCGTCTTTGACTTGCATAATGAACGAACCGCCATAGACCGGTGGGGTATCGGCCTGAGGAATTCTAATTCTTAAGTCAGTAATGGCATAAGAGATGATATGCAATTCATAAGAAGAAGTGTGTACCTTAAACTTAAGCCTTACCTAGCATTTATAGGGAGTCTATCCCCGATTATTTAGGACTACAATTCTGGTTGGAATATGGTGGCACACCTAGATTCCAATAGGATTTTCCTTAATTCATATTTGAAATTGGCAAGGTTTCGTTTCTCATTAATCAAATTTTTAGGTCACATATTAATAATGTGTTCCTATGATTTAGACAATTTTCATATTGATTGCCTAACATCGTCTTTAATTTTTTGGGATAGTCTAACTATCTGTCTTTTTTATCTCAAAGGTTGGACCCACTTTAGCTTGGTCGGCCTAGTTATTTGTTTGGTCAAATCTTATCTTTGCTCAGCTGGACCCACTTTTGCTCAGCCGAGGACATTATATCTCTCCAAACGGTCCTGTTTAATCTCTTATTCACCACATACCCTCGTACAACTGTTTCATTACTATTAATGATGATAGCTCTATGTTGCTGATGTCATTCTTATTGTAATTGTAAATACAACTCAGGTTGTCGAAAGTACACGGAAGTTCACTTGTTTTTTTGTTCAAGGTGGTCGTAGATAAGCCTTGTTCTGGGCCCTGTAGTCTGTAAGATAAGAAATGTCATTCCCAAGTTACCTTGAGAAACTACGTAGTATCATTATGTATGACTAAAGGAATTCGGATCATCCGCAAGATCGTATGATGGGGCCTTGCAAATGTCTTGGTGGTCAAGTTTAGTTTCATTATACATTAGAAGTCCCGTTGCAAAAAATAAATATTCGAGGAGCATTCTCCCTCGCGCTAGGATTTTTCTTGCTCTGTGTGTGGTAAAAATTGTCCCTCAGTAAAAATATTGAATTGGGTCTTGAGCACCAAATTCGTCGCTTCAAATACCAACAAATGTCGAATAGGCTTCTTTTTATCTTCTCAACAAAAAAGTTTTTGCCTCCTGAATGAGCTTCTTTTTATCTCCATTGATCACTTATTTAGCTTGAGAATACTTGGTTCAACACATAAGCCACCAATCTTTTATATTAGGGTCAAAGGTACTCAGAACCACTTCATTTAGCTTCTCATATACGGTGTTGGTAGAGTGTTAGCCTCTATCTGTGTAGGTCCTACTACTAGAAATCAAGGAATCAAGTGGCACAGTTGGATACCTCTTTATAGTCATATAGTTTTCATTGGTTGACCTTTGCAGTTCGTGTACTCGATTATCTTGTTTCTCTTTGAACTTAGATTATGAATAGTTTGAAATCATCTCGACAATTGAATTATCATATAGATATCAAAAATCTTAGAAAGAATACCCCTTTTTTTATAAGACTTCCACTCGAGTAAGCGTACTAGACATGGAAACCAAGTTCGAAGCTACCGTTTGATTGGTCTTGAGTAGATCAAGTGTATAGACTAAATGACAAGTATGAAAATTCTTCCTATGGTAATAGTTATGTGGAAGATCCCTTCGTTTGTTGAGTCAAATGGACTTGTATTTGATATAATAATTCATCACAACAAAGTGACTAATGGTACTCTATTCCTTGAGCTACTACCCAACATAACCACCCAGCAAGCCATTGGCGAAGAAAGTTGGTCTCTTAGTGGATCGACTCCTCTACCTTTTCTTCTCTTAGATCCATGTTCACAAAAAATAATAAAAAACTTGCAATGTTTGCACAATCCCATGAATAGCTATCTTTGTAATTCTAGGAAACTTAATTATCTTTTCCTACAGACAGCACCAATTGGAAGGGAAAAAATCTGCATGTCAGAATAAAGAGATTTGTATGGGATGAGTACTAGGGATCGTCTTTGCCTTGCAAAATGAACGAACTCTGATGCTTACGTAATTAATGAAACGAGAGAGGATATCCCATTCATGGGAGGAAGTTTGTGTACCTTAGACTTAAGCCTTATATAGGGAGCTTGTCCCCGATTATTTAGGACAACAATCTTGGTTGGAATATGATAGCACACCTAAATTCCAGTCAGACCTTCCTTAATTCATGTTTGAACTTTATAGGGTTTCCTTTCTCATTAGTTGATTTTTTAGGTCACATGTTAATTATGTGTTCTTATTATTTAGGCAGTTTCCTTATTAGTTGCCTAGCACCGCCTTTAATTTTTTAGGATAGCCTATCATTATCTTTCAGATTTGTAGTAGATATTGTTGGCGTGAGTTGTACTCCGCAAGATTATAGGATGAAGTTTTGGGATACACTATCAATTTAGTTAATTAAGCCATGATACATGTATAGCCAAATTTAGATGTTTACATTCTGTTATATATCCACTCATTCTTGTAAAGAAAGGATTGAAAATGCAAGAAATTTTTTATATGTTTTGTCATGGTATGAGAGCCACCAATCCTCTTGCCAATTTCTTAACCCATCTCGTCTCCCTCCATGGCTAACACCAACTCCCATACTGATGAATCTCTGTCTTCCTCCATCCTAGCTGAGTTGACAACAAAAATGGCTGAAGTTTTCAGCAAAGATTCAGTCCCAACCCAGACCTCTGATAATGCTACTGCACCGATCGGCATCAAGTTAGATGGCACCAACTATGCTCTTTGGTCCCAGGTGGTCGAGATGTATATCTCGGGCAAAGACAAACTAGGATACATAAATGGCGATCTACCTTAAACTCCTCAGACGGATCCTACCTTTCGACAATGGCGCACTGACAACGCTATTGTTAAAGGTTGGTTGATTAATTCCATGGATTCCTCTCTTATCGGTAACGTCATTCGCTTCCCGACAGCCAAGCTGATGTGGGATGCAATTGCGACAACATATTTTGATGGCAGCGACACCTCCCAGGTGTATGACCTCCGGCGACGTATGACCCGCCTTAAACAGGCTGGCTGGCGGCTCTCTTGAAAAATTCTACAATGATCTCCAAACAGGCTGGCGTGAAATCGACTTTCATCGTCCAAACCCGATAGAATGCCCAACTGATATTCAACATTACAATTCCCTTGTTTAAGAAGATCAGGTATATGTATTCTTGGATGGTCTCGATGACCACTTAGATTATATGCAGACTGATGTTCTGCAGATAAAACCATTCCCAACAGTGGAGCAAGCCTATGCACACGTCCGGAGGGAAGCTCTTCATCAAGCTGTGATGATGATGAGTAGCCCTGATGATATACCAGGAGCATGTCTTGCGTCCAAGAGTCTCAAGTATGGCTCGCAGTCTCTCTCTTTGCATGGTGGCAAATCCAATTCCAACTCCAAGTCCCGAGCCACCTCTGATGGCACTAAATGCTCTCATTGTGGGGGTGCAAAGCATACTCGTGAGACCTACTTCAAACTTCACAGGTATCCCGATTGGTGGCACAAACTCTAGGCTTGGAAGCACCGTGATGGAGGTGGGAATGATGATAGCACCGACCAGGCTGCGGTGGCTGCTGCAGAACCACATCTGTCCCTTATTTTCACCGCTAGCTCCAACTCTAACCCAGGTAATGCTCTACTTGGTTCTAATCAGGAGGCTAACTGCAATGTTTGGATACTTGATTCCGGAGCAACAGACCATATGACGTTTGATGCCGCTGATTTTTCTCAACACTCCCCTCCTCGACGAACTAGCATTGCCAATGCTAATGGAGGCATGTTTTTGGTAATTGGGGCTGGGACTGTGATGCTGTCACCAGCCCAACCCTTATCTCATACTTTACTTGTGCCTTCTCTGTCTCACAAGTTATTATCTGTGAGTCAAGTTACTAAAGACTTGAATTGTGTTGTGCTCATTTATCTTGCGTTTTGTCTTATTCAGGATATTCTCACCAAGGAGATCATTAGGCATGGTACTAAGAAAGGGGGGCTCAATTATGTGAAAGATTTCAGTGTTGGCCGTGCACACCACATGCATCGCTCAAGCGACCTCAAAGTGGAACATATTTTTCTTTGGCACTGTCGGTTAGGCCATTCGTCGTTTGGTTATCTGCAACATGTGTTTCCTAATTTTTTTTTGGGTTTGTCAATTTTGGATTTTAAATGTGAGACTTGCATTTTAGCTAAAAGTCATCGAGTCAAAAGTTGCCTCACAATTTTGAGACCGCACAAATTGAAAATCTTTAGCCAAAATATTACATAAAGGACAAGATAAAGCACATAAATCCTTTATGAATTGCATATAAAACCTGGCATGTCCAAGAAATGACTACACCTCTTTTATAGTTTTAGGGGCATGTAAATTAGAAATTAGTTCAACCTCTGACTTATCGATCTCTATTCCCTTTGCAGACACAATATGGCCCAAAACAATAACTTGCATTACCATAAAATAACATTTTTCCCAATTGACCACTAAAATCTTTTCCTCACACCTTACCAACACTTTTTCTAAATTTCCCAAATATCTATCGAATTAATCACCAAACACTAAGAAATCATCCATAAACACTTCCACTATTTTCTTCTCCATGTCAATGAAAATTCCACCATGCACCTTTGGGACGTTCCTGGAGCATTGTATAACCCAAATGACATATATCAATAAACAAATGTCCCAAAGGGACAAGTGAAAGTGGTCTTCTCCTAATCCACCAAAGAAATTTAATTTGATTATATCTTGAATAATCATCTAGAAAGCAGTAGAACAAGTGACTTGCCACCCTTTCCAAAACTTGATCAATAAAAGGCAATGGAAAGTCATCCATGCGGGTGAAGGAATTTAGTTTCCTATAGTCAATGCACACTCTCCACCTAGTCACCACCCAAGTTGGTCAGCACCCGAGTTGCAATCAGCTCCTGGTTCTCATTGGCTAAGATAGTGACACTCGACTTCTTTGGCACAACCTGTCTAAAGCTTACCCACTTGTTGTCAATAATAGGGTAAATGATACATACATTAAGCAGCTTCAGAATCTCAGCCAAAACTACATCATTCATTATTGGATTCAATCTCCTTTGTACTTCTTAGGATGGCTTGGCATTATCCTCAAGATATGTCCTATGAGTGCAAATAAGGGGGTTGATCTCCTTGAAGACAATCAATAATTTTTCCTCTTGCTCTAGGTTTAATGTTGAACTAACCACTACAGGAAATGTCTCACCACTCCCCAAAAATGCATACTTCAGCGTAGATCGTAGTGGCTTCAACTCCAATGTTGGTGGCTGAATAGTGGATGACAAAATATTTTTTCTCAATCACTGGTAACTTTTCAAAGTTAGGCAACCAAGTGCCTACTTCATTAATAATTCCAAATCTGGCCTTTCCCCTAAGTCAAATTCCTCACAATCATCCTCACCCAAATGCTCAACATGGTGTTCTACAATGGTATCAATTAGATTAACTTCATGTATTTCCCGTCATCCCCTAGCTGCTTTCTGATGTTGAAGACATTCAATTCCAGCATCATGTTTCCAAATGCAAGATTCATGACACCATTCCTACTATTTCTAATGGCATTAGAGGTTTCAGGAAAGTTATTGCCAAAATAACTAGAATTTGAGCAGTAGGGTTAGCAACAGAATGCATATCAAGGACAATAAAATCAACAAAAAATAAAATCTATCCACTTGGACCAACACATCCTCCACCAACACATCAACATTTTCACACTACGATCCATTATTGATGTTGGCTTGAACTCCCACAACCCTAGTTGCTGGTATACTGAGAAAGGTAGAAAATTAACACTTGCACCCAAGTCCAACAATGCTGATTCAACTCGGCAATCCCGATAATTGTGGAAATGGTAAGATAGCCAAGATCCTTGAACTTCAAGGGAGTGTTGGTCCTCATGATAGAACTTACCTATTTCGTACAAATGCTTTCTTTTACACATTCATTTTTCTTTTGATAGTGCCTAAATCTTTCAAAAACTTAGCATATGAGCGCCTATGTCTGATGGCATCGAGCAACAAAATGTTAATCTTTACCTATGCAAACACATCATAAATTTTAGCATTATTATTAAACTTAGCATACACCTTTAATCTTTGTGGGTAAGGTGCTGGAATATAACATTTTTTTTAATCTAAATTGGCAATGCCAGGCTGATCAAGTTTCTCACCCTCTAATTTTTCCTCAGTCTCTTTTTTTGTAGGTTTAGAGACATTCGATAAAATTGTCTTGTCAATTTCTTTTCTACTTCTCAGGGTGGTGATTGACTTGATCTTCTCCACATTACCTTTAGTGGCACTTGAAATTTCAACATATTGACCCTTAGGGTTTTCATCGAGTTATGTTGGAAACTTAAACTTTTTTTGTTGTAGTACACCTAATGAATTAGTCAACTTGGTAAGTTGAGTTCTAATGTCATCGAAGGCTTGTACATTTTGATTATTGATTGTCGTTTGACTCTATATAACTTGATGTAATGTGTCCTTTAAACTTCTCTTATGTCGTGGATGATTTGCAAATTCAATCAAATTAACTTCAAGTATTTCCCATAATCCCCTAGTTGCTTTTTGATACTGAAGACATTCAATTCCAGCATCATGTTTCCAAATCCCAGCTTCATGACACAATTCCTAGTATTTATAATGGCATTAGAGGTTTAAGGAAAAGTTCTTGCCAAAATAACTAGAATTTGAGCAGAGGGTTTAGCAACAGGATGCATATCAAGGATAATAAAATCAACAAAAAAAATAAAATATATCCATTTGGACCAACACATCCTCCACTATTTCTCTCGGCATTTTCACACTACATTCCATTATTGATGTTAGCTTTTAATCCCACAACCCTAGTTGTTGGTATACCGAGAAAGGTAGAAAATTAACACTTTCACACAAGTCCAACAATGCTGATTCCACTCAGCAATCCAGATAATTGTGGAAATGGTAAGATAGCCATGATCCTTGAACTTCGAGGGAGTGTTAGTCCTCATGATAAAACTTACTTGCTCTATAAAAAGGTCTTTCGTTTACACATTCATTTTTCTTTCGATAATGCATAAATCTTTCAAAAACTTTGCATATGAGCGCACATGTTTGATGGCATCGAGCAACAAAATGTTAATCTTTACCTACTCAAACACGTCATAAATTTCAGCATTATTAGTAAACTTAGCAAACACCTTTAATCTTTGAGGTTAAGGTGTTGGAATAGAACATTTGTTTTTCATCTAAATTGACAATGCCAGGCTGATCAAGTTTCTCACCCTCAGATTCTTCCTCAACATCTTTTTTTGTAGGCAGAGACTTTCGATGAAATTTTCTTGTCAACTTCTTTTCTACTTCTCGGGATGGTGATTAACATGATCTTCTCCACATTACCTTTAGTGGCATTAGAACTTTCAATGCCATATTGACCCTTAGGGTTTTCATGGGGTTATGTTGGAATCTTAAACTTCTTTTGTTCTAGTACACCTAATGAATTAGTCAACTTGGCAAGTTGAGTCCTAATGTCACCGAAGGCTTGTACATTTGGATTTTTGATTATCGTTTGACTCTATATAACTTGATGCAATGTGTCTTCTAAACTCTCTTATGTCCAGGTTGATATGCAAATTCATTTTGTTGACCCTAAGGGCCAAATCTATGTTGAGGTGGGATTTGTGCAAACCCTCGTGGTCTGTGATTGTGATAATGAGAGCTAGTTAATGGACCCTAACTACAAAAGTTTTGATTTTGTTGGTTGGGTGGGGCATATGACATGGATGCAGGCAGTGCAGAATTGTTATCATTCCTCTAACTAAAATTATTATGGTTCTACCATATAGGATTATACATTATTTTGTTCGTTGGGTGGGGCATATGATATGTTTGTAGGCAATGCATAAGTGTTATCATTCCTCTAACTAAAATGAGGATGGTTCTGCCATCTAGGATTATACATGTTAGAATATGGAGAAAATAACTACTTTGGTTTATTAAATGCATTTACATGCTTATGCAACACTTCTTTAAAGGCTGGAATAGTCAGGCACTCCTGCTTGATGGTTTCTGTTGTATTCCCTAATGTCTTAACATGAACCCTTAATGTGTATATGACTTATGTAAGCGGGTGAGTGTCACTCTCACTTAGGTTCAATGCAAGCAATAGGGAAACAGATGTGTGGTTGAATGAAATGTGTGTGTGTGAACAAAAATGCTCCCCAAGTGTAGGGAGTCATTTGAATGTTGTGTTTTACTTGAAAAAGTATTCCAAGGTCATCTCCTCAGGGAAGGAGGTGAATCGTGTTGAAGGTGATTTTGTAAAAATGGAAAAGTGTGAAATTTTTTAGTTTGAGTTTTGTGAGTGAATTTTTGATGAAAATGAAATGGGAAAGGTGTTGGCTAATCCAAGGATTCATTCCAATGGAAATGCCAACTCAACTTGAAACCTTCCCCTAATGTTGTCAAGATATTCAACTGATTCGTGGGAAGTGCGGGACTAAAATAGAGGTGAGGATTCAAGCATACCCCATGACAATGCCTACAGTGTATCAAGAACTCACAACCACGTCTGCACTAAGCCCAGTCAAACCGAATAAACGTACACTGCGAGGGGGAAAGAAAATGAGTTGACATGGCATACCCAAGAAGAGGTCCCCCTTGGATTAGCCAAATTAAAAACTTAGTGACACATACTTAAGGCAAAGACAATAATGTAATGGAAAGATATTGTAAAGGAATGAAGATTAAAGCTTGGTTTAATGCATGAAAACTTAAACTATGAAGAGAGAAATGCAATACCCATTTTAAAGCTAAGAAATGATGAAAGCTCAAATAGCATTAATGGTGAAATCCAACATGTAAGGCTAAACTTGAAATGCACTTGCAATAAATGACATTAAAGACATTCAACAGAGCGTAAACAAGTCTTACAAGAAATTACAAGGCAGTCAATGGAAGAAAATGCAAAAATATTAACTTCTCTCTCTAGCACTATTCATTTTCTTCCTTGGACTCTCTCTCTCTCTCTCTATATTACAATGTATATCTTCCTCCTTGAATAATGGTGAATGAGCTTACAAAAAATTTCCATGGAGCCATCCCCTAGCTATGTGATATGATCCCAATCAAGATGGGGCTGAAAGGGATAGGTTGAGCAGGCCAGTGCAGGCCTAGCCTGCACACCTCATTTCACCCATTATCTCTCTTCTCATTTATGATCAAGCATCCAAAATTACAAGCTTGGGTGTATGAGAGGATGTTTATGTGTAAGGCATGTCAGGAATAAGTGACAAAGTGCTTGGTGGGACCCCCAAAGTTGTAGACCTTGAGATTTAGATTCTGGCGCATTTCAGTGAAACCTATCGGTAGGTCGATGAAAACCTACTGGTAGGTTTCACTCCAGTGAGCAAAACCTATCAATAGGTTTGCGGTAGGTGTAGGTCTAGTAGCCAAAACCTACTAGTAGGTTTCTTCCTTGTTTTGAAAAATTCTTGGTTCCTCCACCTTTCAAGCAAACATCAAGTCTCCACCTCATCTTCAATCATCTGAAGGAGCATAATAGGGCCTAACAAGCACCATTTGAACCCCTTTTCCTATAAACATATCAAAACTCCATTAAAAGCTCGAACATTGCAATTTTGCTCATTTTAACCGCAAAGGCAAGTATAAAGGGGATGTAAATATACATAAAATATACAATATTTTGTGCTAATCACACCCCCCAACTTGAGCTCTGCTAATCCCTAGAAAATTTTATTTTCAAACTAACAAGTAATCTAAACAATCCATTTACAGAAGTAAATCATCAAACGTTCAAAATACAAAATTCACAATGCAATTAACGAAATAAACTTGGACAAGATGGAACAAAAATTGTGATATTTCATTAATGTATTTCAAAGTTGGAGTACTTGGAGTCAGACTTCAAAAAGAGACAAAATGGCCTAAAATTCCTAGAGACTCTTCTACTAGGCCAATTACTCCATTCCTAGATATATACAACTCCACTCAAAAAGGGCAAAAACAATAACAATGAAACCCTAATCATCATCCTCACCACCACCTCCATCATCAATGTCAAAATCACGCTCACCCTCCTCCTCCTTGTTAGAATCCTCATCAGTATCCCCCACCTTAACCATAGTGAAAGCTGAGGGGGCAGAGGTAGAAGCTAGAGGTCCGCCTGGATTAGGCTTACTGGAGAACATGTGCTAAAACAAATGGGTCATCATGGCAGAGATCCCATGCACTGTCACCTCTAATGCATCGGGGCATTGAGATACTAAGAGTTTCGATGCAGAGGTCAATGGAACAAACACAGATGGCTCAGTAGATGGCCTAGCAAATGAAGGTCCTGGGACAATAGACTCCGCAGATGGTGTAGAAGAGGAAGGTTTAACGGCCTCTGACTCTGGCCTTGAAACCCTTTCCAATTGCCCCAGTCTTGGGGGGAGTGAGCTTGTCAAAGGCATAAACCTTGATTCACACTTTTTAGTGGTCTGAATTATATTATTATACACCTAAGTATAAGTGGTCAAATTGTAGTTTTCTCGGTTTAAGTCCAAGTATCGATCCCACGAAGAGTTTAGTAATTTAGTAGTTAAAATAAAAAAAAACAGTAAAGTTGTTGTTTGAAGTAGTATGATGTTTGATAGCTTGTGATGTGAGCTTAGCTTGACACCTAGTTTAAATTAAATAAATTGCATAAGTAAACAAATGAAGTGCATAAGTAAACAAATAAAGTGCGTAAGTAAATAAATGAAGTGCGTTAATAACAAGAATATAAAGATATCATTCAGTTTAAGGGTCCCATATGCATTATATTGGTTAGATACTGGAAATGCTACAGTTCTAGAATTAACTTCCATTTTATTGGCAAGTCAACCGGCTGGTCTGATGTATATAAATCATAGCACAACCACTTCTTAGGCTAACTGGTTATATCCACATCAATTGATTAACCCAAGCAAACCAGAAGGACAAGCCATTCATGAGAAATACTTGAGTTATTCACTTGATCTCATGATTATAAGTGCGTACATAATAAACCATAACACAGCCACATCTTAGGTTAACTGGTGGTATTATAGCAGGGCACAACAACTTCTTAGGAAAGCTAGTTATAGACGTGCCAATTGACTAATTCAAGTAAACCAGAAGGCTGAGCCATTCATGAGGAACACTTGAATTACCCAATAGGTCATCTGTGATATATATATACTAGGATAAAATTCAAACACACTCCTGTTTTATTATATAGATATATACCAGTTAAACATCCTCAGCATTCCAGTAGAAGACAAGCTATACCGATAGGAATGCCGTGGTTGTTAGACTAGCAATATAGTTATATATAGTATTTAAATAACCCTAATAACCTAGAAGGACAAGCCATTCATGATGATCATTTAGGTTTTGTACCACACATCAGTAGAATATCCTCAGCATTCCGATGGGGGACAAGCCATACCGATAGGAACGTTGTAGTTGTTTAACCGACGGGTCTTATGATACACTGTTGACATAATTCAAGGCACAATACAATAATTATGCACATCACTATATCACGCATTAAGAATATAATACATAAATATATAAAATATAAATACGACATCAACATTTCCATAATTTAAACAATAATATACATATGTTCCCTTCGCACTGGAGGGTATAAACAACTTCTAACGCTCCATTGCTACAGACAAGCAAGAAGTGTGGGTGGGTATTCATTATAACTAAAAATAAAAGTTCTTTCACAAGGAACAATTGAAATACAACCACCTTTAATATCATTCAACACAAAAAAAGTGGCGGCAGTTCAACTATCCGAATAGAAAGATACTACAGAAATGTAGAAATACAGAGTAACAAATGGATTGGCTATCAAAGGTTTTTTCTCTTTTTCTTTCTCTCTTTTCTTTCTCTAAGGATTTTTCTCTTTGAAGCTATAGTGGCCGGTTGGTCTTTTAATAGGGAGGAGGTTGTCTCTTGGAATGGTATGCTTGAAGTAAGGAGTGAAGACCCCTATTTATAGGGGAGGAGGAAGTTTCAGCCAAGGAAGGGGGTCCTAACCCCCACCTCACCCTTCCTAAAGGTCCAGCCTTGCATTAGTGGTGGTGTGTCGCATTCCTGGGCTTCCATGTGTCACGGGGTCCTAACCCCTACCATAACCTTCCTAAAGGTTAAGCCTTGCAGTGGTGCAAGGTGTCTAGTTCTTAAGCTGTCACTTGTCGGCTTCTGATTTGTCGATGTTTCTTTATTACACCTTAGTCCTTCATAGTTTCAAGTCTTGTAAAATTACCTTGTATTTTTTAGTATTTTTGCATTTGACCCTGAAATTTAAACATAAAGTATTTAAAACTTTAATTTACGCACAAACTATAATTCATAATGTTTAGTTATTTTATCTTACAAAATTGATTACTTAATTATTTTATTTACACACTAATTAGGGTTAATCACATCCCCCCAACTTAAACTTTACTAGTCCCTAGTAAATTTAACACAAAATAAAACATAAACAGAAGTAAAATCAGTTTTGTAGATTTTTTCATGATTGCATTTAGCATATGTAATAAGCCGTTAAACCCTTAGGTGATCCCTAATGGACGAGTTTTGTCTCGTGAGGCTTTCTAGTGAAGCTACCTACAAACTTCAGTAGTTAGGAGTTTATAATTCATACTTTTCACAAAGATAATTAAATCAATATTCCTTCTATTTTGCTAGAATAGTTCCTTTTTTGATCACTATAAGAGTAACATACGTTAGTTGTAACATTATCTATATACTTTTATACAAACTTGTGTGTGTGATATGATTTCTTTTGTTTCAAAAATCACTCAAGACATATTACCATCTTTCATGATAGTTTTGATGTCAATTCTTTCTTGGAATACACTCAGCAAATAATACATATTCGTTATACTGACTATTCTCATGAGTTACATGTGATTGGAATATTGTTAACAAAACAAATAATATCACATGTAAGTATTTGAAGAACGGATATTTGAATAACATTTGAATTTGACATAATCTCATGAGTGGATATCAACACTATACTAGACATATCATCAACATTCTCATTTTATAAGATAGAATTAATACAGATGCATGATTTTTGAAATCAAGAAGGACTTTCTTTAGGTTGTTATGTGGCCATTGGTTTTAGGGTTTAAGAAATTTCTATAGAGATTTTGTCTACTCTTTCTTTTTATTTTTCTCATTTTTCACTTTCTTGTCTTTTTTTTTCTTCTATTCTTCAACTTTTCATTGTTTTTTCTTTTTCTTTTGTTTTAAATAGCCAAGATTTTTTTTCATAAGACATTTTTCACCTTTTCTATATCATATTGATTTAAAAGAGGGTGCAAGAAAGTTATGTAGCAAAGGTGGGTTTGATATGTTTTCATTTGGCTCAGGTATTTTTCGGGTTTATACTCTTTTAGGCTCAATCATGGTTGACTAAGGATATAATTTTTTAAAAGAAATGGTTAAGGCTCAAGATTAATCACACATGGCCTAAGATCATTTTTCAAAAATTATTCATCTGTATCAATCCTACATAAAATAATTTCAAGGACAATGCTAATAATATAATCTAACAAATGCTAATCAAGACAAAATTAAAGAGATTATTCAAAGAAATTTTACCGTAGAGTCGAAGATGTTTATTTGAGTAAATGTAGAATATCGCTCCAAGAAAGATTGGCTCAAATTCTTCAATTGGTTATACATCTCCACTAAATATGTAAAGAGTGTAATATTTCACAAGGTTTTTAAAATAAAGAAATCTAATCGTGCTCTATAAGAGTAAGTTTAAACAAAAATATTAAGATAATATACAACTAAAGTATGAAAATCCCGCGTGATCAGATTAAGGCTATTTTCACAAAACATAGGAATATCAACTTAATTTAACTATGAATCATATGAACAAGTCTTCCTAACTTAAAATTTTCATAAATAAACTAGTTTAAAACACAAACAAATTTAAAACACATAAATATGTTCAAAATATAAGATAATTAAAAGTTCAAGTGCATAAAGTAAAAGTGCATAATGTAAAAGATGAGTGAAAGAAAACAAATTATTTTGTAGAATCTCCAGTCTGTTTAGGAAGTAAAAGATCCTTCTCCAAAACGATCTCGACGTAGCTTCAAAATCTCAGCTTGGTTTTGTTCATATTCATCTATGCATTGGTTGATATGAGTAATATTGTTCTCCACCTCTAGTAAAATGCATCTATTAGTTCTGTCATCCATTGGGATGTATGGTTGACTCTCTTGTGATATGAATTTTTCAGGTACCCAAAATGGTTCCTCTTCTTGTGGTGAAGGTATTCCTTGTTGGTTTTCCAGTTGTCCTCCATGACTCTTTTTTAATGAAGTTTTATCCAGTACTCCAGGATGATTCACTGTCGTCTATATTGGATTGATGATCACACCTTCATTCCTGCATAACTAAGAAACTACCATAGCATATGGGAGTGTGAGTTTCTTTCTATCCACAACGAGTATCATTTGGTCTATGATTAAGTTCGGCAGGTCAATTGTGTGACCCATCCCAAATGCATATAAGAAATAAGCCTGCTCAATAAAGATTTGACGCTTTTGGGCTCGAGGTAACAAACTGTACACTATTATCATATTCAAAATCCGGTATTTGTCTATTAGATCTCCTTGTTTAATGTAATTATTTGGGCGGCCCCAAACAAATTGTGAATTACCTGTTAATTCTTTTCCTACCTCATGCAAATAAGGTAGTTCAGTGTACGGATATTAAGGGTTGGGTGGTTTTTGCATGGGTTTAAAGAAATCGGCTATAGTAGCCGTTGTAACTTGAAAAACTATTCCCCGAACAAAAACACACAATTGTCTTTTCCCTTTAATTTCAGCATGACTGTAAAATTCTTGAACTAAGCAGTCATAAGTAGGAACATATACCCTAACATAATGTAACCATCCTCTTGCATGGAGAATTTGTCTTATTCCTATGTTCTCAAAATCTTCATATATCACTGTTCATTCAGAAATAATAGTTTTAGTCAGAAAATTAATATCATACTAGAGTTGTTATTCAAAATTTTCAAACATCACCTCATTGAAGATATTTTTCAATTGAGGTTGTTGTGGAGGTGCCTCAGGTTACGGGGATCGATCCCTTCGTGCTTGGCTTGAAAATCTTCTTGTTTGTCGTCTTGATTCCATATATTTTCTTGACTGGTTCCTGATTTGTAACTGCAGGCTGCTTCTCTGTTTTTCTGGAATTCTATTCTTCTTCCTGTATTTCCTACAATTTACAAAATTAAATATCCATTCTACAAAACTTTGTTAGCAACTCTTTTTTTTCCAAAAGAATTAGGTTTATTATTCTTTTTATTTGTTATTTTTATATTTACTGATTTTCCTATTTCATTCTATAGTTATTTACATTTATTTTTAACTATGTATATATATTTACAAAACTATACATTTCATTGATCATATTTAGTCAGTATCAGAACTATCTGGCTCAGTAATACTAGTGTCACGGTTAATTTCATTTCTCACGTATCTTGTTAACATTGGGGTAGAATAGGATGGCGCCTCGAGATAATCCTTACTCTGCCCATACCTAATCCACCATAAACAATCAAATGCTCGTCCTGAAATTGGTTCCGCACACTTATTGTATTGTCTTAAATGTTCTATACGACCACATTTTACACAAGCACAAAGACGATTCGCTCATCGGTGTTTAGCATGTGTACTTTTTCCACATAGGAGTCATGCTTGGCTTTCGAAAATTTCAAAATTTCTAACATATCTAGTTTTTTGCATGATCAACGTATGTATATCTTTTGGAAAATGACGTAATAAAACAAAACTTAACCAAAATAATTTTTCGTCCATTTTCAAATTTGTTTTTTAGAAAAAGATTAAAGATGACTCAAAAAATTATTGAAAATTGACTTACTATTTGGTTTTTTAATGACTACCAGTCACAAAGAGGAACATAAATTCTTAAATTACAATTACTATTTTAAACACAAAACTTAAATTCACATTCACATTTCCTCATCTTAAATTAAACATTATTTGAAATGTAAATACAGTAATAGCTAGTATTGATAATAAATAAAAATCAGGAATCTGTTGTCTTTCAGAGATTAGGATATTTGGCTTTTACGCAGGAGGTTTAATCTGTCAAATAAATTACACATAAATAGTATTATTACTTACAAACAACCAACAATATATATTTAGCGCACAGAGACTGGATCAAAAAGTAGCACAGAAGTTACATCTTGTGTGAATCCATCATAGTATGACTTAAGTCTTTGTCCATTTACTTTGAAGATAGTCCCAATTATTGGATTTTCAATTTCAATTGCCCTATAGTCGAAAACTTGCTTGACTATATACAATCCTGTCCATCTAGATCTTAGTTTTCTAGGGAACAAACGAAGCTTTCCATTATATAACATAACTTTTTGAGATGGTTTAAAAGATTTTCGCACAATATTCTTGTCATGGAATATTTTGGTTCTAGATTTCGCAATTTTTGCATTTTCATAAGCTTCATTTCTTAATTCTTCTAACTCATTGATTTGAAGTTTACGTGATATTCCATCTTTATCCATATCAAAATTTATCATTTTGATTGCCCAATAAGCTCTATGTTCTAATTCTACAGACAAATGACATGGTTTACCATAAACTAACCGATAAGGAGACATTCCTAAAATAGTCTTATATGCAGTACAGTAAGCCCAAAGAGCATCAATCAATCTCAATGACCAATCCTTACGATTTGGATTTACTGTCTTTTCTAAAATGTTTTTTATCTCCCTAATAGCTAATTCAGCTTGGCCACTTGTTTGTGGATGATACAGAGTGGATATTTTATGTGAAATTGAGTATTTCTTCATAAGATTATCAAAAATTTATTACAAAAATATAATACACCATCACTGATAATTGTTCGAGGAATTCCAAATCTGGATAAAATATTTTCTTTTAAAAATTTGATCACTATTCTGTGATCGTTATTTCTACATGGAATTGCCTCTACCCATTTAGAAACAAAGTCAACTGCAACCAAAATATATAGATATCCAAAGGATGGAGAAAATGGTCCCATAAAATCGATGCCCCAATAATCAAAAATTTTGATAATTAAAATAGGGTTTAAAGGCATCATATTTCTTTTTGAAATATTCCCCATTCTTTGACACCTGTCACAATTTAAACAAAAAATATGAACATCTTTAAAAAGAGTTGGCCAATAAAATTCACATTGCAAAATTTTAGCAGTGGTTTTCTTTGAAACAAAATGACCTCCGCAAGCTTCAGAGTGACAAAACTGAATTACCTGACAAATTTCATGATTAGGCATACAACATCTTATTATTTGGTCTTTACAGTATTTAAACACATAAGGATCTTCCCAAAAAAAATTACGTACCTCACTTAAGAACTTATTTCTATCAGACCAAGTATAATTAGAAGGAATAGTACTAGTAGCTAGATAATTGGCTATATCTGCATACCATGGTACTTCGGTTATTGCTAAAAGTTGTTCATCTGGAAAGGTTTCTCTAATCGGAATTGGTTCCTCTTTTACTTCATAATTTAATCTTGACAAATGATCTGCTACCACATTCACTACTCTTTTCTTATCTGTTATGATAAGATCAAATTCTTGAAGTAATAAAATCCATCGTAGAAGACATGGTTTAGCATCTTTCTTAGTAAGCAAATATTTTAAAGCTTCATGATCTGTAAATACTACAATTGATGATCCAACCAAATATGATCGAAATTTATCTAATGCAAACACAACAGCAAGTAATTCTTTTTTTTTTTTTTGTGGTTGAATACTTCATTTGTGCATCATTTAAAGTTTTGCTAGCATAGTAAATAACATATGATTTTTTATCTTTTCTTTGACCTAATGCAGCTCCTACCGCATAGTCACTTGCATCACACATTAATTCGAAAGGTAAAGACCAATCAGGAGGTTGCATAATAGGTGCAGAGATAAGCATTTTTTTAATTTATCAAATGCTAATTGACATGCATCATTCCATTCAAAGATTATATCTTGACATAAAAGATTACAGATTGGTCTCGATATTGAACTAAAATTTTTAATGAATCTTCGATAAAATCAAGCGTGACCCAAAAATGACCGGACCTCTTTTACGGTTTTTGGTGAAGGAAGATTAGCTATTAAGTCAATTTTTGATTTATCAACTTCAATTCCTTTTTGAGAAACTATGTGACGTAAAACAATACCTTGTGTAACCATGAAATGACATTTTTTCCAATTTAAAACAAGATTTGTTTCTTCACATCTAATCAATACTTTTTCAAGATTTTCTAAACATAAATGAAATGAATCACCTTATAATGAAAAGTCATCCATAAAAACTTTTAGATAGCATTCTACCATATCACTAAATATACTTAGCATGCAGCACTGAAAAGTAACTGGGGCATTACATAACCCAAAAGACATTCTTTTATAAGCACAAGTTCCAAACGGACATGTAAAAATAATTTTTTCTTGATCATCTATTTCAATTTCAATTTGATTGTAACCAGAATATTTATCTAGAAAACAATAATATGCATGACCAACTATTCTTTCCAAAACTTGATCTAGGAATGGTAACGAAAAGTGTTCTTTTCTTGTGAGAGAGTTTAGTTTTCGATAGTCAATACATACACGCGAACCTATGACTGTACGAATCGGGACTAACTCATTTTCCTAATATTTTATGACTGTAGCACTAGATTTTTTGGAACTACTTGTATAGGACTAACCCATTCATTATTAGATATAGGATAAATAATATTAGCATCAAATGGTTTTAGTACTTCAGCACAAACTACTTTTAAGTGGGGATTCAATCTTCTTTGCATTTGACAGGATGGTTTAGCGTCGTCTTCTAAATAGACACAATGATTACATAGAAGTGGACTTATACCTTTTATATATGCTATTGTCCCTCCAATAACGCTTTGATGATTTTTCAAAACTTTTGTTAGTTCTTTTTCCTAAATTTCAGATAATTTCGACGATATTATAACTGGATATATTTCTTTTTCTCCTAAAAAGATAAATTTTAAGTTGGTTGGAAGAGGTTTTAATTTTGGGTTAAAAACTTTGACATTAGATTCTATAAGTTTTGGTAACAATTCTTCGCATTGTAGATTCTTGGCAAATGTATTTTCAGATTCAGTTTCAGGTATTGATTCTAATGCCAATAACTCTTTTTCTAGAAAGCTCTTTTCAAAAAAAAATTTGGGTTATTGTTTCAACATGATTTACTTCATATATTTCTTCTTCTTCTTCTCTATGTCATTTTTCCTTTTAAAAATATTTAATTCCAAAGCCATGTTTGTAAAACTCAGTAAATTTAAACTTTTGTAAATAAGGGCAAAACGGTAATTTTGTCGCTATAGTACGGGTTGAAAGCCTGAATTTTTCTAGATCTCGGATGACAATATGGATCTCACAGTTGGATTTGTCTCGTGAAATCTAGTTACCACGTCAAATTTTATCGAATTTCGAGATAGTTATATTTTTTGCGTTTTATTAGACGGTCGAGTCTCAGGTGACCCAAAAACGGGATTTTCAATAAAATTTTGAAAGTTGAGAAATAATTAAAGGCACATTAAAATAAAATTAATTTGAACTTGAACCAGGATAAAATTTAATCGTTTTGGGATGAAAATGGACCTGGGAACAAAAAGGTCGTGTGGCGCGTTGTGGGCCAAGTATCCTAAGAGTATAAATAGGGGAAACAATCAGATTTTCCCCCAATTCTTCAGCCGGTTAATGTGAGAGGGGAAGAGAGGGAAAAAGGGAGGAGCTCTCCACTTCTCTCCACGATCTACGACTCAACGGGCTTCAAATTCACTCGGGCCAAGAGGAAAAGTTGCTCTCCTCGCTGAGGGCTACGCGACCACACCAAAAACGACGGGTTTCACCAAAGGTTGAAAAAATGAGATTTTGGAAAAGTGAGGATTCAAGGTTGTTTTGGGTTCTTGGGGCTTCTCAACGTCATTTTACGCTTGGAGAGGTAGGGGTTCTCCTACTTTGGTTTATTTTCCACTTGTAGTGTTATATGAAATGTGTGGGTTAAAAGGGAATATGTATTTCACTCATTTTTGCATATGACATGGGTGAAATGGGTATGAAAATGAGTATGTAATGGGTTGAAATAGAATTTCCTAGCTTAAAATTGTGATGTGAAAATTACTTGTTTGGTAATTCCATGGGAAAAGTGATTATATGAGCATGCTATACGTTTTATATTATACTTTGTGAATGAGGTGAAAATTCTTATGTGATAATATGAATTGTTGCCTTGAAGGTGTTTGCCAAAATTCCTATGTGTGGATTAAGTTGTTATGACTTGATGATGTATAACATGCTTAGAAAATGTGTTGCAAAGAAATGTTAATATGTGCTCCTTGAGATATTGACATTGTGATGATTTATGGAATTCATATGCATATGATATGAATCTCCATGGAACATGTAGACATGTGGTCTAAAATTGCTCATATGACATTCATTACATGTGAGCACGATGTTGGAATAGCAATAATTCATTACATTGCATATGCATGTAGACATCGCAATTTATGGGTGTGGGTGCATGGTTGGCATCAAACACCACGTAGGTGGATGATGGGTGGGCTCGGGAAAGTTGGATTGAATGTCCGACTAAGTCGCACAGTTGCATGAAAAAAACTTGGGTCGAGGTAGAAAGAAGGGTTAGACTATCCCTCGGGTGAGAGACCCGGTATTTGGATACGCACTTCCGTTGGTATGAGAGCCCATAAAGTGTTTCTGTGAACGCGGAATCGTTGGTGGAAGTCCATGAATTTCGTGTCAGTTGGGTGATCGTTGTTGTAAGTCCATAAATACCCATCCCAAGAAAGACCCGAAGAATTTAGTTAGCCATTAGGTGTGTAACACAAATGGAGGGAGCTTAGGGAGCCCGATTTGATATTCACTGCATAACATGGGGTGAAGGTAGATAGCCGGAGCTAGAAAAGCTCGGTGTTAATACACATTGGCATTGTATGTGTTGTGGAGCTGGGAAGGGCTCGGGTAAATTGCATAAATGAGCATCATCTAATTTCATGCATGGTATGTTAGATTTTAATCTTGACTTGCTTAAGTATTAATTGGAATGGATTTTGGTTGTGTTTTGTTGCATAACACATTGCATATGCACTTAGGTCAGGAGTAGCCCTTGTAGGAAGTTTTCTACTGGGCATTGGCTCACCCTATACGGGAACATATTTCAGGTGCGGGATTTGTACCGGTGGAGGACTCACATTCGGGGCCTCAAAGATGAATAAAAGCCGGTTTTTGGCTTTTGGAAACAAGTTTTGAATAAAAACTTAGGTTATATTCCATTTTGAATTGTAATTATATGGAATGGGTTGTAATAACCTTGTGTGGATCATGTTTTATATATTAAACATCATTATACAAGTTTTATGTGATGTTGAAATGAGTTAGGATGAATTGAAAATGAAAAATTGATGAAATAGGAAATTTTGGGCATTCAGTAGAGCGTACCGGTACAGGGTACATGTACACTAAACCTCTTGGAGTTCGGCATACCAGTACACTTTTCTACTCCAGACCAGTTTTCGTAGAATCGTCATAACTTTTGCTCCAACCGTTGGATTGAGCTGAAATATTGACATAATATAGAAGACATCTAGATCTACAACTGTCATGTTTTGAACCATTTATATTCTGAGTGGATCATGGTCAAAATGGAGGAAAACTGAGGTACTTCCACCAGATGGTGCTAGTTCTGGTGCCTTTGTTACCAAACACCAAAGACCTCCTTGATTTCTTGACTTCTAAGCCTCCAAATCCTCATGTAATGTCTCCATATTTTCACCACACATCCAACATGGTTGCAAGGTGGGCAAAGCGTATCGGTATAGCGTACTAGTACGGTACTGTCCAGAGAGTTTAGCGTACCGGTACACTCCCTCAAACTTTGAAAATTTCTTATTTCTTGCTATGCCTTTGGACCTTGGTTTCCTTAGTTCCCTTGACACAAATGGACCTTAAAAGAGATATATTGGGGTATATTGAATCTCAATAAGAGTAAATGAATAAGAAAACATGGGTAACACGTGTGAGTTAAAATCCCGGGTATTGGGATATTATTGGTGAGATGTCAGCCCAAGTGACACTCACGGGCATTCCGTGGGTTGACTGGTTGTCAACAAGACCCCCTGTTTTAGGGGCATCGCAGCTTGGTATTAGAGCATAGGTATACAAAATACCTAGGGCTTGGTGGGCATTGGGTTTAGACCATTGCATGCATTGTACATTTCATCGTATGTGCTTATTTCTTGTTACATGATTATGTGCCATGTGATTATGTGAATGATATGAATGTAAAATGTATATGAAAGGAAACACTAGGGTTAGAGAACATAACCTAGGGTTTTGGAAAAAGAAATGAACGGGATAGTTCAAGGTATAAATGTTTACTAGAGGGCGGTATAGACTCTATTAGGGAAACAAGGAGAAAAATTTCAATGTTTTAAGTTTGGTCCCTAGAATGGGATACTAGATAAATGCTTTATTGCTATCTGGCATGTGTGTACATGGAAACTAGAGGGAGGGGATGTCGGGGTGGACGGAACAACCAACCACTACCGACTTTTGACTAACAAGCCTTTGTGGAGGCTATTGGTGTGGCGGCTGCTACCATTGCACAAGCCAGTGCTACAGCCGCTACTATTGCACAGACTGGTGCAAGTGGAGGACAAGGAGGCTCAAGTAACCTCCAGAAGTTCAAGACACACAATCCACCGGTCTTTATGGGAGGGGCAGATCCTATGGTAGCTGACCATTGGTTCCGACAAGTCAAAAAGGTATTAAGGGCTATGGAGATCACCTCCAACGCCACCAAGATAACCCTAGCGACGTTTTAGCTAGAGGGGGAATCCCAATTGTGGTAGGATTGGGTGAAGGATGCTAAGAACTTGGAGGCTATGACTTAGGTAGAGTTCAAGGAACTCTTCATGGGAAAGTACTTTCTAGCGGCTGCTAGGCATGCAAAGGCCCGGGAGTTTTTGGACTTGAAACAAGGAACCATGATAGTGATGGAATACGTGGCTAAATTCACAGAATTAGCACGTTTCGCCAATGATTATGTGGCCACAGATGTGGCCAAGGTGAGAAAGTTCAAGGATGGTTTAAAGTTGTCCAGCCGAGGCAAGATTGTGGGTCTTGTTTTGGAAGGCTTGGACTCGATGGTCACCATAACTATGACCATTGAGAGAGAGATTGAGGATGCAAGGAGCATCCAAGAGTCGGGTGCCAATGACAAGAAGAAGGAGGTCCAATCCTTTTCTTCTAGCTCAGGAAAGAGATAGAGAACTTCTCTCCTTAGGGACAGGGCCATGGTTATCAAGGCCAAGGCCAGGGTCAATCCTCCCAAGGCGGGAGAAATCAGCAGACTACATATCAGGGGGGGTAGAGAACCTGTTTCCATTGCCACTAGCGGGGTTACATGAAGCGGGATTGTCCCTAGAGGCAGGGATCCCATGGCTATAGCTCATCTCAGTCCCAAACTTTGGTGGGGCAATCACAGACACAGTACATTCCTCCCTACCCCACCATGGGCCAGGGGAACCAGTACCAGGCCCCTACTACTTCACGTGCAGGGACTCTGTAATCAGGCCAAATGGGCCAGGGCATGGGTCGAGGCTAAGGCCAGGGCTCACAGGCCAGGACTTCAGGGACTTAGGGGCGTGTCTACGCCATGGTGCCACAGGCTGAGCTGGCAGATCCGTCGATGATACAGGGTATATTCCTACTCTTTCACTTATGGGCTAGAGTGTTATTTGATTCTGGTGCATCGCATTCATTTGTTGCTACATCTTGTGTGAAAGACTTGGGCTTCGAGGTTGAAACCTTGGGAAAGCCAATGCATGTGAGTTCTCCCTTAGGAGCTAGGGTAAGGGTGGACCAGATTCTACTCACTATAGACCTTAGGGTAATGGACATGTCAGAGTTTGATGTGATCCTCGGGATGGATTGGTTGATGGCACATCGGGTCATCGTTGATTGTGATAGGAAGAGGGTCACTACTTACACACTTGATGGTGTATGTTTCAAGTTTCAAGGGGAAAAACATGATGCTTTACCTAAAGCCGTGTATGACTCTAGATGGCACAGACAGTTGATGGGTTGGCTAGCTAGCCTTACCTTGGAGGACGAGGTAAGATAGGAGTTAGGTCTACCTCGGGTTGTATGTGAGTATGAGGATATTTTTTTGGATGAATTACCAGGATTACCTCCACATAGGGATGTAGACTTCAACATTGAGTTGCATCCCAGTACGTCGCCTATTTCTATGACTCCACATAGGCTGGCACCAGCTGAGCTGTAGGAACTCAAGTCCAATTGCAAGAATTATTGGACAAGGGCTTCATTAGACCGAGCACTTCACCTTGGGGTGCTCCGGTGCTATTTGCCAAGAAGAAAGATCAGACTTTTCGGTTGTGTATCGACTATCGGCAGTTGAATCGGGTTACTATTAAGAATAGATGTCCTTTGCCAATGATTGATGACTTGTTTGATTAGTTGAGAGGGGCACGGACCTACTCCAAGATAGATCTCCGCACGGGCTACCATCAATTGAGGATCAGGGAGGCGGATATCCCTAAGACGGCATTTCAGACGCGGTATGGGCATGTCGAGTTTACAGTCATGTCTTTCGGATTGACGAATACTCCAGTGGCATTCATGGATCTCATGCATAGGTTGTTTCAACCCTACTTAGATCAGTTTGTTGTAGTCTTTGTTGACGACATCTTGATCCACTCCAAGTCTGAGGAAGAGTATGAGGGTCACTTGAGGGTTGTTCTCCAGACATTGAGAGATCATTAGTTGTACGCCAAGTTCAGCAAATTTGAATTTTGGCTTACTGATGTGAAATTTTTGGGACATGTAGTGTCGGCTTCGGGTGTATCCGTGGACCCGAAAAAGTTGGAAACAGTTATGAATTGGAGAAGACCGAAGTTAGTCTTTGAGATAAGTAGTTTCTTGTGATTGGCGTGGTACTATAGGAGGTTTATTGAGGACTTCTCTCGATTAGCTGCTCGTATGACCAAGTTGACCTGGAAGAAGGTCTAGTTTGAGTGGAATGATGCTTGTGAGATGGCATTCTAGGAGTTGAAGAAAAGGTTTACATCAGCTCCTATTCTGATCATTTTAGAAAGGGGACAGAGGTACACAGTTTATTGTGATGCCTCAAAGGATGGACTTGGATGCGTTTTGATGCAGTCCGGGAGGGTAGTAGCTTATGGTTCTCGACAGTTAAAGAATCAAGAGCAGAATTATCCCACGCATAACATGGAGTTGACGGCCATTGTCTTTGCCATGAAGGTTTGGCGCCACTATCTATATGGTGAACAATTTGAGGTATTTTTAGACCACAAAAGTTTGAAGTATATCTTCACACAACAGGACCTCAACATGAGGCAGCGTAGGTGGATGGAGTTCCTAGAGGACTATGACTTCACTTTGCATTACCATCTTGGTAAGGCAAATGTGGTGGCTGATGCATTCAGTAGGAAGTCACGGGGAGTCTTGGCTAGGGTGGCTTCCAGGAAGTGGCAGATGCTCGAGACTGTGGGGCAGTTTGGGTACGATTCATGGGTCAGACTCAAGGTGTTTGGTAGCTACACCTTTCCTATTGAGTAGGGTGATTGAGTCCTAGGGGCTAGATACAGAGTTATCATTCGTCAGGGACCAAGTACAGACAGGTTCTGGTGACGAGGGCTGGACCATTCACTTGGATGGTAGTCTTCGGTATAGGGGGAGGATTGTGGTTCCCTAGTCAGCGGAGCTCAGAGAGGAGATTTTCAAGGAGTTCCATTGTTCTCGATTTGCTGTACATCCAAGTGGCACGAAGATGTGCCAGATCTTCGTCGCCAGTATTATTGGAGCGGGATGAAGAAAGATGTTGGAAACTTTATTAGTCGATGTCTTACGTGTCAGCAGGTTAAGGTTGAGCACTGAGACCAGCAGGATTACTCTAGCCTTTAGAGGTAGCTAAGTGGAAGTGGGAGCATGTCACGATGGATTTTGTGACTCACTTGCCACGGACATCGTGGGGACATGACGCAGTATGGGTGATAGTAGACCGGTTTACGAAGTCGGCACACTTTTTGGCAGTGCGGATGACCTTCACACTGGAGGAATTCTACAGGTTATACATACGGGAGATTGTCTGATTGCATGGGGTGCCCGTATCTATAGTATCAAATCGGGATCCCAAGTTCATGGCTCATTTTTGGGAGAGTTTCCAGTGAGCTATGAGAACACAGTTGATGATGAGCACTACTTTTCATCCCTAGATAGATGGTCAGTCTGAGAGGACTATTCAGACGTTAGAGGACATGCTACGGGCATGTGTCCTAGATCTCAAGGGTAGCTTGGAAGATCACTTGCCCTTGGTAGAGTTTGCCTACAACAATAGTTACCAGGCGAGCATATAGATGGCACCCTATGAGGCACTATATGAGAGGCCTTGTCAATCTTCGGTGTGTTGGACGGAGGAGGGAGAGAAATCTTCTACGGGTCAGAAATTGATTAGAGACACCTCAGAGAATGTGGGCTTGATTCGAAAGCATCTTCTCATAGCACAGAGCCGACAGAAGAGTGACGTCGATAGACATCGGCAACCTCTAGAGTTTGAGGTGGGAGATCATGTCTTCTTGAAGGTGATGCCTAAAAGAAGAGTGGTCAGGTTTGGCAAGTAGGGAAAGCTGTCACCGAGGTACATCGGGCCCTTCGAGGTACTCGAAAGGGTGGGTACAGTTGCTTACTGGTTGGCGTTACCGCCAAATCTATCGGGTGTTCATGCGGTATTACATGTCTCTATGCTCCGAAAGTACACCCCGAATCCGACTCATGTGGTGGATTGGGGAGAGCTTGTGGCTGATGCTGATGGGATCTTCGAGGAGGGACTAGTGCGCATCATGGATAGCTGGGATCAAATTTTGTGAGGCAAGACCTGAGGCTAGTGAAGGTGTTATGGCAACACCGAGGAGTGGAGGAGGTTTCATGAGAGCACGAGGACACTATTCGTACCAATTATCCTTTCTTATTTGAGGATAAAGGTACATTCTTATAGTAATTTGATATTATTTGATTGTTGCATATACATGTGTTTGTATGTATATGTGTATGTGAATTTTGGGGATGAAATTCTTTTTAGGGGGGAAGAATTTAAAACCCGAAAAATTTAAATTTTTGTAAACAAGGGCAAAACAATAATTTTGCCGCTACAGTACGGGTTGAAAACCTGAATTTTTTTGGATCTCGGATAATGATACGGACCTCACCGTTGGATTCATCTCGCGAAATCTAGTTACCACGTCAAATTTTATCAGATTTTGAGATAGTCAAATTTTTTGCGTTTTGTAAGGCAGTCGAGTCTCTGGTGACCCAAAAACGGGATTTTCAATAAAATTTTGAAATTTTAGAAATAATTAAAGACAAATTAAAATAAAATTAATTTGAACTTGAATCGGGATGAAATTTTATCATTTCAGAATGAAAATGGACCTGAGAACAAAAAGGGCGTGTGGCACATTGTGGGCCAAGTATCCTAAGAGTATAAATAGGGGGAAAAATCAAATTTTCCCCCATTTCTTCAGCCGGTTAATGTGAGAGGGGAAGAGAGGGACAAAAAGGAGGAGCTCTCCACTTCTCTCTACGATATACGACTCCACCGGTTTCAGATTCACTGGGGCCAAGAGGAAAACTTGCTCTCCTCGCTGAGGGCTACGCGACCACACCAAAAATGACGGGTTTCACCGAAGGTTGAAAAAAGGAGATTTTGGGAAAGTGAGGATTCAAGGTTGTTTTGGGTTCTTGGGGCTTCCCAACGTCATTTTATGCTTGGAGAGGTAGGGGTTCTCCTACTTTGGTTTATTTTTCACTTGTAGTGTTATATGAAATGTGTGGGTTAAAAGGGAATATGTATTTCACTCATTTATGCATATGACATGGGTGAAATGGGTATGGAAAATGAGTATGTAATGGGTTGGAATAGAATTTCCTAGCTTGAAATTGTGATGTGAAAATTACTTGTTTGGTAATTCCATGGGAAAAGTGATTATATGAGCATGCTATACATTTTATATTATGCTTTGTGAATGTGGTGGAAATTTTTATGCAATAAAATGAATTGTTACCTTGAAGGTGTTTGCCAAAATTCCTATGTGTGGATTGAGTTGTTATGACTTGATGATGTATAACATGCTTAGAAAATGTGTTGGAAATAAATGTTAATATGTGCTCCTTGAGATATTGACATTAACATTGTGATGATTCATGAAATACATATGCATATGATATGAATCTCCATGGAACATGTAGACATGTGGTTTAAAATTGCCCATATTACATTCATTACATGTGGGCATGATGTTGGAATAACAATAATCAATTACATTGCATATGCACGTAAACATTTCAATTTATGGGTGTGGGTGCATGGTTGGCATCAAACACCACGTAGGTGGATGATGGGTGGGCTTGGGAAAGTTGGATTGTATGTCCGACTGAGTCGCACGGTAGCATGAAAAAGACTTGGGTCGGGGTAGCAAGAAGGGTTAGACTATCTCTCGGGTGAGAGACCCGGTATTTGAATACGCACTTCTGTTGGTATGAGAGCCCATAAAGTGTGTCGGTGTACGCGGAACCGTTGGTGGAAGTCCATGAATTCCGTGTTGGTTGGGTGACCATTTGTGTAAGTCCATAAATATCCACCCCAAGAAAGACCTAGAGAATTTAGTTAGCCATTAGGTGTGTAACAAAAATGGTGGGGGCTTAGAGAGCCCGGTTTGATATTCACTATATAACATAGGGTGAAGGTAGATAGCCGGAGCAAGAAAAGCTCGGTGTTAATACACATTGGCATGACAAGTGTTGTGGAGCTAGGAAGGGCTCGGGTAAATTGCATGCATGAACATCATCTCATATCATGGCATGGTATGTGAGATCTCAATCTTGACTTGCTTAAGTATTAATTGGAATAAATTTTGGTTGTGTTTTGTTGCATAACACATTGCATATGCACTTAGGTGGAGAGTAGCCATTGTAGAAAATTTTTTACTGGGCGTTGGCTCACCCTATACGGGAACATATTTCAGGTGCGGGGTTTGTACCGGTGGAGGACTCACATTCGGGGCCTCAAAGATGAAGAAAAGCCGGTTTATGGCTTTTGGAAACAAGTTTTGTATAAAAACTTAGGTTATATTCCCTTTTGAATTGTAATTATATGGAATGGGTTGTAATAACCTTGTATGGATCATGTTTTATGTATTAAACATCATTATACAAGTTTTCTATGATGTTGAATTGAGTTAGGATGAATTGAAAATGAAAAATTGATGAAACAGGAAATTTTGGGCATTCAGTAGAGCGTACCAGTACTGCGTACCGGTACACTAAACCCCTTGGAGTTTGGCGTACCGGTACACTTTTCTACTCCAAACTAGTTTTTGTAGAATTGTCATAACCTTTGATCCAACCGTTGGATTGAGTTGAGAGTTTGACACAATATAGAAGACATCTAGATCTACAACTTTCATGTGTTGAACCGTTCTAGATAATGAGTGAATCATGGTCAAAATGGAGGAAAACTAAGGTATTTCCACTAGATGGTGCTAGTGCTGGTGCCTTTGTTACCAAACGCCAAAGACCTCCTTAATTTCTTCACTTCTAAGCCTCCCAATCCTTATGTAATGTGTCCATATCTTCACTACACATCAAACATGGTTGCACGGTGGGCAAAGCGTACCGGTACGGTATTGTCCAGAGAGTTTAGCGTACCGGTACACTCCCTCAAACTTTAAAAATTTCTTATTTCTTGTTACGTCTTTGGACCTTGGTTTCCTTAGTTCCCTTGACACAAATGTACCTTAAAAGAGATATATTGGGGTATATTGAATCTCGATAAGAATAAATGAATAACGAAACACAGGTAACACGTGTGAGTTAAAATCTCAGGTATTAGGATATTATTGGTGAGATGTCGGCTCAAGTGACACTCACGGGCATTCCGCGGGTTGACGGGTTGTCAACAGGACCCCCAGTTTTAGGGGCATCACAATGTTTCCAAATGAGATTTTCATAATTTTGCTCCTACAATTAATCAACGAATTTGATGTAGCTAGGAATGGTCGACCTAAAATTAGAGGTATGTATTCAAGTGAACATCCTTCACAACATGACTCTGTATCTATAACAATAAAATCTGCTGGAAAATAGAATTGATCAACTTGGACAATCACATATTCTACAATTCATCATGAAATTTTTATTGATCGGTCTGCTAGTTGTAGTTTAACATTGGAAGGTTTTAATTCACTTAATCCTAATTGTGCATATATTGAATATGACATTAAATTACAACTGGATCCAAGATCTAGCAGGGCTTCTCCAATTTGAAAATTTCCAATGAGACATGAGACTATAGGACTACCTAGATCTTTGTACTTAAGAAGTTTGTCTTGATGTATTATAGTATTAACTTGTTTAGTTGAAAATGCTTTCTTTGGTACATTAGTTCTTCTTTTGATTGTGCAAATATCTTTTAAAAATTTAGCATAAACTGAAACTCGTTTTATTGCATCCAACAAAGGAAGGTTAATTTTTACTTGTTTAAATAACTAAAGAATGTCAGATTAATCTTTTTCAGATGAACGTTTCTTGACTCTTTGAGGAAAAGGTAAAGGAATAGGACATGGAGGATCTTTTTCACTTTGTGTTTCTGATTGCTTTTCAATTCAAGGTTCAGATTCAAGTGGTTCATTTACAGGGATTGATTTACGTATTTGTTTTGGAATCTTAGGTTTAATAGTTTTATCAATTTCCTTACCACTTCTCAATGTCGTGACTGCTTGTACTTGACTTGGCGAGGCTTCAGATGATACAGAATTAGTTTGATTTTGACTTTGTGTTTTGTATTATGTTTCCTAATTTTTATGAAAATGTATCAAATGCCCAAAATTTTGAAAATGTGTGTGAGATTTGTGATGAGTATGAGCACATCATTAGTGAGTGCCCAATAAATGCCCCTTATTTTGAAAACATTTGCGAGATTTGTGGTGAGTATGGACACATCAATAGTGTGTGCCCAATAAATGCCCTTTATTTTGAAAATATTTGCACGATTTGTGGTGAGTACAGACACATGACTAGTGAATACGCAATAAATTATCCGGTTCATGACTTTGCATGCGAAGGTTTAAATTCAAATTTGGCCTCCGAAAATTTTTACCCCGACCACTATGTTCCACCGAGTTATCTGAATTATGGTTGGGAGAATGAACCTTATAATTTTTCATCTGATCTCACACTACCAAATGAATCTTCCCATTATCAAACATATGAGGACTCAACCGAACAAGAATTTCAAAATAAGCTTTACGAGTTTATGCAATGCCAAATGGAAGCCAATGCCCAAGTAGCCCAACAACTTTCTAAAATTAGAGATGGACTTAATACATTAACTAATGCTATAATGGCTATGCGTGAAGAACAACATCTTGAGCATAGTCAATGTATTGAGGATGATCATCCTAATGAAATGCATATTGATGTTGAATCTCCCACCACCCTAGATTGTCAAAAAATTGAGGAAGTTATTATCTCACATGAGGCTAATGAGCCCAAGGTCATTTTGCCATCTTTGAGTGGTGTTGAGATTCACATTTCTCAACTTGGGGAGGGCATTGAAATGGAGTTCAGTGTAGAAACTTTTGAAGAGAAATTGTATACTCCATTGTTGGAATTGCATAAACTTGCTTATACCTCGGTTCGGTTGAGAATTTTGAGTCAACATCTTTTCTATGTTTGGGTTGATGGTTTAAGAAGGGCATTTATATAACAAAAAAATTTTAAAATCAAAAAAATCAATGGACGAAAGCTCATATCCGAATTGAAGCCGGATTGACATGTGCCATTTTTATTTTATTTTCATGTACATAGTAGTTAGAATTATTTTATTGTTATATTTTTCTTCTCTTGAAGTTGTAGTGTAGAAATTTTTTATCGCTCCCTAATTTGGACTCATTTCATTTTGAGCATCATAGTAGAAAATCTCATTCCATATCATGTGCGAGTTTAAGTTGGGGGGTGTAATCAAATGTTTTTGTTTTCCCTTTAATGTGTATGCAAAAAAAACAAAAAGAAAAAAGGGTTATCTTATTTCTCATGTCACTTTCATTTTTCTCATTGCATGATTCATTGTGCATTGAGGACAATGCATAGTTCAAGTTGGGGGGTGAGGTGCACCATTTACATGTTCCACCACTTTTTGTATAGAATAAGTTGGAAATGTGAAAATTTTGAAAACTTTGGGTATTGTTTGTGTGAAAAATATCCAATGTTGAACTATATGCCCTTACCCTAATTGTTATGGAATTTGTGATTTCTTGATCTTCATTTTGAACTTTGAATACATGAGCACATTATAGAAGTTTATCCTATTGTCAGGAGTATCACATATGTGTTTTCTTTCAAACTCAACCCTTGTGCACCTTGAATGTGTAATTTGGACAATTTACGGATTGAGTTCACATTTGAGTGCTTGACATGAATAGTGGAGATGATTAAGAACCCATGTGAGCTTTTATGCCAATCCTTGTTTGGAGGGAACTTTCATTTACTCAAGGAACAAATTTTCAAATTCCACATTTGTTCAATAATCTTATTATGCTTGTTTTGGTTAGGTGCATTTGGCAAGTTCATTGACTTTGTCTTGATATGTACAATGCTCCCCTATGCTTATTTGGAGATGATCTTAGGCCATTTTTTGAATATTTTGAGCCTTGGCCCTTTTTCTTGAGAAATTATATCCCTAGTGCCATGTTTGAGCCTTATTTGAAATTCATTTCTATGCCACAAATTTGACCAAGCTAATGCAAAATGTATAAATCTACCTCACCTTGGTTGTTCTTAGAGCTGAGTATGAATGATCATAAAAGAGAAGTATGGCGGAAACTGAACAAAAGGGATGAATGAATTTGAATTCAAAGAGTTGAATGGAAACAAAAAAAAAAATTTCAAGAAAAAGAGAAAAAAGGGTGAAAAGAAGAAAAGAGAGACAAAACAAAAAGAAAAATGTTAAGGAAAAGAGAGAAAAAGAAATAAAGAGTGAGGTGATGGTGTTGATTGAAAATCCCATAGAAAGGGAGATCTTTTTGAAATAAATGTCATGCACTCAGAACAACCCTCTTTGTTATCCTATATCCTTTGTTCATTTACCTAGATATCACCCCAAGGCCTCATTACAACCTATGAAAGTCCTAAATGATCTAGAGAAGCATGGGGAATGCATATTTTTAAAGAAAAAAAAAGAGAAGTTGGTTTTGCTATCTAATGCCCTAGCATTCCTGTCATGAGATTATGCCAAGGTTGTTTCATTTTTATACATACTTCATTTTTGGATTATCTGTGAGTATACTTCAGTTTGTGCATAATATTCTATCTCACATATACACATGGAGAGCATGCCATGATAATCATAGTGTGATTCATTGTTGAGAGAAACCCTTGGTGAGTTTTTGCATCAAAGCTGAATTTGGATAGCTAAGTGAATGTGAATTTCGTTAAGTGAATGCTTAAATTACATATTCATTTCACACACACACGAGTTTTGAAAGGAAATGTGTAGGTGTATACTCTAGAATAACATTTAAAGCTATGATGTGTTTCATGTGTGATTAGTTCGGGTGTGTTGAACAAAGTCATTGTTGACATCCCAGTGCTAGTTAAGATAAGAGAATATGCTTTAAATAATGGATACTAGGAAAAGAAGTTTGTAGGTACCTTCGCTAGAAACCTTCATGAGACAAAACTCGTCCACTAAGGATCACCTAGGGGTTTAAAGGTTTGTTGCATGTGCTAAATGCAATTGTGGAATTAGTTTAGGTTTATCTTTGTTTGCTTAATTTTTAAATTTTAACTACTTTTGAAGATTAAATGTTTGGAGTTATATCTGTTGAGTTATTAACGATGATATTTGGTGTTTGCAGTTAAAAGGTGCTAAATATGGCTCCTTAAGGCCTTCCTTGTTGTTTTGAGATGATTGGAGGTGAAAGAATGGCTAGAGGAAAGCTTTGGAGTAATGAAATTAGAAAATCCAGAGAAGGATACAGAAGTGTACTGGTAAGGTCTAGCCACTGGAACATAGCGTACGGGTACGGTAAAGACTCTAGAGTTCGACGTACCGGTACGCAGTATCGGTACACTTTGCTGTTCTACCCAACTACTCTGCAACTCGGACCTGTACTTTGTGGGACCCTCCATGACATTCTCCTGTAACTCCCTAACACTCCCAGCATACAGAAGACCCCCCTCATCCACCTCCTCTTGGACTTTTGGAGCATAGGTCATAAATGTGGAGAAAGAAGAGAGAAGCTGTTGGGTAAGGAGACACAGCCTACACTGCCCATCCATTCAACCCCCTATTGATAGGAGGCCTTTCACACAAACCCTAGGGACCACCATGGATGAAATTTGAAGGCTAACATTCCATATATTTAGCATTCACAAGCCATCAAAGGGGTGGCTACCTAAGCTTAGATAGTTCCTAGGAAGAAGATAATGAATAGTAGTTATGTTTTTGCATTTTCCTTTCCATTTCAGTTGTAGTTTATTGTAAGGATCTTGTAATCTTCATTTAATGTCTTTAATGTCATTTACTTCAAGTGCATTTCAAGTTTAGTTCTACATTTTACATTTCACCATTGTTGTTTAAGTTTTCTTCATTTCAAGCTTTTAAATTGGGTATTGAATATTTTTCTTCATAGTTCAAGTTTTCTTGCATTAGTTTAAGTTTCATGCTTCATGTCTTCATTATGTATCTTTACATTATGCATGTCTTTCCTTTTACCATGAGTAGCTAGATTTTAAGTTGGCTAATCCAAGGGAGACCTCCTCTTGGGTATTCCATTTCAACTCATTTTCTTTCCTCCTCTTGGTGTACGATGGTTCGATTTTACCGGGTTGAGAGTGGATGTGGTTGTGAGTCTTTGATATTCTATAGGCCTAGTCACGGTTTATGCTTGGATCCTCACTATCTCTTCCCTAGCTTCCCAATCAATCGTTAATCTATGCACAATTGGAGGAAGGTTTTGAGTTGAGTTGGGATTCTCATTGGAATGACCTATTGGGATTAGCTAACACTTGTTTTCATTTTATTTTCATTCAAAAACACAAAACACCAAAAACTCAAAACCAACTACAAGATTTTACACTTTTCTCTTTTTTTAAAAAATTACCTTCACACACTTGAACCTTCCTTCCCTGAGGAGACGAGCTTCGAAAGTCTCTCTGTGCTTGGGGAGCACTTTTGTACACACACACACACTTTTTGTGTATACACATCTCATATTTCCACCATCTCATTTTCCCTGCTCCTTGCCCTTTCTTTTGACACTATCCCAAGGGAGAGTCATACTTCCCCTATTCCTATAAGTCATACACATTTTAGGGGTAGTATTTAGGGGTTAAAGACTAGCAAGGAATTTTGTCAAGTACCCCTCAAAAGCAGGTTATAATGAAGAAGCTTGTTTAAAATCCTATATGAATGCTTAAGGCCCCTGACTTGGACCGTTCCCATATGAAGCTTGTTAGACTTCGATCCTCTTTTCTACAGATGATGTGCCCGAGCACAATTCCTTGTGTCACCATGAAGGGGCACTTCTCCCAATTGAGGACCAAGTTCTTCTCTTCACAACTCTCAAAAACTTTCTCCAAATTCTCCAAGCATCCATCAAATGAATCCCCGAACACTGAAAAGTTATCCATAAATACCTCCACCATCTTTTCCACCTTATCTCTGAAGATCTCCATCATTCAATGTTAAAAAGTCCCAAGGATATTACACAACCCAAAAGGCATATGTTGGTAGGCAAATGTACCATAGGGGCAAGTGAATGTGATCTTCTCTTGATCTTCCAATGTGATGTTGATTTGATTATAGCCGGAGTATCTATCTAAGAAGAAATAAACAAATGTCTAGCTACTCTCTCCAATACTCAATCAAGGAATGGGAAAGGAAAGTGATCCTTTCTTGTGAACAGGTTGAGCTTTCGGTAATCAATACATATTCTCCATCCTGTGATCACCCTTGTTGGAATAAGCTCGTTCTCCTCATTTGCCACCACGGTGACTCCCAATTTTTTTGGTACTACTTGTGTGGGGCTAACCCACTTACTATCGGCAATCGAAAAAATGATGCCCACATAAAGTAGTTTTAGTACCTCGTCTCTCACCACATCATCTATGATTGGGTTCAACCTTTTTTGTGGTTGTCGAGATGACTTGGAGTCTTCCTCAAGGTAGATGCGGTGTACATGACCTCGTATTTTCATAAAACCCCACAGTAATTCTCGTTTATAGTGACAATCACCATTAAGATGGCCTGTTTGAATTTGTTTCATGCAGATATGAAAACTAGCAAAATTAAAGAAACTTTTGACAAACAAGATAGAGGGGAAAACAGATAGTTGAGGAATGTAAACCTCACTACAGGCATGATGAGCACAGTTAGATCAATCCAAGTTTGTAGCACGACAGTCATCATATGCATGAATGAGGGTTACTGCCCACACACAAGAGGGTGTTTGTTTCAAGTTTTAGGGGGAGAAACATGACGTTTTACCCCAAGTAGTGCATGATTCCTGTTGGCATGGGCAGTTGATGGATTGGCTAGCAAGCCTTACCTTGGAGGACGAGGGGAGACAGGAGTTGGGTCTACCTTGGGTGGTTTATGTGTATGAGGATGTTTTTTTGGATGAACTACTAGGATTACCTCCACATCAGGATTTAGACTTCACAATTGAGTTTTACCTCAGTACATCTCTCATTTCTATGACTTCGTATAGAATGGCACATGCAGAGTTGCAAGAGCTCAAGTTCTAGTTACAAGAATTATTGGACAAGAGTTTCATTAGACCGAGTATCTCACCTTAGGGCTCTCCAGTGTTCTTTGTCAAGAAGAAGGACACTACCCTTCGGCTATGTATGGACTAGTGGTATTTGAATTGGGTTACTATCAAGAATAAGTACCCATTGCCACATATTGAAGACTTGTTTGATCAACTAAGAGGGGTACGAGTCTACTCCAAGATAGATCTGCACATGGATTACCATCAGCTAAGGATTAGGGAGGCAGATATCCCTAACATAACATTTAGGATACGGTATGGGAATTTTGAGTTCACAGTTATGCCCTTTGGATTTATGAATGCCCCAACAACATTCATGGACCTTTTGCATATGGTGTTCCAACCCTACCTAGATCAAATTTTCGTGGTATTTGTTGATGACATCCTAGTCTACTCCAAGTTTGAGGAAGAGCATGAGGGTTACTTAAGGGTTGTTCTCCAAACATTAAGTGACCATCAATTGTACACCAGGTTCAGCAAGTGTGAATTTTGGTTGACAAAATTTTTTTTTCTAGGACACATGGTGTCGGCTTCGGGTGTGTTAGTTGACCTAGAGAAAGTTAAGGCGGTTATGAGTTGGAAGGGGCCAAAGTCGGTCTTTGAGAGACGTAGTTTCTTGGGATTGGTGGAGTATTACAGGAGGTTTATTGTGGACTTCTCCCGACTAGCTGCACCTATGACTAGATTGACCCGAAAGAAGGTCAATTTGATTGGAATGACTCAAGTGAGAAAGCATTTGAAGAGTTGATAAGGAGGTTTACTTCAGTTCCTATTCTAGTAGTTCCGGAGAGGGGACAGAAGTACACTGTGTATTGTGATGCCTTCAAGGACGGACTTGAGTGTGTTTTGATGCAGTCCGGGAAGGTCGTAGCTTGTGGTTCTCGTTAGTTAAATAACCACGAGTAGAACTACCCCATGCATGACATGGAGTTAGCGGTAGTTGTCTTCATATCTCCCTACCACTATAAATAAAGGCCCACATACTAGGTAATGCAATTCAATTTGAGCTTATTGACTCTATACTTTTATTTGACTCCAGATCTAACTTAAGCATCGAAGTCTCTTTGGCCACCTTTGGCTATCGGTTCATTTAGGTGTTCTCTTGTCTTACAAGTTCCACGAGGCTTCTTCACCACCATCTTCATCCGTACAAGGTGGTTACTCTTTGTGTCAATTAATTCCCGCACAATTGGTGCAGTCTGTAGGAAACAACTAAGTTTTCTACTAACCCAAGAAGCCTTGAACCATGACCAACAAGAGAATCCTCAATCCTGCAACTAGTCGCACACTACTTCCACTACCATCGATCGGTGAGGATGCCGTTAACTATGACCTCCAATTATCAAAAGATGTATTACCTCTTGAAGTCCAGACCACTCTAAAGAAAACCTTCCTTCTCACTGTAACCTATTAGCCCTTGGTGTGAAAGTTAGGTTAGCTACCAAGGTTAATTATCACAAGGCAATAAGGAAGAAGACAAAGGAGTTTGATGCTCTCAAGCAAGGCTCCTATGTAAGAGTGATAAGCAACTCACTAGCGAGCTCAAATGTCCAACCCATAACTTCGGTTATCGGGACAATCGCATTAAGGAAGTCCATTCCTCTTGAAGTAGGTGTCATTCTCCTGGAGGGAGTCATTCCACTTATAATGAGAGTCAAAGCACGTACTCACCAAGGCGAAGAGCTTCTCATCGCACCTACAGAGACCCTTCTTTAAGGTATAATCATCCTTGCCACTGGGAAGGAGGAAGCGAAACATGAAGGAAAATGCCATCCTAGGGAGCAAAGGGATTGACATTAGAGCTCATACCATTATCACATGAGAGATCATTGGGATGACGACTTTCAAAGAGAAAATCGTAGACGCTCTGAGCTAGCTCATCAAGCAGCCACTTGGCTGTAAGATGACTTTGCTCATGATGACCTTTTTTATTTAGCGAAGGAGAGGGTGAAGTAGAGCCTTGCAAAGATGACTACCACACCTTTTGTTTAGTTTATTAAAAAATTCGAACCCCTACGAACATTCACTTCTTCGACATTTGAGTTATATAATGGCAAATTTGATCTTGTGCTTCACACTGATGTGCAAGATGTTACCCTCCAACTTAGGGAAATCGGCTCTTAAAGTGGTTCCACGGGATGCCCGTGAACTCTATCTACTTTCAGGAGTAACTCGTCTGGGAGTTTGTCTCTTGGTTCATAACTAACATCCGAGAGCTAATGATGATTGATACACTCTTAGCACCATGACAAAAATGAGGAGAGATCCTCTATGAGTACGCTATATGGTAACCAGAGACATATGCTAACATTGATAAATGTGACGAGGAGACCACTACTGTCTTTTTTTGTTTGGGCCTCCCAAGGGAAAGTGAGTTACAAAAATAACTCACCGTGTGGCCACCTCAGAGTATGTCGCACTTGTAGGAGCATATCAAGAGGTATGTGAACGTGGGGAATGACAAAAGATCAATCGTTCGACTAGCACCTACATCAAGGAAGAACTAGCAGAAGGTGGGTAACTCCACTGACCCATCAAGGAAGGATGGGACATCAAAGGGAACGCGAGACTCATCCCAAGGAGTCGAGACCATCTCTAAGGAGCCAATTTATCAAATTTTGAACTAGATCAAGGACAATGATTATTTTAGGTGGCCACTAAAGATAATGAGAGACCCCTCCAAGAAAGACCAAAGCCTTTAATGCTCTTATCACAAAGATAAAGGTCACTGAACAAAGAATTATGGGACTTTCATTCACCACTTGGAAGAATTGGTCAAGCAAGACCACCAATCCTAATACGTAGACAGGGAAAAGACTGCCAAGGAGCAGGCAAAGTCCTAAGCTTGGCTAGAGGACTAGCCACGACCAAGGGATGGTCAACCTCCCAAGGTGATAAATGTCATCTTCAACACAACTCCCCCAATGCAAGTTAACTCAGTCCATTCTTGGACTGAATCCCTAAAAGCTCACCATCTTCAGCATCTTATGCAAGTGGACCGTCAAGGTGGTTATACTTTCAAGAGGCAAAGGGTAGAAATATAGAGTGTACCCATCACATTCTAAGATGCTAATTTAGAAGGAGTGGCCCACCCACATAATTACCCTCTCATTATTACCCTTAACATGGGCGACTATGAAGTATGGCACTTGTTTATTGACTTGAGGAGCTCAATGGAGATCATGTATTATAACCTATTCACGAAACTAGGAAAAACTAAAGCTGACCTCCTCCCAACAATTACCTCACTCGTTGGCTTCAATGGCATGCAAGTTTGGCCTCTTGGCAAGTTGCGGCTTCCTATCAAAGCCGGCTCGCAAGTGTTCGTGGAAGATTTTCTCGTGGTGGATGCTCCATCACCTTACAACCCTATCATGGGGAGACCATGGTTTCACTAGATGCAATTGGTAACTTCCTCCTACCATCAAATGCTACACTTCTCGAATAGTGAGGGGATTGTTGAGATTCGTGGACATCAAGCTACTTCCAAACAGTGCCTCAACATTAACGCCAAATTGATGACTTAATCTCAACAAGTGTATTTAGTTGATGAGGAGGTCCCCTTTCTCGAGGATGTATGGATCAAGCCCAATGAAAATTCAATTGAGGAACTACAAGTTGTACTGATGGACCAAGCAACTCTGGAGAGATATTTCTTGATTGGGTCATAGCTACCTAATTAGTAGTTAAAAATAGCATAACACTATGCCTTTTTAGAACTAATTGTACTTTGATGGAGTTTAAATGATGACTTTTCCAGGCACAAATTGTACAAGGGACTTTCATGTAACATTGGAGCAAAAATAGGAAAAAGCTTGGACCAAGGCAAGAACGTTCAAACGCTAATCAACGTTCAACGTTACCTTAAATCATGTGAAGACTAGACTGCTAAGACATGGCGTGTTGCAACCAAGAAGAAAGACCCTAAGGTATGTGAGTACCACGTTCGAACGCCAATCAACATTCGCACGTTACCATAAATCATGAGAAGACCAAACTGTTGAGACATGACGTGTTGAAACCAAGAAGAAAGACCCTGAGGTACTTGAGTACCATGTTCGAACGCCAATCGACATTTGAATGTTACCATAAATCATGAGAAGACTAGACTGCTGCATGGAGTGTGGAAATGAACTTTGCAGAAGACTATAGGCCACTTGAGTGGGAAGGTCAGACTCCTTCAGCACGTTCGACCGCCAATCAAACAAAGACATAAACAATGTTCAAATGCCAGACAATGTTCAAACGTTGTCTCCAGACTTGCTATAGAGTATTTGGCTTTCACTTGGACTTGGGCGACATACATTATTCCTTCACACTCTCTTGTGCCCCTCCTCCTGGCCTAGAAATACTCCCCTTGTGGGAGCTTTGAAGAGGAGATTTTTGGTAGGAAACTAGAACTTGGTTTGTAAGGCTTAGACTACCCCAAAAACTAGTAGAAAGCTTGAAGGAGGCTTACTTGTAGTTGCATAATTAGTCTTAGACTTAGTCTTATATTTACTTGTATCAAGGGAGATAGATTATCTATTGGTTGCTGTGGAAACCCCCAAAAGTGACTAGCTTTCTTCTACTTTCATTTTTTGTCTTTCACTTCCATTGCTTGAGCTTCCTTCTTCCCTTGGAGGAGTGAAACTCTTCCATTTTTCTAGAGTTTTACCAAAGCCGTGAATAGTGGAATGTGATTCACTAATTCTTTGTCGAAGATCGGCTGCTCGCTTATTGTACTTTATCTTGTAAGTCCTCTACTTGGAGGGATGAACATCACTCACTTTTCTAGGTTTACCAAAGCCATGAAGAGTGAGTAGTTTCTTATTCACTCTTTAGTAAGAGGTGATGGACATATATAAATCATCTGAAAGTTATATTTTGTGCATTTAATTTATGCTTTAATACTTTATATTACACCTTCTTATTGAATGATTGAATGCATCTAGCAAAGCTAAGGTATTTTGTATAACTGTGGGTTTTTTCTATGACATGGATGACTCCTGCATAGAAAGATTCATGTGTTCAAGGCAAGTACTCCAGCTAGATCTTCATGACCTTTCAATCTTCACCATTATTGGACTTCATTTAAAAGATGAAATATTAGTGCCATGGTTGGATGCCTTGTAGAAACACTTGTTTGTTTGTAGACAAGTTGAGTCTTGGCATTGACAATTCTTGTAAACTTCTAGAAAGGCATCAGAGCCATGTGCTTAATTCTTACAATCCACCTTTACCTTCCGATTAACTTGCCGTTGACACGGGAGTTAATTGAGTTACCCAGCACAAGTATAATAAATCAGATGATTAACTACATGTTCAGATCCTCGAGCTAAAGGGTGACTGTTTACATTTGAATTTATCTTATATTTTGTCTAGAAAACTCTTGGAAAGAATCTTATATTATGTTCAGGAAATCTCATAACTTCAAACTTTCAAGGTTTCTAGTTACTTGGTCTCTATCACTGCTACTTCAAAACACTAATCATAGTTTCCTACGGATTCGACTCCGAACTTAACCGGATTATTACTACAACTTGACCGCTTGCACTTGGGTGTACACATATCGGATAAAGTCAAGTTTTTTGTGCCGTTGCCAGGAACTATTAAATTTGTTTTAAGGTAAAAGGTAAAAAGACCTCTCTTTTTATATATATATTTGCTTTACTGTGTATAGATTTGTTTTAATTGTTTTTATGTCTGAGGACGCTCCTCACTATCAAAATTTGCTGGCAGAATATTCTGGGTCTGTGAATCAACCTGAACCACCTTCACCTAGATCAGTAGTAGATTCTTGTGAAAGTAGAATGAAAAATAATAAAAGACAAGGAGAAGTGATTGTGAGAGAGGGGAAAGTGCTAAACATTCAAACCTTGTGGGATTATTTAAATCCCACAAGAAATAGTGTCCCCTCTTGTTTTATTTTTCTTGAAGATGCACCCCTCTTTATTGTAAAGACGGGGATAGTTTGACTACTCCCTCAATTCCATGGACTCAAAATAGAAAACTCATATCTGCACATAAAAAAGTTTGAGGAAGTATGTGGAACGTTTCAAGACAATTCTGAACTAGCCAAAATGAAACTTTTTTCATTTTCTCTAAAGGATAAAGCTAAACAATGACTAAATTCTTTAAAAGCTCTTTCAATACCTGACTGGCGGGCACTACAAAATGAATTTTTTAGAAATTTTTTTCCTCTACACCACACTAATGCACTGAAAAGACAAATCATAAAATTTTTGGTTAAAGAAGGAGAAACCTTTTACTAAAGTTGGGAGAGATTCAAGGATCTGCTCCAGTCTTACCCGCACCATGCTTTTGAGAATTAGACTTTGGTAGGATTCTTTTATGAATCCTTGCCCACTAGACTACGTTAGTTTGTCAAAATGATGGTTCAATGAGAGTTTATGGGTAAGAGTCCAGAGGAGGCATTCAATTTTTTCGACACCATATCTGACAGTTCTCAGATGTGGAACTCAACCTCCCTTACCATTGTTGAAGCCAAACCATCCACTTCCCAATGAGGTAAGTATGTCTTGAGAGATGATGATGACCTAAGAGCAAAAATGTCCACCCTATCTCGAAAGCTTGAAGCTTTAGAGATGAAACAGATTTATTAAGTTGATGTTGGCCCTTCCACAGAACAAGTGTGTTGGATTTGTGCGCTAACAGGACACCCTACTGGGGAGTGTCCTACCATTCCAGCATTCAAAAAGGTTTTGTTGGAGCAAACAAATGCAATTTCTAACTTCAACAAGGCTTACTCCAACCCATACACTGAAATATACAATCTTTTGAGGAACTTAAAAGCTACATCCAAAAATTGACCAAATCCATGGCCACACATGAGAAGGGCAAGTTTCTTACCCAACCAAAACCACCACAAAGCCAATTTTAGGTGGGAAATCCTGCAATCATGGAAACTCCATAAGACCAAGCCCAAGGTTTCACTATACTAAGAAGTGGCAAGGTGATTGACAAGACTATAAGAGACATGCTAATTCCCAAGCTAAAATCTAAGTCAATCCTAGTCAACTCACTAGTTAAGCCTGAACCAGTAGAGCCTAAACTTGTGATTGAGGAAGATCCTAAACCATCAAAAAGAAAGGGACCCTCATGTCCTATTCCTACTCATTTTCCTCATAAACTCAAAACTGTACAAAAGTTGAATAATTAGCCAGAAATTTATGAGCTCTTCAAGCAAGGAAAGATTAACATCCCACTTCTGGATGCAATCAAACAGGTTCTATCTTACGCCATGTTTCTAAAAGACTTGTGCACAATCAAGAGAAGCCAAAATGTCCAAAAATAGCTTTTTTGACAAAACAAGACAATGTCTTGCTTCAACACAAAACCCCTCCAAAATACAAAGACCCAGGGTGTCCAACTGTGTTGTGTGCCATTGGAAACTTTAGAATTGAAAAACCACTACTAGACCTTGGAGCAAGTGTCAATTTTTTCCCATTCTCTATTTACCAGTAGTTGGGTTTGGGTGAACTTAAACCCACCAGTGTTACACTCTAGTTGACAGACAGATCTGTCAAAGTCCCTAAGAGCATTGTTGAAGATGTACTTGTCCAAGTTGACAACTTTGTCTTCCCTATTGACTTCATCGTTCTAGATACTCAACCAGCAAATCATTTAGAGAACCCAATTCCCATCATTCTTGGTCCACCATTCCTAGCAACTTCAAATGCACTAATCAATTGTAGGAATCGGATCATGAAATTAACCTTTGAGAACATGACTCTTGAGCTGAATAATTTCAATGTTGGCAAACACCCAGGTGAAGACAAAGAAGAGAGAGAAATAAATTCTATTGAGTCATTGGTTCAGGCACATCTGAATAACACATTCTATGAAAACCCCATTGAATCTCCTCTATCAGAATCTATCACTTATGAGACAACAAATGATGATCCAAAGTCTGAATTGAAACCTCTCCCATCTGACCTCAAATATGCATTTCTAGGAGAGGACAAGTCACACCAAGTGGTAATTTCATCTAAGCTCACAGACTTGCAAGAGTCTAAACTGATTGAAGTTTTTAAAAGCCATAAAAGCACCATTGGATGGATCATCGCTGACTTGAAAGGTATAAGCCCGTTGATATGAAATCAGGCTATATACTTGGAAGAGGATTCAAAACCCTTTCGTCAAATGCAGTGACGACTAAACCCTCACATGAAGGAAGTTGTGATAATAGAAGTGCTTAAGCTCTTAGATGCGGGGATAATCTATTCCATCTCCTATAGCAAATGGTTTAGTCCAACTTGAGTTGTGCCCAAAAAGTTTGGGGTCACAGTGGTCAAGAATGAAGCCAATGAACTAGTACCAATTCAAGTCGTCACAGGATGGCAAATGTGTATCGGCTATCGAAAACTCAATTTGGTAACTAGGAAAGACCATTTCCCTCTTCCCATTCTTGACCAAGTCCTAGAGAGAATTACAGGCCATGAATTCTACTGTTTCCTGGATGGGTATTCTAGGTACAATCAAATTGAAATTGCACTAGATGACCAAGAGAAAATTACATTCACATGTCCCTTTGGCACATTTGCATTCAAAAGGCTGCCATTTGGACTTTGTAACGCTCCTGCAACATTCCGAAGATACATGCTGAGCTTGTTCAATGAAAAGGTCGAGGAATTTTTGGAGGTGTTCGTGGATGAATTTTTTGTCTATGGTGACTCATTTGATTTATGTTTGGCTAACCTAGAGAATGTATTGGTAAGATGTTAGGAAGCCAATCTGGTACTTAATTAGGAGAAATGTCATTTCATGGTAACACAAGACATTGTCTTAGGCCATGTTGTGTAGTCTAAAGGCACGAAAGTAGACAAGGCAAAAATAGATCGAATTGCAAATTTGCCTACTCCAAAGACTGTAAAGGATGTCCGATCATTTATAGGACACGCAAGGTTTTACAAGAGATTTATAAAAGATTTTAGCACCACAGCTAAACCCATGTGTCATCTCCTGAGTCAGGATGTAAATTTTGTATGGAGTGAGACATGCCATAAAGCTTTTGACAAGCTTAAAGGCATGTTAATTTCTGCCCCAATCATGCCCTCTGACTGGACCCTACCCTTTGAACTAATGTGTGATGCCAGTGATTATATTGTAGGTGCTGTGTTGGGGCAACAAAAAGATAAGAAACCATATGTGAGTTTCTATGCAAACAAGACTTTGAATGAAGCTCAAATGAATTACTCCACCATTGAAAAAGAATTGCTTGTTGTAGTTTTCGATTCAGAGAAATTTCGTTCTTATCTCGTTGGTTCTTCAGTTGTTGTATTTACTGACCATGCAGCACTGAAAACCTTTATTACCCAACCAAACCCGACCCATGGGAACAACTTTATAAGGCCCCTGTCCCCTTTTCCTCTTTTTCCCATCCACCGTTTTCCCTATTTCTTTCTTTTTCCTTCTTCTTCTTCTTCTTCGCTATTCGCGACCCTCTATAAACATGACCCAGCCCCCAACAGCCCCATGACCACACACTCCATAGACACAATCCTATGTTTCATGCTTTGTATTTTGATTTCGTATTTGTTTATGGGTGTTCTACTTCTCTTCTCACTCAAGGACAAAGCTTACCAGCCTAACCAAAACCCAGATCCACGGAGAGATGATTAATTATTGTGTATTATGCTTGTCGGATTTGGTAGATGAACTGATCTCTACCTTTCAACCACATCTCCAAGCTCCATATATTAGTAAATTTGAAACATTGGGGACAATGTTTAATTTAGGTTGGGGGTGAGAACTAAAGTTCATATTTTGTGCCTGTAAATTTTTTTGTATTTGTTGTGTTGTTGTTTCTGATCATATTATGTACCTTACTTTGCATTTTAAATTGATGATCATGCCTGTGAGTCAACTTCAATCTTCTTTGTGACTGGCAGACATTAAAGAACCAGATAGTGTGTCTTAAAGTTTAGAAAGCATGGATATCAAACTTTTTTGGTTTAGTCTGAGAGTTATATGCACTTTTTTCATCTGATGTGCATGCTGTAATCATGAGAAAACAAGACTAGTAAGAATGAATGAGATTCGAGAAGAACAAGCGAAACCCCTTTGTGGCAGAAACACTTTTGCTAAACATCATTGTGCCAAAAGGCTTGGTGCCTGTAAAAGTGTGGCAGTCTTTCATGAAAAAAGATATAATCAATGTTCTGAACCAATTTTTGGTCACGCACTCGATCGATTAGGCTGGATAGTGAATGGGCTGAGTAAGGATTACCCTAAGACGCCATGCTATTCTAGTACTTTGCTTAACTAGTTTGTGAGAGAGGAAATTGGGAGAGTCACTAGTTGTTCTAACTACATAGATACGAAGGGAAACTCGAATTAGATTATTCTATGTGGAAAACTATGTTTTGTTGGGATGAAAGCCAAGGGTCTAAATTTTTATAAAAAGTGTAAAAATATTTTTGTTTAAACTCTTTTGACTGAAATGAAAATATGGGCCGAGTGAGGATTGTCCCAAACTACCAACCTAAAAGCGTTGGTAAGGACTTATCCTAAGATGCCATGAATTTTTTGGTTCAGACTTATGTATGTAGCCCTCTCTTATTGGGTATATTGATGTATAGAAAAACTTTTGTTGTTTGATCTAACGTTTCAACACCAAGTGACATTTGAACATTACTTGCTTGCAGTACTCAGCCTCTGATGGAGCTTCTGATGGAAGCAAAAGTATTGGGAGCTCAGCACGTTTGAACGACAATAGAATGTTTGAACGCCAATAGAACGTTCGAACGAGAGTGACCTTCGAACGCCAATAGAACGTTTGAACTACATGAGCTTACAATATTTTGGTCTCTTATAGAACTCAAAAGTACTGGTAGCTCACCATGTTTGAACATCATCCACATTCGAACGATCTGTTTAAAATTCTACTACAAACATTTGAATGTCAGTGATGTTCAAACGTGAACCTTCAAGTTATAAAACCCTTGTTCATCTTCTTCATTCCAAAACCCCCAAAATTTTTGAAAAACCTCCAAACCCTATGGTGGCTTTTCGATACCCAGCCCTCAAAACACCCCTCATTCTCCATTTCTACCCAAAATTGACCCTCCCAAAGCCATTCTCACCTAATTCATCCTCAGTGTCACTCAAAAATCAAGACTTTCAAGCCCTAAAAATCTCAAACCCAAAACATCATGCCTCCAAGGGTCAAGCTACCTGCCAGGTGCAATCCTCCAACTCAGAAGCCCAATATGATGGAGGAGGTCATTGAGGAGAAAGAATGAAGACCAATTATGCAAAGATATGACAAGTCTCATTTCCCCACGGCTCTCAAAGATGATAGGTATGAAAATTTCTACCAAAACCAAGCCATTATTTGTGAGGAAGATGTGGTATTATTGGACTTTGCAGAATTGGGTATTGATGTGGATATGGAGAGGAAATGGTGGATGTTGTATTTGTAGAACGGAGGAGATGCCGTTGTGGACTTGATACGGGAGTTCTACTCCAACGTCGAGATCATCAATGAGGCAATTCAAATGTATGTGAGGGGGGCACATATTGATGTGCACAAGGACTACATTAGGGAGTTAAGGCAAGAAGTGTCTTAGGTGCAAAACTCGACATACACCCTAGAAAAAATGTGGCAATGAACGAGGTGAGGGTTAAGCTAACAGGGATGACTATCTTTTCTTGGGTGGGGAAATTTTTTTTTAGACAAGGAGAGTTGACAGATAAATATAAAATGTTGAATTTGATTGTAGTTTCAAACCTCGCCCCAATTGGATGAAAAAATGAAATCCTCCCCAAGATGGCTTGGTTGCTTTACGCACTTGGGAAGGGCCACAACATTGACCTCCCCTCCCTGGTTTTGATAGAAATGAAGAAGGGATGCGATGTGAAGCAAAATGCGCTACCCTTTGGCACCTTGGTCACGAAGATGTGCAAGAACCATGGGATCAGGGTGAGACTGGAGATGACCATACAGAAGCCAATGGGCACATTGAACAAGGCTTCCTTCCGGAGGAGCTAAGGCCACAGTGGAGGACCAGCAGCTAGACAAGAGGTGCCCCCGACCCGTGGAGTTAATGAGGTGCAGGATGAGCTAGATGAGGAGGAGAAGGGAGAGTCAAATGTAGAGAGAGAGCAGGAACAAACAAAGGGAGCAGGCTCCAGCACTAGCACCCCACGATTGCTAAGAGAGATTATGCTTGGCATCGAGACCAAGCAAGCTGAGATTCTCCGACAGAAAGAGGAGATTCTCTGTATTCTGAGGGGTGGGGCTGATGAAGTTGGAGGATATTTCTGTACTTGATTGTGGTTTGCTGTGGTTGTTTCTTTTTTTATTTTTTATTTTTTTTATTTTTATGAATGAGCTTCTTCTTTGGTAGTTTTGTGTGGATGTTTAAAGTCTTTTTGTGTTTTGTCACTTCTTTGGTTGGATGGATTGAATCTTTGATGTTTGTATTCAACAATCATATTTTGTGAAAGGAATGGTTCAATTTATCACTTTTATCTGTTTAAATGCATGTGTAGAATTAACATTATACTGTTATGAGTTAATGAATGATGGAACAAGTGTGGATGCTAAGACTGTTTGTTAAAGTAACTAATCACATGATCGTTCGACACATAACTTAGCAATCTAGACTTAAAACCACAGCTCCTTGAACAATAGTATTCTCTCTATTCTTAAATTGTCAAATGTACATTGGTATTTGTTATTCTTAAGGTACAAGATGATTAGACTCGAAAATAGAATTGATATATAACTGATATTCCCTGAAACACCTGACATAACCAGTGGAGATAACGGAAAGTACCATGGTAAGTTTTGAGCCTTACGATTCGTTTTGAGGGACAATCAACATTTACTCAAGTAAGCCCTTTCACTTTCAATTTTTGAATAATCTCATTATAGTTGCTTTGATTGATGCAACTAAAGTAATCTATTGACATATCCCACAGGGAACCTTTGCATACAACACATATATGTGCACATACTTGAGAAATGATGTTAGCCCATCTTTGATTCTATTTTGAGCCTGAGCCATTGTTTTTACGAAATTATATCCCTAGTTAGACATGTTTGAGCCTTCAATGAATGATTTCTTTTTCAAGAAACCCATTGATAACCGAGCCACATGATAATATACTTGACATACCTTGCTATCTAATTTTCTTGCACCCTCTCAAAAAATAGTATGATACAGAAAAGCAAGAGAAATAGAAAAGACGATGGGGGCTACTGTTCAATGAAAGAAAAAATCAATGGGAACAACTGAGAAAGAAAAGAAACATAAAAAAATAGGGAATTGCCAAGAAAGTGAAAAATGAGAAAAATGAAAGAAAGAAATACCATTTCTAGGCAAAAGATCGAAAAACAAGAAAGAAGTGTGCTACACTACATTAAAAGGGGATAGCTTTTGAATACCATTGACATCATTTTGTTAGTCACTGACCTCTGGACACATTACAACCTACACAAAGCCCTAATTGATCTTAGGTCTGATGCATGTGTGTTGTCAATCAAAAATTGGGGTATGTTAAATAGTAGTTTTTTAATTGAATCGATATTCTTCTATGAGATTATGCCAAGAACATGATTAGTCTACTTTCTTAAAACTTCCACTCCCATTCTAACTGTGCATGATATTTTTCGATTGGCCATCTTCTGATCATATGTCCTTTGAGAGACAAGTCACTATAATCAGAGCAAATTTTTGCTGAGAGCATTCTAAGAGAGATTTGCGAAATCAAAGCTATCCACAGAAGGTGGAAAAGTGGAATGTTTATTATATAACAATTCTTACTACTAGAATGATCACTCCTACTACATAGGGAATTCAAAATGCCAATGTGACTGATGCTAATTTTTGCATAGAATAAATACCTTTGAAAGAGGAACATGTAGGATATAAATGAAAGAGGAACACGCAGGATATAAGTCAAAATTGAGGGTTGGGTGTCCCAACAACCATGATGTTAATTTACTTTAACCAACAATCTCACATACACATCTTCTCGACTGCAGTTTATGGGTAGCTTAACTGAAAACCCTAACGAGGCAACACTCATCCATTGGGGTAAACCTAGTGGTTCAAAGGCTTGTTGCATATGCTAAATGCAACCGGATGACCTACAAAAAAGGCATTAGAAATAGATTCACATTCAATTGTTGTTGTATTACTAGAGACTAACAATATTTAAGTTGGGGGTGTGATTAGTACTTAAAAATAGCATAACACTATGCCTTTTTAGAACTAATTGTACTTTAACGGAGTTTAAATGATGATTTTTCAGGGCATAAATTGTACAAGGGACTTTCATGCAACACTGGAGCAAAAATTGGAAAAAGCTTAGACCAAGGCAAGAACATTCGAATGCCAATCAATGTTTGAACGTTACCTTAAATCATGTGAAGACCAGACTACTGATACATGGCGTGTTGAAGCCAAGAAGGAAGACCTTGAGGTACTTGAGTACCATGTTCGAATGCCAATAAACGTTCTAACATTACCATAAATCATGAGAAGACCAGACTGCTGAGACATGGCGTGTTACAGCCAAGAAGGAAGACCCTGAGGTACTTGAGTACCACGTTTGAACGCCAATCAATGTTCGAACGTTACCATAAATCATGAGAAGACTAGACTGCTGCATGGAGTGTCAAAATGAACTTCATAGAAGACTATAGGCCACTTGAGTGGGAAGGTTAGACTCCATCAGTACGTTCAAATGCCCGTCAAACAAAGACAGAGACAATGTTCAAATGCCAGATAACGTTCGAACCTTGTCCTAAGACTGGCTGCAGAGTAGTTGGCTTTCACTAGGAATTCGATGGTATACACTATTCCTTCACACTCTCTTCTCCTCCCTCTTCCTTTCATATAAATACTCTCCTTTGTGGGAGCTTTGAAGGGGAGGTTTTTGGTAGGAAACTAGAACTTGGTTTGTAAGGCTTAGACTACACCAAGAACTAGTAGAAAGTTTGAAGGAGGCTTAGACTCCCACTTGTAGTTGCATAATTAGTCTTAGACTTAGTCTTATATTTACTTGTATCAAGGGAGATAGATCATGTTTTGGTTGCTGTGGAAACCGTCCAAAAGTGACTAGCTTTCTGCTACTTTCATTTATTGTCTTTCACTTCCATTGCTTGAGCTTCCTTCTTCCCTTGGAGGATTGAAACTCTTCCACTTTTCTAGAGTTTTACCAAAGTAGTGAAGGGTTGAACATGATTCAGTCATTCTTTGTCGAAGATTGGCTCCTCGCTTATTGTACTTTACCTTGTAAGTCCTCTACTTGGAGGGATGAGCATCACTCACTTTTCTAGGTTTACCAAAACCATGAAGAGTGAGTAATTTCTCATTCACTCTTTAGTAAGAGGTGATGGACATGTATAAATCATCTGAAAGTTATATTTTGTGCATTTCATCTATGCTTTAATACTTTATATTACACCTGCTTATTGATTGATTGAATGCATCTAGCAAAGCTAAGGTACTTTGTATAACCGTGGGTTCTTTCTATAACATGGATGACTCTTCCATAGAAAGATCAACGTGTTCAAGGCAAGTACTCCAGCTAGATCTTCATGACTACTTTTCAATCTTTACCATTATTGGACTTCATTTAAAAGATGGAATATTAACGCAGTGGTTGGATGCCTTGTAGAAACACTTGCTTGTTTGTAGACGGGTTGAGTCTCGACACAGACAATTCTTGTAAACCTCTTGAAAGGCATCGAAACCATGTGCTTAATTCTTACAATCCATCTTTACCTTGCAATTAAATTGTCATTGACACGGGAGTTAATTGAGTTACCAAGCACAAGTATAATAAATCGAATAATTAACTACATGTTCAGATCCTCAAGCTAAAGGGTTACTATTTACATTTGAATTTATCTTATTTTGTCTAGAAAAATCTTGGAAATAATCTTATATTCTGTTCAAGAAATTTCATAACTTCAAACTCTCAAGGTTTCAGTAACTTGATCTCTATCACTGCTACTTTAAAACACTAATCATAGTTCCCTGTGGATTTGGCTCTGGACTTAACCGAATTATTACTACAACTTGGCCTCTTGCACTTTGGTATATACATATCGGATCAAGTCACTGCCTACCCCCGAGAAGGACTCCCTTGTTGGGCTTCTAAGAAGAAACATTCAGACCTTTGCCAAGATACCCTATGAGATGCAAGGTATTGACCTCCTCATTAGCTAGCCACCATCTTAATATTGACCTTGCTTGTAGGCTTGTCATTCAAAAGAGTAGGAGGTCCACCCTCTACCATGTTGAAGTCGTCGATGAAGAAGTGGGGAACCTCTGAGATGCCACGTCATATGTGATGTCCAATATCCACAATGGTTGTCAAGCACCATTGTGGTAAAGAAAAATGGAAAGTGCCGAGTATGAATTGACTTGACTAATGTCAACAAGGCTTGCCCAAAGGATTTCTTTCCATTTCCAAAGATTGGTCAGCTTGTTGATATAACGTTTGGCCATGCCAGGATGAGTTTCTTAGATGCAAAGAGAGGTTACTATCAAATCCCTATGCTTAGGCCTTATGAGGAGAAAACCACATTTATCACTCCAAAGGGGATCAACTGTTACAAAGTTGTGCCCTTTTGCCTCGAACAACGCAAGAGCCACCTACTAGAGAATGGTGATGAAGCTCTTTAGCTCCATGAATGGCCAAACAATGGAGGTATACATAGATGACATGGTGGTTAAGAGAAAGGAGTTAGTGAACCACCTTATTGACCTACAAGATGTATTTGACATCTTAAAATGCAACAAGCTCAAGCTTACCCCTTCTAAGTGTGTCTTTGGAGTAAGCTAAGGAAGTTCCTAGGGAACCTAGTAATAAGAGGAGGGATAGAGGTTGATCCCAATCAAATTAAGGCCCTACAAGCAATTCATAAGCCTTCTTCAATCAAAGAAGTCCAACGGTTAATGGGCATGACAACAGCCCTCAATCAATTTATTAGTAGATCCTTAAACCAATGTAGGCCCTCCTTTCAATTGCTTAGGGCAGGACAACACTTCCACTAGGATGAGCAGTGAGATAAGGCCCTCAAAGACTTTAAAAGCTACTTTCAGACACACCTTTTGCTCTCCACTCCTTCACAAAGAGAAGAGATTCAACTATATTTGGCAGTGTCCTAGCAGTTTTAAGTAGGGTGTTCCTTCGTGTTGAAGGGAGAGAATAAAAGGCCATCTATTTTGTGAGCAAGACATTATTGGGAGAGAAACAAGGTATACCCCTCTCAGGAAAATCCTTTTTGCCCTGGTTTTAGTTTCTTGCAAGCTAAACCATTACTTCCAAGCACACATCATTGTGGTAATCACTAAGCATCCTTTAAGGAGTGTACTTGGTAAGGCAGATCTCTTTGCTTACACTGTAAAGTGGTTTCTTAAGGTGGGGTAGTACGACCTCAAATTCATTGCAAGGAAGGCAATTAAAAACAAGCCTTAGCCAACTTTATAGCAGAGTTGACATATGAGCTACCAGAAGAACAGGTAGTAGCATGGAGTATGGCTCTCAGGTCCCAACCCTAGGAGTTGCAAGTTGATGGATCCTTGACAAGTAAGAATAATGTGCTAGCATTGTCTTGTTCTCCCCTCATGAAGAAGTGTTGGAGTAGGATCTCAATTTAGAGTTTGCTGCTACTAACAATGAAGCTGAGTATTTAGAGTACACACTATTGCTGCTACTAACAATGAAGAACTTATCTTTAGAGTACGGGCTACACTGAGATTGGGGGCAGAGGAGTTAACTATATACTCTGATTCTCAGTTGGTGGTCAACTAAATTTTTGGGGAGTATAATGCTTGTTCAAATGCTATGACTTTGTATCTTGAGAAGGTAAGGGAGTTTGTTGGATGATTGAAGTCTTACAAGGTGATGTTGATGCCTTACTACTGTAGCTTCTACTGATAAACAAGGTTTAAAGGAAATGATTGAGATGGAGTATATTGAGAAACCAAGTATAGATGAGGACCTAGTAGAGGTCAATTTCTTGGAACAACCACCAAGTTAGATGGACCCCCTTGTTCATTATCTTAAGAATGGGACGCTCCTAGAAGATTAGAAGAAGGCAAGACTCATCATCTTAAAGTTAGCCCGTAATAGGTTGTCACCAAATCATAAGCTCTACAAAAGGTCTTTATTGGGGCCGTACTTACTACGTGTCCACCCTAGCAAAGTGGAAGATCCACGAAGGAGTGTATGGCACCCAGGCAGAAGGTAAAACCTTAGCCTTGAGGGCCATCTCCCAATAGTATTGTTGGCCATATATATAGAAGGATGCACAACTATATGTTAGGAAGTGTGACAAGTGCCAGAGGTTTGCAACTATACTTCGAAAGCCATTAGGTGACTTGAACCCACTTATGAGCCCTTGTCTATTTACGCAATGGGGTCTCAACATAGTAGGCCCCTCCCTTGGGCTACATCTAACAAAAGATATATTGTCACTATAATTGACTATTTTATGAAGTGGATTGAGGTCAAGCCCCTCTCTAACATCCGTGACACTTATACCAAGAATATAATGGGGAAACTTATAATCACAAGGTAAGAAATTCCTAACGTCCTCATATCTGAAAATGATACTCAATTTGATAGCTCAACTTTCAAATAATTTTGTTCGGGGTATGGGGTCTATAAGTTTTATTCCTCTCCTGCTTACCCTTAATCAAGCATGCAAGTTGAGGCTTCAAACAAGGTCATCCTCAATGGTATTAAGAAAAAGTTTCAAGTTGCCAAAGGAAGGTGGGTGCAATAGCTCCCAATGGTGCTTTGGGCTTACCAAACAACACCAAGGTGTTCTACTAGGGAGATGCCTTTCTCATTCTCATGCAGCATAGAGGTCATTATCCTCTTAAAGTAAGTCTACCAACTATCATAAACAAGGTCTATGAAAAGGGTAACAATGATTAGACCCTTGAGCACAACTTATTTCTCATTAAAGAAAAAAGGGACCAAGCAATGGTTTGACTGGCAACATATCAGTAAGAGTTGGCTAGATCCTACAACAATAAGGTCAAGGGAGGAAGCTTTACTCCCAGAGACCTTTTTCTTCTTAAGGTTCTCGCCCAATTTAAGGACCCTACTGATCGCAAGCTAGATCCTAATTGGGAAGGGGCTTAGAAGGTCATAGCTTGAGCAGGAACCAAAGCTTACAAGTTGGAGGAGCTTGATGGTAAACTAGTTCACTGACCCTGGAATATCATCAACCTTATAAAGTTTTAATTCTAGCATAGTCAGCAATAAGTCTTCAAAGACATTTTTTCTAGTTTATTACTAAAGAGAAGAATTTTTTCACAACTCTAAGTAGTCCTCTACATGTGCATACCTTAAGCCAACCTCCATGGTTGCACTTTGATGAGGGTAGAATATTACAAATTATGCATCTCTATTGCATCCAATTTTACTTGTTTTGTGGTAAAAATTTGGGGAAATGATTTAAATTTATAATTAATAAAAAGTTGTTTGAATGTAGGTAATGGGCTCATAAGGGCATGCATAAAGCACCCCATCAATTGCTCAAGGTCAATGGCAAAGAAGGAACCTCTTGACAGATGGCCCGGGACCTCAAGGAACCAAAGAAATTACAAGACAGGGCAATACCTACTGGTAGAAGCCATGCAAGACCTACAGGTAAAAAAGCCCATTGGAAAGCTTCTACCTCTACCCCTACAAATCCTATCAATAGGAAAACCTACTGGAAAAAACCTACTGGTTGGTTACCCACAACCTACTGGTAGAACATGCCCAGAAAGCCTAGACACTTCTCCACACAACTCCACCAACCATAGGGGCCCACCTTTTGTCCTATAAACCATGACCTGACATTTTTGACACCCCATGATGATCTCCTAATCCCAAAAACTCATACTTGAAACATGAGGGAGTGGGGAGGAAAGAGAGAGAGAGATGGCTTGAAAAGTAAGGGAGGATATACTTTGATTGAATTTGCTTCTTTATGTGGACAACGTCTCTCCAATCAATCCAAATCAGTCACTCATGCTAAGAGAAGAGGATGGATAAAAATTGGAGGATGCTTCACACAATTTCAGATTATAATACTTTTAGAGAGACAAGCTCCATGGTAGAAGATGAAGTTTTAGAGAGAGAAGTTAGGTTTTTACATTTTCCTTCATCATTTTCATTGTAGTGAGCTCCATTTAACTTGTAATATTTCCATTTTGCACTCTAATCTCTTTTATTCAAGTTGTAATCAATTTTAGCTAAGTGTCCTTGTATTTAATTTTTACATTTGGGTATTTTCTTTACAAACTTTGCATTTTGAGTATGAATGTCATTTATTTTGTAGTTTAAAATTTCTTCTTGCATTATTACAAAGTTCATGCTTCATTCCACTACCATGTTTCTCTACTCCATGTTTGTTCTTTCTTTTACCATGGATAGCTAAAATTTTAGTTGGCTAATCTAAGAGAAATTTCCTCTTGGGTCTGTGAAATCGACTCTCTTCTATTTTTCCTCGTAGTGTAAAGTGTTTGATTTTGACTAGGTTGAGTGCGAACGTGGTTATGGGCTCTTGGTACACCATAGACTTGTCATAGGGTATGCTTTTGTCCAACATAGCCACATTAGTCTCTCACTTACTATGAATCAATCAAACACCTAGACACCATTGGTTGAATGAAATGAGTCGATTTGACATTTTTATTGGGAATGACCTATATGGATTAGCCAACCTTGCTTTCTTGCATATTTTACAAATCACAAACCACCTAACTTCAAATCACAAAGATTTTTCAATTTTCACTCTGCACAAATCATTCTTCAAAACACCGACCTTTCCTTCCCTGAGGAGACGGCCTTGGAGTACCCATTCCAAGTAAAGCATGAGATTGCAAGACTCTCCCTATGCTTGGGGAACAATTTTTTACACACACACATTTTGTTCATCCATATATAATTTCCCCATTTCTTGCATTAAACCTGACAGAGAGTGACACTCACCAATCTCTATAAGCCATATACACATAATTTGGGTTCATGTTTGGAGGTCGAGGAAAACAATCAAGCATTTTTGGTGTCGTTGCTGTGGGAAGGCTAAGAGTTGAAATTGAAGGTGATTTGGGGACAACGGAGGTAAGTCCCTTGATTCTCATCATAGGTTGAGGTACATTGTTGCTTTGTATATATTTGTGTATACATTTCGGATTGTGGTTAGTGTTTTTGCATATGGGAACGTGGTAATCAAAATAGACTAGTGAGACGTGCCCTAGGACCAAATATGAATATAAACCAAGACCCACCCGAGGATGCTGGAGATAATTTTGGGGATGATAGTGCTAACAATCAAAGGGGCGGGAGACTGCAAAGCCCCCGAGTGACAAACCCCCAAATGCAATTCCCCCTCCTAGAAATGAAGGAAATAATCTCCCTATTGATCCTCCAGCAAGATTGATGAGAGATTATCTCCAACCTACTTGGCGCACCACCCCTTATATATACTTCTGTCCATGCATGTGAGATCCTGGTGTCCCACATCGGTTAGGTAGGAGAAAGTTGTTGGGCTTATTAATAAGCCCCTCGCCTTGCATGGCATAAGGCTTTTTCCCAGGGATACTGGGAGGAACAAAACCGTGAGGGCTAGTGGGCCTAAAGCAGACAATATTATGTCATGTGGAGGATGGGGTGTTACAAGTTGGTATCAGAGCCTACTCTCGCCTAGATCGAGTGTGGGCCCCCACTGTGCTCACGTGTATTGTCACAGCTTGTTGTCCAAGATGCTGAAGAGCGCATCCCTATCTCTAATTCTTTCCCTGATAGCATCTATTTTCTGTCCATTCAGTTTGTCTATGGTATGCTTACATTTTTAATTTTATTGCCACCGGACAAATACCCCTACATTGGAGCCTAGAAGGTAAGAGGAGATTCATGGTGCACATGATGTACTTCTATTTTGACAACCCGTACTTGTTCAAATATTACCCTAATCAAATCATGAGGAGATATGTACCAAAAAATGAACAGCAAGATGTCCTATCTTTTGTCATTTGGAAGCATGTGGTGGGCATTTCTCTTCCTAGAAAACTTCAGCTAAGATTTTATAAAGTGGTTTTTATTAGCCTACATTGATTAAAGATTTTGTCTCATTTTGTAAGCAATGTGATAGGTGTCAAAGGTTGGGAAGTGTGACCTGTAGGAACATGATGTCCCTCTCCCCTATGCTAGTCATTGAAATTTTTTATTGTTGGGGCATCAAATTTATCGGTCAATTCCCTATGTCTTTTAGCTATCTTTATATCCTAGTGATAGTGGACTACGTGTCCAAGTGGTTAGAGGCAATCCTGACCAAAACTAATGACCATTGAGTCGTGGTCAAGTTTTAAAAAAAAAACCATCTTTTCTAGGTTAGGGATACCTCGTGCAATGATAAGTGATGGTGTCTCAAATTTTTTGCAATAGACCATTTTCTTCTTTGATGAATAAATATGGTGTAATACACAAGGTATCCACCACTTATCTCTCACAGAATAATGACCAAGTTGAGTTGGCCAATAGGGAGATAAAGAGCATACTAGAGAAAATGGTTAACTCAAATCAAAAGTATTGGTCACTCTAATTGATTGATGTCTTGTGGGCTTACCGTACTGTTTATAAGGCCATTTTTGGTATATCTCCCTATCGGCTAGTCTACAAAAAGGCTTGTCACTTGCTAGTGGAGATAGAGCACAAGACATATTTATAAGGCCATTTTTGGTATGTTTCCCTATCAACTAGTCTACAAAAAGGCCTGTCACTTGCCAGTGGAGATAGAGCACAAGGCATATTAGGCCATAAAAACCTTAAATTTTAACTTGAGAATAGTTGGGAAACAAAGAAAGTTGGATTTAAATGAGTTGGAGGAAATTTGTAGAGATGAATATGAGAGCTCTAGAATTTATAAAGAAAGGGCCAAAATTTTCCATGAAAAATCCATTTTGAGAAAAACATTTAAACTTGGCCAAAAAGTGCTATTGTATAATTCTTGTCTCTCCATTTTTCCAAGGGAACCTTCGATCAAGATGGGATGGCCCCTACATGTCAAGGTGGCCTACCCAAATGGAGTTGTGGACATAGAAAACCCCGAACATGGTAAAACATTCAAGGTTAATGGTCAAAGACTTAAACCATTCTTCAAGGGTTTTGAAATTCAAAGAATAGAGGAGAAGTTGGTGAATTTGGTCTATTCGAATCTTGTTGAGGTATAACTGTTCAATTAGATATTAGTGTACAGTTGTTTTCCTTAGTTCTTTACTTACAAGTTAAATTGTCTACTTACTTTCATATGTACATAGCGTTCTTTCTTCATGTTTAGAGATTGTGGTTTTTTTGTTAAAGCTCATTGCAAGGTGTTCTCTTATCCTTATTGTGTTTTAAAATTCATTATCTCATTGCATGGCTTCTTGTTTAATTGAGGACAATGCATAGTTCAAGTTAGGGGGTGAGGTGCACCATTTGCATGATACGCCAATTTTTTTTAATAATACCATTTTGTGGTGAAATGCACCATTCACATATTCTACCAATTTTTGTATAGAATAGTTGAAAAATATGTGCAAAATTTTAAAATTTTTGTGAAAAGTATCTGAATGTTGAACCATATTCCCCTATTCAAATTGTTACTAGGTCAGTGATTGATTGATCTTCATTTTTAACTTGGAACACATGAGTACATTATAGAAGTTTATCCTATGCTAGAGTATCGCATATGTGTTTTCTTTCAAACTCAACCATAGTGCAACTTGAATGTATAATTTCAAAAATTTATTGATTCGATCCACATTTTAGAGCTTGACATACATAGTGGAGATGAAATAAGTACCCATGTGAGCTTTATTGCCAATTCTTGTTGGATGGAACTTACATTTACTCAAAGGAACAAATTTTCAAATTCAAAATATGTTCAATAATCTCATTACACTTGCTTTATTTAGAGTGCATGTGGATAGTTGATTGACTTTGTCTTAAATTGCCAATATTCCTCCCCATGCATATCTAGAGATTATCTTATGCCATCTTTGAATTGCGTTGAGCCTTAGCCTTTTCTGGTGAAAAGTTTATCCCTAGTGTCGTGATTGAGATTTAAGTGAAAATTCATTTCCACAGCACTTGTTTTACCAAGCCAGTGCAAAATGAATACAATTACCACACCTTGGTTTTTTCGAGATTGACTGTGTTTAATCATGATGAAAGGGAAATGTGGTGAGAAAATCCAAAAGGGATGAATGGTGCTGAATTCAAATTTTGAATGAAAAAGAAGATAAAATCCAAGAAAAAGGAGAAAAAGGGGGTTGAGAAAGAAAAGAAATGAAATGAAAAGAAAAGAGAAGAAAAATGTTGAGGAAAGAAGGAAAAAAGAGACATAAAAGTGAAGTGAAGGTGTAAAGCTGAAAATTCCACAAAAATAAGATTTTTGATAATAATTGTCATGTCCTCGAAATAACTCTTTTTATCTCCTGTTACCCTTCATTTCACTCAACCCAAATATCACCCCAAGGCCTTATTACAACACATGAAAGCCATAAATGATCTAAAGAAAGCATGGTGAGAGGACACTTTAAATGAAAATAAAAGTTGGTTTTGCTATCTAGTGCCCTAACATTCAATTCATGAGATTATGCCAAGGTCGTTGTCATTGTTATGCATGCACATCATTTTTGGATTATATGTGAGAATTTTGGTTTGTGCACAAGGTGATGTCTCACATATACATATGGAGAGCATGCCAGGATAATCATAGCGTTATTCATTTTTTAGAAAAAACCCTTGGTAAGAATCACATCAAAGCTGAATTTGGATAGCTAAATGAATGTGGATTTTGTTGAGTAAATGTTTAAATTACATGTTCATTTCACACACGCACGAGTCTTGAAAGGAAATACGTAGGAGTATACTTTAGAATATCATTTAAAGCTATGATGAAACTCATGTGTGAGTGGTTCGGGTGTTTGAAAAGTTGTGTCAAGCGACCCAGAACGAGTAGGATAAGGGAATATTGATCAAATTTTAGATATGAGATAAAAAGCGGAATACCCATTTTTATTGTGTAGCTTGTGCTTTACATATTGGGTGTTCATTTTCTTGAATTTAGAATTCCATGTCATGGTTTTGAAAGCATCAAGGCTCAAATTGCATTGCAATTTTGTAAATGAATTTGGGCATAGTCATACATCGTGATTCACTAGCATGGATCATGTTATTAGGTAGTTGAGTTAGGAAATAGATCATTAGAATGCTTCAGAGTTGAATAAACTTGGAGTGCGAGTAAGGATGAGAACATAGGGAATTTTTGCAAAAAATTTGAAATCTACCAGTAGAAGATTGCAAGCCCTACAAGTAGAAGTTTTCTAGAAGGGTTTTCTACCGGTAGAAGACTAATCATCTACCGGTAGGTTTTGCCTAGAATCCCAAAAAATGAGGGTTTTAAACCCAAATTTTTGGTGAAACCTTTCTTCTCCCTCATACATCTCACTCTAAAACACATTTCCCCTCTCAAAACCTTCCAAACATTAAAAAAGCCCCGGGCATCCTCCAAATCCATCAAATTTGTCCCTTAAGTTTGTGATTCGCTGTGATTCTTCTTCATTTCCCTAACCTCTATTCCCCTAAAAAACCCTCTTTTCCCCATAAAGCATCACCAATCCATCAAATGTCATTATTTTCAACCGAAGCTTGGAATTTGGAACAATGGCTAGAGTGGGTAAGTCTTCACCTCCATCCTTTGACATTTTTGAGTTGTTTTGGAATTGGTTATTGCCATTCTTCGCCTAGGGGCATTTTTGATTGTGATGGCCTATAGTAAGAAAACAGGCCCTAGCTCACCACCTCCTGGAGGAACTGAGTACCGCAAGAGGCTGAGGCCCCAGCGGTGGGAACCAAAGGAAGAATAATCTACGCACGGAGAGCATTAAGACCAAGAATGTGACGTGCGTGCAGCAAGTTGATAGGCCCACCCTCGGGCCACTCACTGACGTGGTCCGAGTGATCAAGGACCATGGCATTGACTTTTGGTTCCAACTAGTGGAGGGGTATGTGTTTCCCATTTGTTGGGAATTTTATTAGAAATTGGGGGTGGTGGATGAGGATTTGGGCCTGTTAAAGACGATTGTGAGGGGGAAGGTGTTTGAGGTCACCTCGATAGTCATCGCTGAGGCATTGCAATATTAGACGCCTACTGCCAACACCCCTGTCTTTCCCCATAACACCCTAGGGAGGAAATCATTCCAGGACTACTCGAGTTTGATGTATGAAGACCCGGCATAGTTTAATGGAAAAATTCAAGTTGGGGCACTCAAGAATTCCTCTATGCTTCCTAGCCTGGCACCTAGATGGACATTGCTTTCATAATCTGAGAGGTGATAAAGGACTATGCCCAGGCTTTGAAGCTGAGGGCAAACCTTCCTTATGCCCACCTCGTCACCAAGATTTGCCACCACAACAAGGTTAAGGACATCCCCATTGATGTGACACTTCCACCAAAGTTCAGTCCCATAGGCATGCTGAGTAGCGTGAAGAGGACAGCCATGACAAGAAGGTCCGCACAGAGAGAAGAAAAGGGTAGGCCATCTAGGGGCCGAGCAACCTATATTTGGATTGTCCATAACCGGGCCATCCACCTCTTGATGGATGGCACACGATCTCAAGGCACCAATGAATTACAAGATAGGGAAATATCTACTTGTAAAAGCCATGCAAGACCTATTGGTAGAAGCCCTGGAAGACCTACCAGTAGAATACTCAAGACCTATTAGTAGAAAAGCCTACAAGAAAACTTCTACCTCTGCCCCTGCAAAACCTAACAGTAGGAAAACCTACTAGAAAAAACCTACCGGTAGGTTACCCACGACCTACTGGTAGAACATGCCTACAAAGCCCAGACACTTCTCTACACGACTCCACCAATCACGGGGGCCCAACTTTTGTCCTCTAAACCATGCCCTGACATTTTTGACACCCCATGATGATCTCCTAACCCCAAAAACTCAGACTTGAAGCATGAGGGAGTGGGGAGGAAAGAGAAAGGGGGTGGTTGGAAAAGCACGAGACGACCATGCTTTGACTGAATTTGCTTCTTTGAGTGGACAACCTCTCTCCAATCACTCCAAATCAGTCACTCATGCTAAGAGAGAGAGTGGATGGACAAAAATTGGAGGCTACTAAACACAATTTCAGATTACAATACTTTTGGAGAGAGAAGCTCCAAGGTGGAAGATGAAGTTTTAGAGAGAGAAGTTGGTTTTTTACATTTTCCTCCACCATTTTAATTGTAGTAAGCTCCATTTAACTTGTAATCTTTCCCTTTGGCATTCTAATCTCATTTATTCAAGTTATATTCAAGTTTAGCTAAGTGTCCTTGTATTTCATTTTTACATTTGGGTATTTTCTCTACAAATTTTGCATTTTGAGTATGAATGTCATTTCTTTTGTAGTTTAAACTTTCTTTTTGAATTAATACTAAGTTCATGATTCATTCCACTACCATGTTTCTCTACTCCATGTTTGTTCTTTCTTTTACCATGCATAGCTAAACTTTTAGTTGGCTAATCCAAGAGGGATTTCTTCTTGGGTATGTGAAATTGACTCTCTTTCATTCTTCCTCATAGTGTAAAGTGTTTGGTTTGACTAGGTTGAGTGCGGACGTGGTTGTGAGCTCTTGATACACTGTAGAATTTTCATAGGGTATGCTTTTTTCCAACATAACTACATTAGTCCCTCACTTTCTACAAATCAATCAAACACCAAGACAACATTGGTTGAATGAAATGAGTCGATTTGGCATTCCCATTGCAATGATTTCTATGGATTAACTAAACTTGCTTTCTTGCATATTTTACAAATAACAAACCACCAAACTTCAAATCACAAAGATTTTCCAATTTTTACTTTTCACAAATCACCCTTCAAAATGCCAACCTTTCATTTCTTGAGGAAATGACCTTGGAATACCCATTCCAAGTAAAGCACAACATTGCAAGACTCTCTCTATGCTTGGGGAGTAATTTTTCACACACATTTTTGTTCGTCCACATATAATTTTCCCAATTCTTCCATTAAGCCATATACCATATACACATAAATTGGGTTCATGTTTGGAGGTCGCAAAAAACCATGAAGCACATTTCTTAAGCAAACCTCCATGATTGAACCTCTTAAACTAACCTCTGTGGTTGCACCTCTTAAGCCAACCTACATGGTTGCACCTCTTAAGCCAACCTCTGTGGTTGCACCTCTTAAGACAACCTCTATGGTTGCACTCCATAAGCCAACCTCTGTGGTTGCACCTCTTTAGCCAACCTCCCTGGTTGCATCGGCTAAAGCCAACCTCTGTGGTTGCACCCCTTAAGCCAACCTCTAGGGTTTTACCTTTTAAGCCAATCTTTGTGGTTGCATGACCTTAAATCAAACTCCATGGTTGCACAACTCTAGGCCTAACCTACAAGGCCCAACCTCCATGGTTACACCAAAATGCTACTTAGCAACTTATCCCTCTACCAACCTTTGTGGTTACATCTTAAGGCTACCCATTCTTTTCTCCATGAGCCTGGTCACTTAACCTTTCTTAAAGATAACTTACCCCGAGGCAAGTTCCCCTATGATCATTAAGGCATTTATACAACAGAGTAGCTCATTAGCCAATGGTTACCCAAAAACCTTTGAGCAAGGCAACATAAAAATGTATATACATACATGCACAGAAGAATGATTACTTCATTACTATGTAATAAGGGGTCAATAGAACTTGCAAGTAGTTCATACACATTTTTTTTAATCATCCAAAGATAGTTCTTACATATTAAACTTGGAAAAGAAGAAATAAAGCTAAGCCTCATCTCCATTAGAAAAGTCTGCATCAATGTACAACCCCTTGATATCTAGAATTGGATGGTCTACCTCAGGCCAAGGAATGTCCTCCCAAGATGAAAAGGTACCATAAATCCCAACAACCTTGAGTGTTCCTCCCTATCCATCTCCGAAGATTCTATTTTTCTGCCTAGAAAACTTGCCCTTAGTCGTCTCTAGAAGCTTGGAGTAATATGGTCACAAGCGGTACACTTAACCTGCTACCCTATCTCAATAACCTCATTCCTCAATGAGATGAACTTCCCTTCAAGCATGCTAGCTCAAACTCTAAATTCAATAACCTCCTACTTCAAGGTGACATTCTCCACTTTGTTTTGCTCAGCTAAGTTCACCTAACGCTCAAGCTTCTCATAATAGTGAGCTACCTCAAGTGAACATATATACTCTGCACAAGCAATTGTGGGTCAACTAAAGCTTTGGAGAAGCCTAAGTTAAGACTTTAGGGGAAAGCACACTTGAAGAGATAGCTATTATATAGAATTAATTAAACCAGTTGATGTCATCCCTAATACATTTTCATTATCTCTCAAAAGCATGACACCATTATCCATCGCTCTAGCTACCTCATTGTTATGGAATAATGAGTGGTCACCCTTAGGAATCTCAATGGCGATCTCATCATGAATATTCAAGTCCTCAAGCCCTCTTAACAACAAACTTCACCCTATAGGTAGACCTCTCCCCAGCAACATGGGTGGGCATCTGCATGCCATTTCTCTGAGTAGCCACTGGCTCGTCTGCATCCAAATAGTCAAACCCACACATCATAGGAAAGCACTCTCCCAGAAATATAATTCAAGAGTATTAGAAAAGATTAAACAATATGACACCAATTCAAGGTATTGAAGAACCATGGAAGTTTTAGCTTACCAAATGCAAGGTGAGTGATCTGACTTGATTTATGCCATACACCCAAGTATAAGTGATCAAATTATAATATTTTTTGGTTAAGTCCAAGGTCGAAGCCACAGGGAGCTAACTATTGGTATTCGAAATAGGAAACGGTAAAATTGTCATGTGTGTGTAGTGTGCAATGAAATAGCTTGCACTGTGAGTTTAGAATTATCAAATAGACAGTTAATCAAAACTTTGAATAAAAATGATAAAAAGGTACTCTTCAGTGCGGGGATCCAACATACATCGTATTGCTTATTTATCAAAATGCCACCTTATAACAATTAACTTCCATTTTACTAGAAAGCTAACAGGTAGGTTTGATGTAAAACTGAAACATATCACACCAACTAATTAGGTTAGCAGGAAGGTCTATGTACTATGCAACAATCAAATAACCTTAGTAAACTTGAATGTGAACCATTCAAAAGGTTTACCCTAGCTATTCGATTGATAGGTTGATGATTCAATGAAGACGGAGCTCCGATTTATGCATTGAATCAAAAGCATTGACTATAGCGAGATTTAGCCCATCTATAATCAATTTTCCAACTGTTACATAAATTCCAACTATGTGCATCACAATATCATGCATGAAATAGATAGCAATTATAGGGGATAATTGCCCTAGAGGTCTCCAAAGTATGGGGTTTATCTCATTTTGGTCCTCAATATTTCAATTGTATCATTTGGGTCCCTGAAGTATTGAATATTGTTGATAATTTTTTATCATAAACTTGTCATGTAATATTTAAATATGGACAAAAAATAATTTTGATAGATCTTAAACAAAATATGGGTAGCCCTTAACAAAAAATGTGTAATATGGGTAGTTTTTGACCAAAATTTAAATAGCTCATTATCAAAACTATGTAATTTGGGTAGCTAGTTAACCAAAATTTAAGTAAATATGTGGTCAAGAGTTCCAAATTATTTTTTTCTCTATATTTAAGTTTCACGTGACAAGTTTATGATAAAAAATATTAACAATCTGGACATTGTCTACTTGAGGGACTATATAGAAACATATTCAATACTTTAGGGACCAAAATAATGCAATTGAAATATTGGGGACCAATATAAGAGAAACCTCATACTTTGGGGACCTCAAATGCAATTAACCCTAATTATAGGTAGTATGGTATATAGCGTTACGCTCTGCTCGGTGTTCATAATCAATAGCATATTATAATAGTAACCATCCATCAATTAAGGAAGGTATAGACACTAACACATAAATAAAACATCGACATTTTCATAACTTAAACATTATTACACATGCATTCACCCCTTAGCGACGAGTATAAATTGACTACTCACACCTCACTGCTATAGATGAGCAACATGAGTGAGACAATCCCATTACAATCGAAAATAAAATACACAACGTCCTTCCCCGAGGAATAGCTAAAACACTGTTACTCCAATTACCAGTTAGGCTATAAAAGTGAGAGAGGTTTAACCTTCCAAGTAGAAAGGATAAATAGAAATATAGAAGTAGAGAAAATTCTGGCTGAGAAGTGATTAGGGCAAGGCTTCACTCGTTTCCTGACTGAAATTCCTCATGAAGCCTCTTTTTTCTCTCTATCTTGAAGTCTTCCTAATTTCTGGTGAATTACCCAAAAAAATAGCTGAGCTCAGGTATTTATAGGCATTGGAGAATTGCTTTATGGCAGCAGTCACCCAGATAGACCAATCAGGTATTTTGTTGCTCAATTGGACCAATGGGAGAGGAGAGACTTTTGAAGTAGTTTAAGCACCGTTCGGACGCCGCCACCACCGTCTAGACGGTGGAGTTCCTTTGGTTTTTTACTATGCCAACCTTCCTTTGTTGACTCTTTAACTTGTAAATTATACTTGTCCCCCTTCTTCATGTAGCCATTGCACTTTGGTCCTCTTAAACTTCCGTATGTATGCATGAAACCCTACAAAATGTACAAACTATGCATTAAACCCAATACTTTATAAATTAATTACTTATACCTACTTTACACACTCTATTAATCCTAAACCCTAATTCATTTATGCACTATTTAGTGTTATTTAGTGAGACTCATTACCCAATCCTGCTACGACATCGCTCTTTCACCAACTAGTCCCCTCTGATGGCTCAATTATGTCCTTGAAGAATTTTATATATTGCCCAAACCCTGTACTATTGATCATTGCACTCACACTGTTCTTTTCTCGATGAAAGAGTCCTAATCAGAAATACTCTACAACATCCTTAGAAGAGGTGTCAGAAGGGAGAGAGCTATAGGTTGTATATGCTGAGAAAAAACCGAGCAACACAGGAACTGACCGACCAAAGGGCTTGTATACGAAACCCTCCAAAGGTGTGTTCAAGGTCCGTATAACAGACCTGCCACAATGCCACTTAATTGCTCAAAGGTCAAGGGTTATGGGGAAATAAGGAAAAGAAAAGTGTTAGTGCAAGTTTCAAATATTTAACTTTCAAGTAAACAATGAAAAGGAGTATGTAACAAACCTAGCTCACTGACAATGCACGGCCAAGGAGAGCCACCATATGCTTTTGGTTCATATTCCTATTCCCCTCTTACTTTCAGAAACTCTTATTTGTAACCTTTGGTCAAAGAGGCGGACAATGGAGCAAGGGAGTCTTGCTGCTTAAGAGATAATACTTGCTGTCCAAGTTTTGGATTACCTTTAAGTAATAACAAAATGACACCTCCAATTGAGTGAGCTTGACATCATTCATCTTAGCTAACCTCATCATTCCCCCAAGGATCCTAAAAGAATTGGCACTGAACTAAGATACGTGTAGGCTTGTTTTATGTAAAAAGTCCATCACTAAGCTAGAGAGTGGGAATCTGATTCCCCCCTCAACTATAGCAACAACAGGCCGCTTATACCAACCATCAAGAAAATCAGTCGTCTCTGTTGGCTACCCACACCTCGACGCTTTTAGGGATGTTATAGTCTTTCCTGAACCTTGCCAAGGATTGCTCATCACCTATCAAGCTTTGGTAGATCACCATGACCTAGGTTTTACAAGGCTACCCAAGCAAAATAAAATAATAAAAGGCGACCCAAGGGCAATCAGGGTGCTTCAAAAGGAAGAGGATGCCTAGGCCATTGAGCCCAGGTCCCCCAGATCTAGTTGGCAAGCTCTAGGGCTGGCCACTACCAATCAGCACATGCCTTGGCTAGCCAAGCATTTTCAATACCCAAGTTCAACTTTCTCGTTTCAAGTTGCAAATGTGCAAGATCATGAAATTTTACAAGGTGACGAATCAAAGTGAATATGTGAAAAAGATTTGAAGAATATGTGAAGAATATTCAAGAATTCAAGCAAGGGAATGAAGAACATTAAAAAATGCAAAAAGATGAAGTTCAATCCAGGATTCATGTTTGAAACTTGTAAAAACTTTAAAATTTATCTTAAAAAGGTAATCTCTAAGTATCGGCTACTTCAACAAACAACGATGGCTTAGGTGTCTCTCTAAAGCTCCAAGCTTCCTCCTGTCTCTTCTCTCTAGCCAAACTCCAGGGCATTTTGAGGAATGGAGGAAGGGGGAGGTGGATATAAAACCCTAATCTAATTAGTGAATTAAAGCCTTAGATAAAATTAAATCACCATTCCATTTTATTGCTAGGATACTTCCCTTCCCCTGATTACTGTAAGAGTAACACACATTAATTGTAACACTATTTCATATATTTTTAGAAACATTTGTGTGTGTGTAGGGGTTTCTTTATTTCAAAAATACTTAAGAAAGATTACAATGCTTTACTTTCCTGTAAAATAATTAGCCTCGATGTAAATCCTTTCCTGAAAATCACTTAGCAAAGAATACAATCAAATTTTTCTGACTATCACTCAAAAATTACATGTGATAAGAATATTGCTATCAAGGCAAAGTAATAACACATGTAATATCTCAAAAGAAGGTTATTTGAATAGAATTGAAAATTGGCATAATCTCATGAAAGAATATTAACATTGTATCAAACAAAATTATCAACACTCCATTTTTAATCAATAGGTGGAAATCATACATGTGCATGCTTTCTACAATCAAAAAGGACTTTTTAAGGGTTGTAACATGGCCAAGGGTATTAGTTTAAAGAAACGACGTCAAATGTATTCAAAAAGCTATCCTTTTTCTTTTATTAATGTAGCACACATCTCTCCTATTTTTACAAATTTTTCACAAATCATACTTCACATGTCTCTTTTCAATCATATTTTTGCAATTCCTTTGCAATTTTCTTCTTTTGCTTTCTTGATTTTCTTTTCCTTGTTATTTTTTGTTTCTTTCACATATATTTTTATTTTCTTTCTTGAACCATAATCACCATTTATTTTCTTCCTCTTCAATATAATGCTTTCTTTAGGAGAACGTGTAAGAAAATTAGACAAGAAGGGTTAGTCAATATATATTTTTCAATGGCTTGATTAACTGATGGGTTTTTAGAAAATAAATTTTCTTTTAGACTCAATCAAGGCTTACTAGGGGTATAGTTTTGCAAAAGAAATGGTTGAAGCTCAAAATAAAATCACAAATGGCCTAAGATCATTTTCCAGAATTCTTACACCTGCATAATTTTTCAGTTACAATTTAAGGGAAATGTCTAACCATTTTATTCAATGAGTACTAATCAAAACAAAGTTAAAGAGATTATTCAAAGAAATATTACAGCTGAACCGAAACTCTTACTTGAGTAAATCTGAAAAATATCTTCAAGGAAGATTGGCTCAAAATCTGCACACAGGTTTACATCTCCATTATAAATGTAAGCTTCATAAAAGATCGTAGTATTTCAAAAGGTTTTCAAAAAAAGGAATTTTTACATGCTTAGAATGCTGAGTTTCTATGAAACTATAAAGATTAGTGCAAAATCAATGTATGAAAATTTCATGTAATTTAGTTAGGGTTATACTTGCAAAGTGTTATAATGATAACATAATTTTTATTGTGAATAATATGAAATAGGCATCCTAACACAGTAAAATTTAGCAAAATCATAAACCAACCATATTAATCAAAACTAAATTCAAAAAACTATTCCAAACATAAAACTAAAATAAAGTGCACAAGTTTGATAAAACTAGAAAGAGCATAGAAACTTCAGAAACTCTGGTCACTAAGCTGACGAGCCTCTGCCATTCTGTCCTCAAAGTAGCCTTAGGATCTCATTATGATTCTCCTCATATCTAGCCATTCTTTGATCTAATTGGATGATGTGAGTCTCTAATCCCAACAGAATCTGGCGGTCAGTCTGATTATCAAAGGGAATATAAGGTTGTTCCTCTAGTTGCTAGGGCTTCTCTAGTAGTTGAAAGTCTGCACCTCCCGAGAATGGATTTTCTTACAACTCATGGGGTTCTTCTTGTTGTTCTTTTGCTTGCCGTCCAAGGCTCTTTTTCAGTGAGTTTTGTCCAATGGAGCCAGATGCTCCACGAGTGGCCATGTTGGATCTATAATGACTTATTTTTCCCTGCATAGCTTAGATACTAACACATCAAATGGGAGTGAGGGCTATTTACTCTTAACAGTCACCATCATTTGATCCATTATCAGCTTTGAAAAATGAATAGTGTGTCACATTCCAAAGACGTATAGAAAATCAGCTCTCATAGTGTAGATTTGGTTTTTCTGTGACTGGGGCAACAGATTGTTTATAGTGATGAAATTCAGGATTCTGTATTTGTCAATTAAATTCCCTTGCTTAATATAATTGTTCGGTCTACCCTTGACATATTCTGGATTCCCAATCAACTTAATCCCAATGATAGTCATATCAGGCAATGTGATATAGGGATATTGGGGATGCTGATTGATGATGCACAACATAGACTTATGCAAGATCAACAGTCAAGTGAATGATGCAAGGGAATTAATGAAACAATTAATAAAGCAATCAATGGCAAAAAGGTAAATGTTGTGTCAACACATTGGTATATAGTGATTTGGTTAGGGTGACCTACTTCACTCTGAGAAATGGCGACGGTGGCTAGAGAACCTTTATTAATAAAGTAAGGTGAGAGAGAGAGAGGGAGCAAAGGTTAGCTCCGGGAGAGGTATGATAGATAGGAGAGAGAAAAAGCTATGTGATGGATGTGTAGAGAGGTGCCCTCTCATGTAGAGAGAGCTTACAATTTATAGGCAAAAAGCCTTAGTTAATGCGGTGACGTGAGGGTAAAGGCATTAGTCCTTTAGGGAGGATAACTACAAAAAGTAAGTACAATTAAAGATTGGCTTTATCTTTGAGAGTGGGTATCCCAATGATTGCCCCCCATGTGCTATAATCTTCGTGGACTTTGGGCTGGGTCAAACTCACGAATTGGGCTTGACCTACCTTTTAGCTGTTTTGGGCTCACTTGATTTATTGGGCCCAGTCCAATTGAATCTGGGCATGCCATTTGCTCCTGTGCCCCAAGCCCTAGTAGTGATTGGTGGTTGAGGGCATGGGTAAGCTTCTTCCTTTGGGTAGAATAGATATCTTGTTCCATATAGTGGCTTCTTCAGCTTTCCACTCCATTGCATTTTTAAGCTTATTTTTCTATTTGGAAACGCCATTGTTGGAGAGAGGATGAAGAGAAGCATGAACGCTTTAGTGCGTGGAGATGGAGATGCTTTGGCGAGTTGCGCCATGGATATGAACCTGCTAAATACCATGGAAGGTACAAAGCTGGGCGATGTTACGGGCAACACAGGGAGGATCCAGGCAAATTGATGATGGCTTTGGTTTATGAAAATTCTTTCTTTTATAGGTGATCTCATGGTTGATGGATTAACGACAAAGTATCTCTATGTCACTAGGATGGTGACTTCCCCTCCTCCTATAAGGGGTGATAAGCTAGAGGCTGAGGCTACCTACATGAGAGCAAATGTAGAGTTAGACCAAGTTTTCTGGCTACTCTCGTGAGAACTACTAACCTGGAGATATAGGCTATCTTCTTGAGAGCAAAGGTAGGATTATAATGAAGTTTTCTCTATATTTCATCAGTTTTTCATTTTCAATTCACCTCAAACCTTCTTAAATCCATTCTAAGCATTTATAATGAAGTTTTCTACATTATACACAATGCATACGAGTTCTATTACAACCCATTCCATACATTTCATTGATTTATATGGAATTTCATATCAAAACTAAGTTTTTCACAATAATGTTACAAAATTTCAATATTTACACAAAATGTGTTATACAAGCCACAAGTCAGCTCTCTTCATTCTTGAGGTCCCGTGTGAGGGCCTTCCATCGACGTGTACCCCGTACCTGAAATATTTTCCCGTATAGGGTGAAACAACGCCCAGTAATGCCGTGAAATGAGATGGGACTCTCTCATGCACTCTAACCCGAGCCCTCACCGGCTCCCACAATACAATGCAATGCCAATGTGTGAAAATCGGACATTCAAAGCCTTCGCCATTGATGTTACACATCGAATGACAATTTTATTAAAACAAAATCATGTGTCTTTGTTGGGTAGCGGACCTTTGGTGTCTCACCGCCGACTCTGCACACCAATACAATTTTTTGGACTTGCACCATCAAAAATGTATATACTAGTAGCCGGGTCTTGCACCTGAGGGAGATTCTAGCCCTTCTTGCTATACCCAACACAAGTTTTTCATGCAACCGTGTGACTCAGTCGAACCTTCTATCCAAATTTGCAGAGCCCACCCATCATCCACCAAGTATGGTGTTTGATTAAACTATGCACACACACACCCACACTCATGCCTAATGCCCATGAATGTGATGCCAAAATCATGGTCAATATGCAATGAATGCCAAAGGAGCAATTTCTGCCATTCCATGGCCAATTACATCCAAGCATATAATTTTCACAATTCATCATAATGCTAACATATCATAAAGCATATATTAACATTATACCCAACAAAACATCCCAAGCATTTTATCACATAATCTATACCAATAACACACTTAACTCACAAGGCACAATATACACACATAGCATGCTCACATAATACCATTTTTCTAAGAAATCACAACTAGCAATTCCCCACACCAATTCAAGATAGAATTTATTCTACCTAATATCAATACCCAATTCTTCAATATTACAATAGGCAAGGGTTACAAACATCTAACACCCTACCCATTCCATATACTCACCCTAGGTTGGAAATAAACCTAATTAGAGAGAAAACCCTCCTTTTTCAAGCGTAAAAGAACGTTGGGAAGCTCCAAGAATACACCCCCAAGCTCAAACCTTGATTTCTCCAAAATATTGTCTCAGAAACTTCGGTGAAATTTGTTCTTTTTGGTACGTAGGCATAGCTCTCGACGAGTAGAACAACTTTAACTCTTGGCTCATGTTGATTCGAGCACCGTAGGGCCATAGATCGTAGAGAGAAGGTTGGATTTCTCTCTTTTTTCTCTCTTTCTCTCCAATGTTGAAGACCTAGAATATTTATGGGGAAGAAATCTGATTTCTTCTTCTTTTTATACTTCTCAAATACTTGGTCCTCATCGCACCACACATGCCTCCTTTCCTGAGTCCGTTTTCTCCCCGAAACGATTAAATTTCGCCCTGATTCAAGTTCAAAATATTTTTATTTCAACTTACTTTAAATTATTTTTCAAATTTTCAAATTTTACTCAAAAATTCGTTTTTGAGTCACCCGAGGTCCAATCGTCTCATAAAATGTGAAAAATCTGACTATCTTGGATTTTGATGAAAATTGACGTGGTAGATAGATTTCGCGAGATAAATCCAACGGTGAGGTCCATTTCATCATCTGAGCTCTAAAATAATTCAGTTTTGCAACCCGTACTGTAATGACAAATTACCGTTTTACCCCTTTTTCATAAAATTTCAAATTTACCCGAATTTTACATACCCTTACTAGCCCATTACCTACATTCAAACAAATCTTCATTAATTATCAATTTGAAACCATTTTCCCAAATTTTCACCACAAAACAAGTTAAATTGGATGCAATAGAGATGCATAATATGTAATTCTACACTCATCAAGGGTGGGCCAAAAAAATCCATATTGCAAAATTTTAGTAGCGGTTTTCTTTGAATAAAAATGACCTCCACAAGTTTCAGTATGACAAAATAAAATGATCTGACTGATTTCATGGTTGGGTATACAACGCCTTATTATCTGATATTTATAGTACCTAAACGTATAGAGATCTTCCCAAAAGAAAGTTCAGACCTCTTTTAAAAAAATTATTGTCAGTCCAAGTATAATGAAATGGAATAGTATATGTGGCTAAGTACTTGACTATATCTGCATATTATGGTACTTTTGTGATTGCAAACAAGTGCTCATTTGGTAAAGTTTCCTTGATTCGTATTGCTTCTTCTTTTGTGTCATAATTGAGCCTTGATAAATGATCAGTTACCACATTTTTAGCTCCTTTCTTGTCTTTGATGATAAGATCAAATTCTTGTAGCAATATCCATCATAGAAGACATGGTTTAGCATCCTTCTTGGTAAATAGATATTTCAAGGATTCATGATCAGTAAATACAATAATTGATGATCCAAGTAAATACACTTAAAATTTATCTAAAGCAAATACTACAACAAATAATTCTTTTTCTATGGTAGAGTAATTCATCTGTACATCATTTAAAAATTTTCTTGCATAGTAAATCACAGAGAGTCTTTTTTTCTTTCATCTGACCTAAAATAGCTCCTATTGCATAGTCACTAGCATTAAACATTAATTCAAAGGGTAAAGACCAATCAGGAGGTTAGATAATTGGGTGCAGAAATAAGTATGCTTTTAAGTTTATCAAATACTAACTGACATGCATCATTCAATAAAATGGTACATCCTGACATAAAAGATTACACATAGGTTTGGATATCAAACTAAAAATCTTTAATGAATCTTGTATAGAATCTTGCATGACCTAGAAAGGATCAAACGTCTTTCACAATCTTAGGTGGAGGGAGATTGACTATTAAATCAATTTTGGACTTGTCAACTTCAATTCCCTCTACAGAAACTACATGTCCTAAAACAATGCCTCGTGTGACCATAAAATGACACTTCTCTCAATTCAAAAAAAGATTTGTTTACTCACGTTGAGTAAGGACTTTTTCAAGGTTCTCCAAACATAATTCAAATGAATCCCTATACATCAAAAAATCATCCATGAAAACTTCCAAAAACTACTCCACTGTATCATTAAAAATGTTTAGCATACAACGCTGAAAAGTGGCTAGAGCATTACACAATCCAAAAGGTATTATTTTATAAGCAACAATGTCAAAAGGACATATAAAAATAGTTTTCTCTTGGTCATCAATTGCTATTTCAATCTGGTTATAGGCAGAATATCCATCCAAATAATAATAATATGCATGTCTGGCTATTCTTTCGAAAACTTGGTCTAGCAAAGGTAGGGGAAACTTATCTTTTCTGGTGAGAGAATTCAACTTCTGATAGCCAATACACATACACCAACCAGTGACTGTACACATAGGGACTAATTCATTTTCTTGGTTTTTCATGACAGTGACACCAAAAGTGGGGTTTATTTCAGGCACTATCAGATATAGGATATATAATATAAGTGTCAAATAGTTTAATTACTTTAGCTCAGACTATCTCTTTCAAATGTGGATTCAACTTTATTTGCTGCTATCGAGACGGTTTGGAGTCTTCTTCCAAGTATATACAATGAATACAGATACTATCATTGGATGAGTTTCATCCTCCCCCAAGAAGACATATTTCAAGTCAGTTGGAAGAAGTTTTAACTCTAGTTTATGGACTACAACACTAGACTCAACAGACATAGTTCCAAAAGAGAATAACTTTTCAAATTTTGGAATCCATATTTCAATAGTTGACATATCTACACTCTCTAAATTTTGTACAGACTCTAATGCATGTGATTCTTTCTTTGTACAAGCATTTTCAAATAGATCTTGAGTTAATAACTCAATGCAATTCACTTCATGTAGTTCTTCCTCTCTGGGCTGCTTAGCAATATCAAACACATTTAATTCCAAAGTCGTATTCCCAAATGAAAGTTTTATGATTGCATTCCCACAATTAAACAATGCATTTGAAGTAGCTAGGAATGGTAGCCCTAAAATGACACGGATTTGTATAGAGACATTCAAGACTGGCTGTGTATTCAAGACAATAAAATTCACTGGAAAATAAACTTATCAACTTGAACAAATACATCCCCCATAACTCTACGTGGAATTTTCACAGAACAATCCGCCAATTACAATGTGACATTAGTGGGTTTTATTTCACCTAATCCTAACTGATCATAGACAGAATATGGAAGCAAATTAACACTGGCTCCAAGATCAAGTAGGGCTTGCTCAATCTAGAAGTTTTTGATTGTGTATAAAACTGTGGGACTCCTAGGATCTTTATACTTGAGAGGGGCCTTACACTAAATGATAGCACTAGCCTGTCCAGTCAAAAATGTTATTTTCTATACATTGATCCTTTTTTTTTACTATGTAGAGATCTTTCAAAAACTTGGCATAGGATGGGACTTTCTTGATTGCATCTAGTAGAGGGATGTTAATCTTTACTTGCTTAAAAAACTCGAAGATTTTAGTATGAATGTTCAATGGTTGAGGCTTCTTGACTCTTTGAGGAAAAGGTGAGGGAACAAGACTTATGTTTTCATTTTCATTTGGCAACTTTGTTTTCTTTTCAATCAAAGATTCAAACTCAATTAGTTCATTTACAGGGATTGACTCAGCTATTGGCTCAAGAGTTTTGGCTTTAATGATTTTGTCAATCACTTTACCACTTCTCAGTATAGTAATTGCTTACACTTGACTCTGAGTGCGACGCCCCTAAAACTGGGGGTCCCATTGACCTCCCGTCAACCCATGAAAATACCTGTGATCGTCGCATAGCCCAACATCACGTCTATCACATCCCTGTAACCGGGATTATAACCCATACGAGGATCCGTGTTTTCTTTAATCATTTAATCCCATCATGTTTAATATACCCTAATGTATCTCATTTAAGGTCCATTTATATTATTGGAGCCAAAGGACTCATAGCCCAAAAGCATGACAATGTATTCTTAAAATTTCAGATTTTTAGAAAACCTTCCGAAAGGTTTTACTCACTGGAAAAGTTCTCCTGAAAGGTTTTATACACCTTCCAGAAGGTTTTGTCTACGGGATAACCATTTACATTAACCTTCTAGAACATTTTACCCACTGGACCAAAAGTTTGCATTAACCTTCCAGAAGGTTTTACCCAGAATTTTATGCTTCTTCAGTTTTTCATTTCCAATCCACTCAAAACATTTTCAAATCCATCCCAAACATGTATAATAACATTTTCATCATTATACATAATCCATACAAGTTCTATTACATGCATTTGCATATTTTTACATGTCTAAACATTGTTTTAACAAAGATTACGCAAAGTATGTTACAAAAGCCACAAGTCGACTTTTCTTCACCCTTGAGGCCCCGAATGCGAGTCCTCCCTCGGCACGAACCCCGCACCTGAAATTTTTCCCGTATAGGGTGAGCCAACGCTCAATACAAAATCTCCTACAAAGGCTACCCCCCAACCTAAGTGCATATGCAATGTTCATATACAACATTCACAATCCTTCAATCATTCCAATCAATAACATATATGTTTCATGTTGGAATCTACCATGTCATGCCATGAATGAAATGAGATTCACTCACACACCTCAACTCGAGCCTTCACCGGCTCTCACCACACTATGCAATGCAAGTGTAAAACATTTATCTTTGATGAAATACATCTAAAGATCATTTTGAAGCAAAACTCATATGTTTATAAAATTCAATTTATTTTTGGATGTTTCCAATCACATGAATCATTTATAGAGCCAAAATCATGTGTCTTTATTTAGGTAATGGAATTTTGGTGTTGCACCGCCGGCTCCACACACCGATACACTTTTTTGGACTTGCACCGTAGGAAGTGTATAAACCAATGGCTGGGCTTTGCACTCGAGGAGAGATCTATCCCTTCTTGCTATACCCGACACAAGGTTTTCATATATGCAACCGTGCGACTCAGTAGGATATTCAACCCCACTTTCCCGAGCCCATCCATCAAAACACCAAAAGTAGTGATTGATCCCACCAAGCACTCACACACCCATACTCATGGCCATGGATGCATTTTTTCGTGCAAATGCAATGTGATGCACCATTGCAATACCAATGTCATGCTCAAATGTAATGTATGCCAAATGAGCTATTTAATCAATCTCAACACACAACATGGCAATTAATATCAATTGCATATAATCACCACCAATCAACATGAGGTTAGCATATTAACAACATATATTTACTCATGTTTTCTCAACAAAATTCATGGCATGTTATACAAACTCATACGATAACAACTAAATTCCACATAGGCATTTAGCTAGACACCTCGAAAGCAAATAATTCATGTTATCACATAAATTAATCCAAGTCATTCACAAGGTACAATGACAACATTTATCAAATTACCACAATTTCACAAGTGAATCCCCTATACCAAAAGTAACTAGGAACTTGGCTAGGCCAATTCCATATCCATTTTTCCACATATCCATAACCCTAGTTAAGAACCTAGGTTAATGTATTCCCTTTACCCATTTCATATGACATCTAGGTAAGAAAATAAACCAAGATAGGAGAAATCCTACCTTTTGGAGCGTAAAGTGAAAGGAGAAACCTCAAGAACACCTCCCACGCCCCAAAACTCTTGATTTCACAAAATCCTTCCCTTGGATCTTTAGTGAAATCCCTCATTCTTGGCACGTACGCGTAGCCCTCATCGTGTAGATGTACTTTAGCTCTTGGTCCATGCACTTCAGACCAACGGAGCTCCTTGGATCGCAAAAGAAAGGTTGAAGAATTTGGATTTCTCTCTTCAACATTGGATAAAGTTGGCCAAGTGGGTGAGAAATATCTGTTTTCTCAAATATTTAGCCATATTTATACTTTTTAATTCACGATCCACATCACCCCGCTCATTTATCACTTTCGGGTCCGTTTTTAACCCGAAATGACTTAATTAAATTCTGATTTTCGTTCAAATTAATTTTATTTGAACTTTTATTTAATTATAAGGAAATTTTATAATTTTCATTTTTGGGGACCTTTAAAAGTTCATTCGTCACCCAGTTGTCTCATAAAACGTGCAAAATCCAATTATCTTATAATTCGACCAAATTTGACATGGCAGCTCAATTTTGCGATACGAATCCAGCAGTCAGGTCTATTGTGTCATCCGAGCTCTATTGAAATATGCATTTAGTGATAAATTACCATTTTGCCCTTTTTCAAAAAAATTTTAATTTTTCCGGGTTTTATATTCTTCCCCACTTAAAAGAATTTCGTCCCCAAAATTTACACATACATACACATTCAAACACATACATATGCAACAGTCATGCTATACTACAAGACTATAATAATGTACCTCCATCCTCGAATAGAAAAGGATAACTGGTACGTATGCTATCCTCACGCTCCCATGTTGCCTCCTCCACTCCTCGGTGTCACTAGCCTCACGGTCTTGCCTCGCAAAACCTGATTCCGGCTATCCATGATGTGCACCAACCCCTCCTCAAAGGTTCTATCAGCATCAACCACTAGCTCTCCCCAATCCACAACATGAGTCAGATTCGGGGAGTATTTTTGGAGCATAGAGACATGGAATACCGTGTGAACACTTGATAGATTTGGCAGTATTGCCAACCAATAAGAAACTGTATCCACCCTCTCGAGTACTTTGAAGGGCCCGATGTACCTCAGTGACAGCTTTCCCCGCTTGCCAAACCTGGCCACTCCTCTTTTAGGCATCACTTTCAAGAAGACATGATCTCTCACCTCAAACTCTAGAGGTCACCGCCGTTTGTCGGCATAGTTCTTCTGCCGGCTCTGAGTCGTGAGAAGACACTTTTGAATCAAATCCACCTTCTCAGAGGTATCTCTAATCAATTTCAGACCCGTACATGGTCTCTCTCCCACCTCCGTCCAACAAATCAGAGAACCACATGGCCTCCCATATAGTGCCTCATAGTGTGTCATCTGAATGCTCGCCTGATAACTGTTGTTGTAGGCGAACTCTACTAAGGATAAGTGATCTTCCCAGCTACCCTTGAGATCTAGGATGCATGCCCGTAGCATGTCCTCTAATGTCTGGATAGTCCTCTTCGACTAACCATCCGTCTAGGGATGAAAAGTAGTGCTCATCATCAACTGTATCCCCATGGCTCGTTGGAAACTCTCCCAAAAGTGAGCCGTAAACTTGGGATCCCGATCCGATACTATAGACACAGGCACCCTATACAATCGGACAATCTGCCATAAGTACAACCTGTAAAATTCCTCCAAGGTGAAGGTCATTTGCAGTGCCAAAAAGTGTGCCAACTTGGTAAGTCGGTCCACTATCACCAACACTGCATCATGTCCTTATGATGCCCATGGCAAGTGGGTCACAAAATCCATCGTGACATGCTCCCACTTCCACTCAGCTACCTCCAAAGGCTGGAGCAATCCCGCTGGTCTCTGATGCTCAACCTTAACCTGCTGACACGTGAGACATCGGCTAACAAAGTCTCCAACGTCTCTTTTAATCCCGCTCCAATAATACTGGTGACGAATATCACAATACATCTTCTTGCCACCTGGATGCACATCAAAACGAGAGCAATGAAACTCTTTGAGAATTTCCTCTCTTAATTCTGTAAACTGGGGAACCATAATCCTTCCCTTAAATCGAAGACTACCATCCGAGTGAATAGCCTAGCCCTCGTCACCCGTATCTGCCTGTACCTGATCCTTGATGGATGATGACTCTGTATCCAAACTCTAGAACTCAATCACTCTGCTTAGTAGGGAAGGTGTAGCCATCAAACTTCCCAAAGTACCCTAAGTCTATTCTTTATAGTGTAGCCCGAACTGTCCCACAGTCTCGAGCATCTGCCACTCCCGGGAAGCTATACTAGACAAGACTCCCCGTAATTTCTGACTGAGTGCATCAACCATCATATTTGCCTTACCGGGATGATAATGCAAAGTGAAGTTGTAGTCCTCCAAATACTCCATCCACTTGCGTTGTCTCATATTGAGGTCCCGCTGTGTACAGATGTACTTCAAACTCTTGTGGTCCAAAAATACCTTGAACTGCTCACCGTATAAATAGTGGCGCCAAGCCTTTAAGGCAAAGACAATGACTGCTAATTCCATGTCATGTGTGGGGTAATTCTGCTCGTGATTCTTTCACTACCGAGAACCATAAACCACCACCCTCCTGGACTGCATCAATACACAACCGAGTCCATCATTCGAGGCATCACAATACACTGTGTACCTTTGTCCCCTTTTGAGAACTATCAGAATCGGAGTTGATGTAAGCCTCCTCTTCAACTCCTGGAATGTCTTCTCGCAAGCATCATTCCACTCAAACTTGACCTCCTTCCGGGTTAACATGGTCATAGGAGCAGCTAATCAAGAGAAATGCTCAATGAACCTCTATAGTACTCAATTAATCCCAAGAAACTGTGTATCTTGAAGACTAACTTCGGTCTCCCCCAATTCATAACTGCTTCCACCTTTTTCGGATCCACAGATACACCCGAAGCTGACACCACGTGTCCCAAAAATTTCACCTCAGTAAGCCAAAATTCACACTTGCTGAACTTGGTGTACAACTGATGATCTCTCAACATCTGGAGAATAATCCTTAAGTGATCCTCCTGCTCCTCCTCAGACTTGGAGTAGATCAAGATGTCGTCAACCAAGACTACAACAAACTGATCTAAGTAGGGTTGAAACACCTTATACCTGAGATCCATAAATGCCATCGGGGCATTTGTCAATCCGAAGGGCATCACTTTGAACTCAAAATGCCCATACCGCGTTCTGAACGCCGTCTTAGGGATATCCTCCTCCCTAACCCTAAACTGATGGTAACCAGTGGAGAGATCTATCTTGGAGTAGACCTGTGCCCCTCTCAACTGATCAAACAAGTCATCAATCCTTGGCAAAGGGTACCTATTCTTGATAGTAACCCGATTTAACTGTCGATAATCTATGTATAATCGAAGGGTTTTGTCCTTCTTCTTGGCAAACAACACCGGAGTGCCCCAAGGTGAAGTGCTCGGTCTAATGAAGCCCTTGTCTAATAATTATTGCAACTGGACTTTGAGTTCCTACAACTCAGCTGGTGTCATTCAATGTGGAGTCATAGAAATAGGTGACGTACCGAGATTCAACTCAATGTTGAATTATACATCCCTATGCGGAGGTAATCCCGGTAGTTCATCCAAAAAAATATCCTCATACTCACATACAACCCGAGGTAGACCCAACTCCTGTCTCACCTCGTCCTCTAAGGTAAGGCTTGCAAGGTAATCCATCAACTTTCCGTGTCATCTTGAGTCATACACGGCTTGGGGTAAAGCATCATACTTTTCCCCCTGGAACTTGAAACAAATCCCCTCTAGGGTGTAAGTCGTGACCCTTTTTCAATCACAATCAATGATGACACGATGTGCCATCAACCAATCCATTCCGAGGATAACATCGAATTCTGACATGTCCATGACCCTAAGGTCCACGGTGAGTAGAATCCCTGAGATCTCTAACTCACAGTCCTGACATATCTACTCAACTCTCACCCTAGCTCCAAGGGGAAAACTCACATGCAGTGGCTTTTCCAAGGTCTCAACCTTTAAGCTCAAGTCTTTCACATATGATGCATCAATAAAAGAATGCGATGCACCAGAATCAAATAACACTCTAGCCCATAAGCAAGAGAGTAGGAATGTACCTTGTATCATCGACGAATCTGCCAACTCAGTCTGTGGCACCATAGCGTAGACTCGCCCCTGGGCTAATGAAGTCTCGGCTTGTGAGCCCTGGCCTCGACCTCGACCTCGACCTCGACCTCGACCCCGACCCATGCCCTGACCCATCTAACCTGATTGTGGAGTCCCCATTCGTGAAGTAGTAGGAGCCTGTGTAGCACCCTGGAACTAATACTGGCTTCCCTGGCCCATGGTGGGATAGTGAGGGGTATATTGTGTCTGCGGTTGTCCCATCAAAGTCTGGGACTAAAATGACCCATAGCCTTGGGATCCCTGCGTCTGAGGGCAATCCCATTTCATGTGACCCCGCTGGTGGCAATGGAAACATGCTCGTGAACCTGCCTGGCTAGAAGCTTTGAATTGTCTCCCCTCTTAAGAGGATTGACCCTGGCATTGGCCTTGATGACCGTGACCTTGTCTTTGGAATCCTTGAGGAGTAGAAGTCCTCTGTTTCTTTCCCGCCTCCCAAATATTCCGCGTATCCTCTACCTCTCTCTCAATGGCCATAATAGTCGCGACCATAGAGTCCAAATCTTGCAGAAGAAGATCCACAATTTTGCCTCGGATGGACAACTTCAAGCTATCCTCGAACTTCCTCACCTTGGCCATGTTAGTGGCCACATAGTCATCGGTGAAACGTGCTAATTCCGTGAACTTAGCCACGTATTCCATCACCGTCATCGTCCCTTGTCGCAAGTCCAAGAACTCCCGGGCCTTTGTATGTCTTGCAGCCACCGGGAAATACTTGTCCATGAAGAGCTCCTTGAAGTATATCCAAGTCATAGCCTCCAAATTCTTGGAGTCCTTCACCCAACCTCACCACAATTGGGATTCCCCCTCTAGTTGGAATGTTGGTAGGGTTATCTTGGTGGCATCGGAGATGATCTCCATAGCCCTCAATACTTTATCGACTTGCCAGAACCAATAGTCAGCCACCATAGGATCCACCCCTCCCATGAAGATCAGAGGTTGATGTGCCTTAAAATTCTTGAGGTTGCTTGAGCCTCCTTGTCCTCCACTTGCACCAGTATGTGCAATAGTGGATGCCGTAGCACTAGCCTATACTATGGTAGCAGCTGTCGTACCAATAGCCTCCACTAAGACTTGTTGGTCAAAAGTCGGTGGTGGTTGGTTATTGTTCTGTCCACCCCGACGTCCCCTTCCTCTAGTTTCCATTTACACACATGTCAGATAGCAATAGAGCATTCACATAACATCCCAAGGTAGGGATCAAACTTGAAACATTGAGATTTATCTCCTTGTTTCCCTAGTAGAGTCTATACCACCCACTAGTAAACATTTATACCTTGAACTATCCCGTTCATTTCTTTTCCAACCACCAAGGTTATGTTTTATAACCATAGTGTCTCTTTCCATATACATTTTACCATGTATATAATCCACATAATCACATAGCACGTAATCATGTAACAAAATATAAACACATCAGATGAAATGTACAATGCATGCAATGGTCTAGACTGAATGCCCATCAAGCCTAGGTAATCCGTATACCTATGCTCTGATACCAAGTTGAGATGCCCTTAAAATCGGGGGTCCCGTTGATCTCCCGTTAACCCGCAAAAATACCCGTGATCGTCGCATAGCTCGACATCACATCTTTCACATCCCTGTAATTGAGATTATGACCCACACGAGGATCCGTGTTTCCTTTAATCATTTAATCTCATCGAGGTTCAATATACCCCAATGTATCTCATTTAAAGTCCATTTATATTATTGGAGCCAAAGGACTCATAGCCCAAAAGTATGGCAATGCATTCTTAAAATTTCAGATTTTTGAAAAACCTTCCAGAAGGTTTTACTCACTGAAAAAGTTCTTCCGTAAGGTTTTATAGACCTTTCGGAAGGTTTTGTCTACTGCATAACAATTTACTTTAACCTTCCGGAAGGTTTTGCCTGCTGGACCAAAAGTTTGCATTAACCTTCCGGAAAGTTGTTGTCACGTTCCGAAAGGGTTTACCCAGAATTTTATGCTTCTTCAATTTTTCATTTCCAATCCACTAAAAACCATTCCAAATCCATCCCAAACATGTATAATAACATTTTCATCATCACATATAATCCATACAAGTTCTATTACATGCATTTGCATAATTTTTACATGTCAAAACATTGTTTTAACAAAGATTACACAAAGTATGTTACAAAAGCCACAAGTCGGCATTTTTTCATCCTCGAGGCCCCAAATGCAAGTCCTTCCTCGGCACGAACGCCGCACCTGAAATATTTTCCATATAGGGTGAGCCAACGCCCAGTATAAAATCTCCTACAGAGGCTACTCCCCAACCTAAGTGCATATACAATGTTCATATACAACATTCACAATCCTTCAATCATTCCAATTAATAAAATATATGTTTCATGTTGGAATCTACCATGTCATGCCATGATTGAAATAAGATTCATCCACGCACCTCAACCCGAGCCTTCACAGACTCTCACCACACTATGCAATGCAAGTGTAAAACATTTATCTTTGATAAAATACATCCAAAGATCATTTTGAAACAAAAATCATGTGTTTATAAAATCCAATTCATTTCTGGATGTTTCCCATCAAATGAATCATTTATAGAGCCAAAACCATATGTCTTTATTTGGGCAGTGGACTTTTGGTGTTGCACCGCCGGCTCCACACACCGATACACTTTTTTGGACTTGCACCGTAGAAAGTGTATAAACTTGTGGCCGGGCCTTTGCACTCGAGGATGGATCTTTCCCTTCTTGCTATACCCGACACAAGTTTTCCATGTATGCAACCGTGCGACTCAGTAGGATATTTAACCCCACTTTCCTGAGCCCACCCATCAAAACACCAAATGTGGTGATTGATCCCACCATACACTCACACACCCATCCTCATGGTCATGGATGCATTTTCCCGTGCAAATGCAATGTGATGCACCATTGCAATACCAATGTCATGCTCAAATGTAATGTATGTCAAATGAGCTATTTAACCAATCTCAACACACAACATGACAATTAATATCAATTGCATATAATCACCACCAATCAACATGAGGTTAGTATATTAACAACATATCTTTACTCATGTTTTCTCAAAAAAATTCATGGCATGTTATACAAACTCATACCATAACAACTAAATTCCACATAGGCATTTAGCTAGACACCTCGAAAGCAAATAATTCATGTTATCACATAAATTAATCCAAGTCATTCACAAGGTACAATGACAACATTTATCAAATTACCACAATTTCACAAGTGAATCCCCTATACCAAAAGTAACTAGGAACTTTCCTAGGTCAATTCCATATCCTTTTTTCCACATATCCATATCCCTAGTTAAGAACCTAGGTTAATGTATTCCCCTTACCCATTTCATATGACATCTAGGTAAGAAAATAAACCAATGTAGGAGAAACCTTACCTCTTGGAGTGTATAGTGAAAGGATAAACCTCAAGAACACCTCCCAAGCCCCAAAACTCTTGATTTCACAAAATCCTTCCCTTGGATCTTCAGTGAAATCCCTCATTTTTGGTACGTACGCATAGCCCTCGTCGCGTAGATTAACTTTAACTCTTGGTCCAAGCACTTCCGAGCAACAGAGCTCCTTGGATCGCAAAAGAAAGGTAGAAAATTTTGGATTTCTCTCTTCTCTCTATTTTCTCTCTTCAGCGTCTAATACAGCCGGCCAAGTGGTTGAGAAATATCTTATTTCTTAGATATTTAGCCTTATTTCTACTTTTTAATTCGCGGTCCACTTCAAACCGCTCATTTATTGCTTTCGGGTCCGTTTTTAACCGAAACGACTTAATTAAATCCTGGTTTCTGTTCAAATTAATTTTATTTGAAATTTTATTCAATTATAAGAAAAATTTATAATTTTCATTTCTGTAGACCTTAAAAGTCTATTTGTCACCCAATTGTCTCGTAAAATGTGTAAAATCTGATTATCTCAGAATTCGACCAAATTTGACATGACAACTTGATTTCGCGATATAAATTCAATGGTGAGGTCCATTGCATCATCTGAGCTCTATTGAAATTTGTATTTTGAACCCGTAATATAGTGGTAAATTACCATTTTGCCCTTTTTCTGAAAAAGTTTAAATTTTCCTGGGTTTTACACTGAAAAGGTTTGGAAGACACAACATTAGCTTAGTTTTGACCATGTGGAGGTTCAGGTAAAGAAGAAAATTTTTCTTTCTCTATTATGCTCAAATATTGGGTCAATTTGGCTAAGTGAGTCTTAATATCTTCAATATTTTGTAAAGTTTGAGCTTTGAAATCATTAAATCCAAGGGTAGTCTGAGTATTGAAACTCATTTGACTTTGAATGTACTGGTTCATGGTATCCTCTAAACTCTTCTTATGTGGGGGTTGATAAGGCTGAAATGATTACTAAGTCTGGGGAGGTGGTGAAGGTGGACCTGGTGGCTGACTTACAGGCTGTGTGTTTTCTCAGCTAAAATTTAGGGTATTCTACCACCCTAGGTTATAGGTTTCAAAATAGAGATTGAAATAAGGCTTGTTAAAATTTGAAATGGCATTGGTTTGTTCTATCAAGATCTCTTTAAATGCTAGAATGGTGGGACATTCCCCCATGAGATGTCCTGACAATGCACAAATTCCACACAATTGATTAGTGGGTGACACAAAAGAAACTTCCTTGACTTTTTTCATCTCTAGAGTTTCAAGCTTCCAGGACAAGGTAGTCATTCTAGCCCTTAGTTCATCATCCTCTTTTAACATGTATTTCCCTCATTAGGATAAGGATGATTTGGTTTCAACAATATTTGGCATGATCGAGTCCAACATTTGAGAACTCTTAGAATTGGTATCAAAAAACTCGAATACCTCATTGGGTTTCTTACCCATGAATTCTGCCTAGTCCATCATTTCAACAAATTGACACATTGCGGACAAGAGGGCATCATAAAAGAAATGACCTAAGGTCCAACTCTCAAATGTATGATGTGGGCAAGCTTGGTGAAGACTCTTAAATATCTCCCAACATTGATAACAAGTTTCTCATTCTTTCACATAAAAATTCATGATTTGACGCCTCAATGCATTAGTATGGTGAACAGGAAATTTTGTTTTGAAAAATTCGATTTGCAAAATTTGCCAACTTGGAATAGATTGAGTTTTTAAAAAATTTAGCCACTGTTTATCGTTATCCTTTAAAGAGAAAGAAAAAAATTTTAACTGGGTCATTTATGAATTATCTTGCAATGCACCACATACTTCCCCAAATTCTTTTATATGCAAATAAGGGTTTTCAGACTCAAGACCATGAAACTATGGTAAAAGCTGCATTATCCATACTTTAATGTTAAAATTTGGAGCGTTAGTGGGAAAAAAAAAACTTGGCGGGACTCTAGTACTTGTGGGATGCAAATATTCTCTTCAAGGTCAAACATTCTGAATTACCCATTGTTCCCTTTTATTTTTATTAGCCATGCTTGACTCGAAAGAATCTGATGATGCTTGTGATGATGAATATGACAGAGACGAAGAACTAGATTGATTTATTGACCCTACTAATGACTTGACATAAATAAACAATGAAAATACAACAAACAGTTGCTTGAATATTTTGTGGACCCTAATCTCCACACATCACCCTCAAATGTGTATATGACTTTTATGTGTAGGTGAGTGTCACTCTCCCTCGGGTTCGATGCTAGAAATGGGGAAAAAGTGTGTAAATGAACAAAATGTGTGTGTGAGTGCAAAAGTACTCCCCAAGCGTAGAGAGACATTTAAGTGTCGTGTTTTAGTTGGAATGAGTATTCCAAGGTCGTCTCCTCAAGGAAGGAAGGTCAAATTGTGTGAAGGTGATTTTGTGAAAATGGAAAAGTGTAAAATCTTTGAGTTTGTGTGTTTGGTGAGTGAAATTTTTGATAAAAGTGCAATGAAAACAAGGTTGGCTAATCTGAAGAGGTCATTTTAGTGGGAATGCCAAATCAACTCAAAACATTCTTCCAATGGTGCATAGGTGTTCGATTGATTCGTAGGAAGTGAGGGACTAAAATGGAGGTGAGGACTCAAGCATATCCCGTGACAAGTCTACGGTCTATCAAGAGCTCACAACCATGTCCGCACTTAACCTAGTCAAACCAAACCACCTTTCACTACAAGGAAGAATAACCGAGAGTCAATTTCACATACCCAATAGAAAATTCCCCTTGGATTAGCCAACTAAAAATCTAGCTACTCATAATAAAAGCAAGAACAAACATATTGTAATGAGACATATAGATGAAATGGATTGAAAATAGAGATGAAATGAAACTTAAAACTTGTATTAATGCTAGGAGATGGTAAACTACAAAGAAAAATTCATTTCATACCAAAACATAAAATTTACAGAGAAAACCCAGTAGAAATTATGGAAGTGCAAGAACATAAGATTAAACTTGATTACAGTTGAATTAAAAGAGAATACAATGCAAGAAATGAAGATTACAAAATAGGAGAGTTGCCTATGTTACCAAGCACCGATATTTGCTTGATTTCTTTCACTTTTAAGCCTCCAAATCCTCATGTAATGTGTACATCTCTTCACCACTCATCCACACTTAGTTACAGGGCTCTGAAATCCATCATTTATGCAATTATTACCTGCAACATCAAGATTTTGACATTATTCATAAATTCGACCAACTCTAAGTAATTAAATGCAAAGTTGAGTTAGAATTCATGTAATGAGGCCATTAAATATGCAGTATTACACACTCACCAACAATTTATACACATATAATACCACTAGACAACTCGCCTCTCTGTTTTGAAATCACAGTAACTCCCCAACAATGACACCAAAAAGCTTGATTTGACCTGATTTATGCCATACACCCAAGTATAAGTGGTTAGAAACAGTAACTGCTAGCATAGAGAGCTAACTACTGGCATTCAAAACAAGAAACAATAAAATTGTCGTGTCTATGTAGTGTGCAATAGAAAAGCTTGTGGTGTGAGCTTACAATTATCAAGTCAACTCTTAATCAAAACTTTGAATAACAATGATAAAAATTTACTTTTCAACGTGGGGATCCAACATACACCATAATACTTATTTATGAAAATGCCAACTTACAATAATTAACTTTCATTTTTACTGGAAAGCTAACCGGTAGGTTTGATGTATAACTGAACCATATCATAGTAACTGATTAGGTTAGCTAGAAGTTTTGTGCACCAGGCAACAATCAAAGAACCTTAGTAAACCCGAAGATGAACCATTCAAAAAGTTTACCCTAACTATTCGATTGGCAGGTTGATGATTCAATGAAGACGGAGTTCCAATTTATGCATTGAATCAAAAGCATTGATTATGACAAGATTTAACCCATCTATAATCAATCTTCCGATTGTTACATAAATCCCAATTACGTGCATCACCGTATCATGCATGAAATAAGTAGTAATTATAGATAGTATGGTATATACCGTAACGCTCTACTCCATGTTCATAACCATGATCATATTAAAAGAGTAACCATCTATCAATTAAGGGAGGTATAAACATTAACGCATAACTAAAACATTGACATTTTCATAACTTAAAAAGTATTAACCATGCATTCACCCTTCACCAAAGAGAATAAATGAACTAAGCACACCTCATTGCAAAAGATGAGTGATGAGCGTGAAATATTGCATATTTAATGGTCTCATTACATACATTTTAACTCAACTTTGCATTTAATTACTTAGAGTTAGTCAAATTTCTGAATAATAAGGAAATATTGATGTTCTAGGTAATCATTGGGTAATTGACGGCTTTTGGAACCCTACAACTAAGTGTGGATGAGTGGTGAAGAGATGAACACATTACATGAGGATTTGGAGGCTTAAAAGTGAAAGAAATCAAGGAGGTATCAGTACGTGGTATCATAGGTATGGTACCTCGGTATTTTACATTTTTTACCATGATCCACTATGAAACTTAAAAAGTGCGAAACATAAAAATTGTAGAATCGGATTTCCTCTATCTTGTGTCGATATTTCAGCTCAATCGGACTGTGGGATCAAAAGTTATGAACAATTTACAAAATCTGGAAATGAGCTACTGGTAGCAAACCCCTTACGACTTATCGGTAGGAGCTTACAACCTACTGGTAGAAGACCCTACTGGAAAATACCTATCGGTAGGTTTCCCATGAACTACCAATAGAACATGCTCAGAAAGCCCAAACACTTGTCCACATGACTCCACCAACCACGGGAGCCCACCTTTTGTCCTCTAAACCATGCCTTGACATTTTCAACACCCCATGATGATCTCCTAACCCTAAAAACTCAGATTTGAAGCATGAGGGAGTGGGGATGAACGAGAGAGAGAGGGAGTGATTGGAAAAGCATGGGAGGACCATGCTTTGACTGCATTTGCTTGTTTTGGTGTACAACCTCTCTCCAATCACTCCAAGTCAGTCACTCATGCTAAGGGAGAGAGGTGGATGAAAATTGGAGGCTGCTACACACAATTTTAGATTACAAGACTTTTAAAGAGAGAAGCTCCGTGGTAGAAGATGAAATTTTAGAGAGAGAAGTTGGGTTCTTACATTTTCCTTCACCATTTTCATTGTAGTAAGCTCCATTTAACTTGTAATATTTCCCTTTTGCCCTCTAATATCTTTTATTCAAGTTGTAATTAAGTTTAGCTAAGTTTCTTGTAGTCTATTTTCATATTTGGATTTTGTCCGTTCAAGCTTTGCATTTTGGGTATGAATGGCTTTTCTTTTGTAGTTTAAACTTTCTTTTACATCAATACAAATCTATGTTTGATTTCACCATTATGTTTATCTACTTAGTGTTTGTTCTTTCTTTTATCATGCATAGCTAAACTTTTAATTGGCTAATCAAAGAGGGATTTCCTCTTGGGTGTGTGAAATCGACTCTCTTTCATTTTTTCTCACAGTGTAAAGTGTTTGATTTGATTAGGTTGAGTGCGAACATAGTTATGGGTTTTTGATACACCATAGACTTGTCACAGGGTATGCATGTGCCAAACACCGAGAAACCATTAGTTGAATGAAATGAGGTAATTTTGAATTCCCATTGGAATGACCTCAATAGATTAGCCAACCTTGCTTTCTTGAATATTTACTTCAAATCACAAGATTTTTCAATTTTCACTTTTTTCACAAATCACCCTTTAAAAACATTCGACCTCACGTTCCCTGAGGAAACTACCTTGAAATACTCATTCCAAGTAAAACACGACATCACAAGACTTTCCCTACGCTTGGGGAGAAATTTTGCACACACACATTTTTGTTCATCCATGTATAATTTTCTCTATTTCATGCATTGAATTTGAGGGAGAATGACACTCACCAATCTCTATAAGTCATATACACAAAATTCGGGTTTATGTTGGAGGTTAGAGAAAACCATCAAGCATTTTTGGCGTCGTTGACAGAGAAGGCTAAGTGTCAAATTTTGAATGTGATTTGGGACAACATAGGTAAGTCTTGTTATTTTCATCACGGGCCAAGGTATGTCGTCTCGATTGTAAATAGTTTGCTGTAGTTTGTGTTTTATGTAATGTTTCCTAATTTTGATGAAAATGTGTTAAATACACCAAATTTTTAAAAATGTGTGCAAGATTTGTGATGAGTATGAGCACATCACTAGTGAGTGTCCATAAAATTATACGGTTCATGACTTTGCAAGTGAAAGATCAATTTCAATATTGGCCCCTGAAAATTTTTACCCTGGCCAATATGTTGCAACGTGTTATCTGAATTATGGTTGGGAGAATGAACCTTATAATTTTTCATCTAATCTCACACCACCAAATGAATTTTGCTACTATCCAACATATGAGGACTCAATAGAACAAGAATTGAAAAATACTCTTTATGAGTTTATGCAATACCAAATGGAAGTCAATGCCCAAGTAGCCAAACAATTTTTTGAAATTAGAGATGACCTTATTGCTTTGACTAATGTCATAATTACTATTAGTGAAGAACATCTTGAGCATAGTCAATGTATTGAGGATGATCATTCTTATGGAATGCAAATTGATGTTGAATCTCCCATCACTCTTGATTATAAAAAATTTAATGAAGTTATTATATCACATTAGGCTAATAAGCCCAAGGCCAATTTGCCATCGAAGAGTGGTGTTGAGGTTCACAATTTTCAAGTTGGGGAGGACATTGAAATGGAGTTAAATGTAGAAATTTATATAGAGAAGGTGTATACTCCATTGTTGGAATTGCTTAAACTTGTGTGCACAGGCTCATAACCTCATTGAAGATATTTCCTGGTTGAGGTTGTTGTGGAGGTGCCTCAAGTTGCAGAGATCGATCCCTTCGTGCTTGACTTGAAGACCTTCTTGTTTGTCGTCTTGAATCCATATTTTTTTTCTTGATTGGTTCCTGATTTGTAACTGCAGACTGCTTCTCTGATATTTTGGAATTCTACTCTTTTTCATGTATTTCTTGCAGTTTAAAAAATTAAATATACTTTTATCCATTCTACAAAACTTTGCTAACTACTACTTTTTTTCAAAAGAATTGGGTATATTCTTTATTCGTTATTTTTGTATTACTGATTTTCCTATTTATTCTATAGTTATTTATATTTATTTACAGCTATATACATATTTATTCCCAAAACTATACATCTTATTGATCATATTTAGTCAGTATCAGAACTATCTGGCTTAGTAATACTAGTGACACAGTTAACTTCATTTCTCATGTATCTTGTTAACATTTGGGTAGAATAGGATGACGCCTCAGGATAATCCTTACTTTGTCCATACCTAATCCATCGTAAATAATCTGATGCTCGTCTTAAAATTGGCTCTACGCATTTATTATATTATCTCAAATGTTCTATACGACCACATTTTACACAAGCACAAAGACGATTTGCTCGTCGGTGTTTAGCATATGTACTTTTTCCACACATAGGTCGTGCTTGGCTTTCAAACATTTCTAAATTTCTGACATATTTAGCTTTTTGCATGATCAACGTATGTATGTCTTTCGAAAAATGACGTAATAAAACTAAACTTAACAAAAATAATTTTTTGTCCATTTTCAATTTTTTTTAAGAAAAAGATTAAAGATGACTCAAAAAATTATTGACAATTAACTCACTATCCGGTTCTTTAACGTCTGTCAGTCGCAAAAATGAACAGAAGTTCTTAAATCGAAATTACTATTTTAAACACAAAACTTAAATTCACATTTCCCCATCTTAAATTAAACAGTATTTGAAATGTAAATACAGTAATAGCCAGCATTGATAATAAAATAAAAATCAGGAATCTGTTGTCTTTCAAAGATTAGGATATCTGGCTTTTACGCAGGAGATTTAATCAGTCAAATAAATTACAAATTATTAATACTATTACTTATAAACAACCAGCAATATATATTTAGTGCACATAGACTGGATCAAAAAGCAGCACATAAGTTACATCTTATGTGAATCCATCATAGTATGACTTAAGTCTTTGCCCATTCACTTTGAAGATAGTCCCAGTTACTGGGTTTTGAATTTCAATTGCCCCATAGTCGAAAACTTGCTTGACTATATACGGTCCTGTCCATCCAGATCTTAGTTTTCCAGGGAACAAACGAAGCTTTGCATTATATAATAGAACTTTTTGATATGGTTTAAAAGATTTTTGCACAATATTCTTGTTATGGAATATTTTGGTTCTGGATTTCGCAATTTTTGCGTTTTCATAAGCTTCATTTCTTAACTCTTCTAACTCATTGATTTGAAGTTTACATGATATTCCAGCTTTATCCATATCAAAATTCATCATTTTGATTGTCCAATAGGCTCTATGTTCTAACTATACAGGCAAATAACATGGTTTACCATAAACTAACCGATAAGGAGACATTCGTAGAATAGTCTTATATGCAGTACGGTAAGCCTAAAGCACATCAATCAATTTCAATGACCAATCCTTACGATCTGGATTTATTGCCTTTTCTAAAATGTATTTTATATCCCTATTAGCTAATTCAGCTTGGCCACTTGTTTGTGGATGATATGGAGTGGACATTTTATGTGAAATTGAGTATTTTTTCATAAGATTTTTAAAAATTTTATTACAAAAATGTAATCCACCATCACTAATGATTATTCGAGGAATTCCAAATCTGGATAAAATATTTTCTTTTAAAAATTTGATCATTGTTCCGTGATTGTTATTTCTACATGGAATTGCCACTACCCATTTAGAAACATAGTCGACTGCAATTAAAATATATAGATATCCAAAGGATGGAGGAAAATGGTCCCATAAAATCGATGTCCCAACAATCAAAAATTTCAATAATTAAAATAGGGTTTAAAGGCATCATATTTCTTTTTTAAATATTCCCCATTCTTTGACACGTGTCATATTTTAAACAAAAGATATGAACATCTTTAAAAAGAGTTGGCCAATAAAATTCACATTGCAAAATTTTAGTAGTGATTTTCTTTGAAGTGAAATGAGCTCCGCAAGCTTTAGAGTGACAAAACAGAATTACCTGACGGATTTTGTAACGCCCCAAAAACCCCCGTGGGTGACATTACATTCTAAAAACCATTTACCGTATGAGAGCATTAAGTAAAATTCATCACGACGAAAGCTTCATTCATCAACCATTCATATTTTAACAAAATTTGGGCAGAGTCTCCTTTGTACGGGGAGCTCTACCCAAAACACAACCTGTACAATTATATTACAATTGACCACACCGGGTCCACATATGCATAACTATTGACCACACCGGGTCCATTTTTCCATCATAAAATAAACTTGCATTCATCATATGTCATATCCACACTATCAACTCAAATTAATAGGTCTAATCTTGGCCTTTACATCTCCAAAATGTAATAATATAACGCAGCGGAAATAACAGAAATGAACTAGAGTTCAAAAGGATATTCTAAGCATAATCTAGTCTAGAACAAAATAAAAGTGTCGCTCTAAGCGTCCACCTCGGGATCCACATCCTCGTCAAACGGAGTCTTCCAATGGGTGGGCTACTCGGCTCCTAACTCCTCCTCAAGTGTGAAATCTGAAAAAAAAAAATTGTAGGGGGTGAGCACGAAGCTCTGTAGCAAAATCCTCTCAACTCAAACAAAGTTTGAAAAACATAGCATACGGTCGGTCTCATTTCACAACTAACATATATATAGGTTTGGAATGAAAACAGTGACATTTTAAAAGAGATCTCAAGTTTAAACAATAGCAATAATCAGTTAAAAGAATAAAGTGAGTTTAGCATCGATAAACAAAATTCTAATTTAAGCTATTTAAGAAGGGCTTCTCCCTAAGCATTGTCCCATACCAATGCATCGGCAAGAACGACCCAACTCCCGATTCCATGTATTTTTGGTTCATCCCCGTACCATGTATGTTGATTGCTTCTCGTGAATCTACCTAACGATCATGCCTAGTCCACCAATTCCAACCAACAATCACAAATCTCTTTAGGAAGGGCGTGTACCGTCTCCTACGGCATTGACGAAATCCTCCCAATGTGTCTAGTATACTAACCCTTTTCCTTGGTGTATATGTGAACAATAGTGATCGCGAGCACAACAACGATCCACTACGAGCATTAGGCAACCATCTCACCCCCCATTGGGATAGACTAACCTCTAACACTCTGCAGCATCTCTCGAAGGTAATCCAAGTCCATCACAACAACCATACAATGAGGAAATCAAGAATATTCACAATTCACAACAATTTCCCAAATATAGTAAAATCCCAAATTTTGTTTTCACATTTGTCATATAATCGAATAATCCAAGAAAATATGCAAGAGATCGTAATCTATATCATTTTGTTATACAATATTCAACACTAAAGTTTTAAAATCAAAGACAAAGAAGAAATTAGGAGAAAATCCCCTTTTCTTGAAAACTAGGGCTTTGAAGATAAAAAAAAAAATCAATAGAGCTTTGGTGGTTACCCACCCTTCATATTGTTCAAAACATGGCATTTATTACAAATAGAACAAGAATCATGTATTTCATATTATATATATGAGAAGGAGAGTGAAGAAACATATATCTATATACATATATATATCTATAGATATATATCTAGCCTCAATGTGAGAGATTGAGAGAAAATTCCCTACCTTAAATCAAGATTTCAAGCTAAGACCCAAGCTTCAAGACCTTCTTGCTCTCCTTTCTTTTCCTCTTAATCTTCTCCTCCTAGGGTTTCAAAAGATTTGAGTGAGAGGGTAGCAAGAATGGAAGAAAATGGGAGAGAATGTATTCTTGAAGAATTTGAAATTTTGATTTCTACAAGGTATAAATCCCTCTTGATTGGTATTTCTATCTTCCTCTCTTCCTCTAAAATGGTTCCTAGGGTTTGGAGGGGTGAAATGAATGCTAAAGGGACGACATTAGGTTTTTATAGGGCAAAAAAATCGAGCAAAACCCGATATTTTTTGTTCAGAAAAAATCGGGTTTCCTTCGTACTGTTCACAGATTTTTGGTGCGACTTCCAGGTCAATGTTGACCCATTTAGAGGTCGAATTGAAAATTTTGCATGAAATACACTTTTGTAGCCCTACAGGTCTACTATTTCCTGTCAAAATGTCAGATTAATTGGACATCAAAATATAAAGTTATGATTAAAATACTAAGCAGTGTCTATCACCCCTTTTTACCCAATTTCACTCCAATTTGGTTTTACTTCTAAAATACTTCCTAACTTCTAATACATCCCATATTACCTCTCCCAATGTTTTCCGACCTCCCGAATTCACTGGTAATGTTATTTTTGATAAAAAAAATTTAATATATTTATTTAGTTACCCTTATCAATCTTAAACACATCCAAAAAAAAATTAAGTTTGACCCAAAAGTCAATCCGTTCGAAACTCAAACTTCATGATTGATATTTCAACAATGATTCTAAGTTTTTATCCTCATTTTATTCATATTTGGAAAACTCTTAAGATATTAGTATTCTTATTTAATTTTAGTACAGGGTCTTACAATCGTCCCCCCTTAAAGAAAGTTTCGTCCTCGAAACTTACCTCAAGTAGCGAACAAATATGGATATTTCTCTCGCATCTCCCACTCCGGTTCCCAAGTTGCTTCCTCTACGCCATGATGTTGCCACAGGACTTTCACCAGCTGGATTACCTTGTTGCGAAACACTTTCTCCTGGATATCAAGAATCTTCACCGGCTGCTCTTCATAGGTGACTCCATCTTGCACTTCAATATCCTCCAAATCCACGACATGCGACGTATCTGGTTGACATTTCCTCAACATCGAAACGTGGAACACGTCATGAACTCCTGACAATGATACTGGTAGCCGAAGTTGGTATGCTACTTTGCCCACTGTCTTGATCACTTCAAATGGACCGATGTACCTTGGAGTGAGTTTTCCTTTCTTACCGAATCTAAGTACGCCCTTCTTGGGTGACACTTTAAGAAATACAAAATCTCCCTCCTTGAATTCCAAAGGCCTTCTTCTCCTATCCGCATAGCTCTTTTGTCGACTCTGTGCTGTGCGTAATCTCTCCCGAATGAGCTGAATCTTCTCCGTTGTCTCCCGTACAATCTCGGGCCCAAACATACTACTCTCTCCGGCTTCCAACCAACATGTCGGGGATCTACATGGTCTTCCATACAAAGCTTCATACGGCGCCATTCTGATACTCGCTTGGTAACTGTTATTGTACGCAAATTCCACCAACGGTAAGTGATCGATCCAACTCCCTTTGAAGTCCAATGCGCAAGCCCGTAACATGTCTTCCAAAACCTGTATCACTCTCTCAGATTGGCCATCTGTTTGAGGTGAATGGCTGTGCTGAAATGTAATTCTGTCCCCATAGCTTGTTGTAGACTTTGCCAAAAACGAGCCACAAAACGAGAATCGCGATCCGACACGATAGAAAGTGGAACTCCATGCAATCGAACAATCTCTCGAATGTATAGTCTGCTCAAGATCTCTAACGAGTCTGTGGTCTTCATCCCCAAAAAGTGAGCTGACTTGGTGAGTCGATCTACGATAACCCATACGGCGTTATGCCCTCTTGAAGTCCGTGGAAAACCCGACACGAAGTCCATGGTGATATGATCCCACTTCCACTCCGGGATAGGCAGAGACTGTAATAATCCTCCAGGTCGTTGGTGCTCAATCTTCACTTGCTGACATACGGCACACCTTGAAATGAACTTTGCTACATCCTTCTTCATTCCACTCCACCAATATTGTCGTTTCATATCTCTATACATTTTTGTACTCCCCGGATGTATAGAGAACTTCGATCGGTGACACTCTCCCAACACTTCTTCCCTCACTTGGTCGTCGTTTGGCACGCATAATCTTCCCCAAAACTGTAACTCCTCATTCTTTAAAGACCAATCCTCAACAATCTCATTCCTCTCCAATTTATCCCGAATTTTTGTCAACTCGGGATCTAATCGTTGCAACTCCACAATCCTTTGTCGGAGGATTGGTTGAGCTACTAGGTTAAACAAACATGGTCGATCCTCCGGTCCATTAACCCATAGATCAAACTCCTCCAACGTATCCATCATTTTCCACCGTTTAGCCGCAAGGACATTGATTTCACCCTGAGACTTCCTACTCAATGCATCCGCTACTACATTAGCCTTTCCCGGATGATAGTTGAGAGTGAAGTCGTAATCTTCTAAGTACTCAATCCACCTTCTCTGCCGGAGATTTAATTCTTTCTGTGTGAACACATACTTGAGGCTTTTATGATCCGAGAACACTTGAAATTTCTCTCCATACAAGTAACACCTCCACAACTTAAGAGCAAAAACCACAGCGGCTAGCTCCAAGTCGTGAGTGGGATAGTTCCGCTCATGAATCTTGAGTTGCCTCGAGCCATAAGCAACCACCTTGCCTCCTTGCATCAACACACATCCCAAGCCTCGTAGTGAAGCATCGGTGTAAACATCGTAACCTTCCCCACTGTTCGGAATAATGAGGATCGGTGCCGTCGTCAACTTTTCCTTCAAGGTGCGAAAAGCTAATTCACACGCTTGAGTCCACACAAATTTCTCCCCCTTCTTGGTAAGGCGAGTCATCGGCATCGCAAGCTTGGAAAAACCTTCCACAAACCTACGATAGTAACCGGCTAACCCCAAGAAACTACGTATTTCTGTCACATTCTTTGGTGGTTCCCATTTCATCACGGCCTCAATCTTCGAGGAATCAACCGCTACCCCTTGCTCGGACACAACATGGCCAAGGAACTTCACTTCCTTCATCCAAAACTCACACTTGCTCATCTTCGCATATAACTTATGTTCTCTCAATGTTTGTAGCACAACCGAGAGATGATGTGCATGTTCTTCTTGTGTCCGGGAATAAATCAATATGTCATCAATAAACACAATGACAAATTGATCTAGATATGGCCGGAATACCCTGTGCATCAAATCCATGAAGGCTGCTGGAGCATTAGTCAATCCGAACGGCATCACCGTATACTCGAAGTGACCATACCGAGTACGAAAAGCAGTCTTAGGAATATCCTCCTCCTTGACACGCAGTTGATGGTACCCGGTGCGGAGATCAATCTTGGAGTAGAACTTAGAACCCCTCAATTGATCAAATAAATCATCAATGCGGCAAGGGATACTTGTTCTTCACCGTCACCCGATTCAACCGTCGGTAATCTGTGCATAACCGAAGTGTTTCATCCGTCTTCTTCACAAAGAGGACCGGGGCTCCCCAAGGTGAAGTGCTCAAACGGATGAATCCAATTGCCAGCAAGTGGTCCAATTGCTTCCTTAGTTCCTTCAACTCCAAAGGCGCCATCCGATAAGGAGCAATAGAAATAGGTTCGGTTCCCGGATAAAGATCGATTGCGAACTCAATCTCTCTCTGTGGCGGTAACCCGGGTAATTCATCTGGGAAGACATCTGAAAAATCTGATATAATCAACACCATACCCGAGTGGGATCTATCCCGATCATCTCCCATCAAGCTAGCCAAGAAACTCAAGTGGCTCCCTGCCTTAGCTTTTAAGAATTTACTTCCCGTAGTAGGAAATGGATGGAAAGAATCTCGGTTATTCACAAAACTGAAAATTACTCCTCCCGACAATTGAAATGTAATTCGCTTGCGGAAACAATCCATTACCGCATGAAAAGTGGATAACAAGTTCATCCCAAAAATCACGTCATACCCCTTCATCTCTAAAGCAATCAAATCCACAATCAATTCGTGCTCCCCAATACGAAGCACACAACCCTTGCAGACTCGGCTAGTACCCAACTGTTCTCCCGTAGGCAAGTCAACAGTCAAAGCATGTTCTAACTTCTCGAAACCCAATCCCAAATTCATAGCATATGCAGTACGTATAAAAGAATGAGTAGCACCAGGATCGAATAAGATTCGGGCCCAAGAATTGTAGAGAAGAATGATACCTTCCACAACGGCATTGGAAGCATCCTCCTCCGGTTGGATTAAGGCAAATACCCTCCCCGGATTGGCATCACCGGGGGCTTGAGCTCTCAATGGTCTCGGTGGTGGAGGGGGCCTATTTGCATGTGATGGCCCCGCTGATTGATTGGCCTTGGGTGGAAATGACGGGCAGTTGTTTCGGAAGTGTCCTACACCTCCACAAGCAAAGCATTGACGAGGGTCAGTGTTTGGTCTAGTCGGGGCATGCCCCTCTCCTCGGACTGTAAGAGGTCTCTGCCCCACCGCTTGATCGGGGCGACGATATGGTAACGCCCTCGGTGCTCCACTGCTATTGGCACCTGTACGGATCGGGCCTCCTCTAGCATAGCTCTGTCTCCTCTGAGAGTCATCAATGTCTCTCTCCACCAATGCCGCTCTGTCAACCAAATCTCTATAGTCTCGGATTCTGAGTGCCACAAGCTTCTCTCTGATGGTCGGTCTCAAACCCTGCTCGAAGCGCTTGGCCCTCCTATCCTCGGTGGATATGAACTCTGAAGCATAACGGGATAGCTCATCGAACCTCCTCTCATACTCAGCCACGGTCATACTGCCCTGCCGCAAGGCTAGAAAGTCTGCACTCATCTTATCTCTGACAGACTCTGGAAAATACTTGTCGTTGAAACTTTGCTCAAACTCCTCCCAAGTGAGCGTATTAGTGTCCCTCCTTTTCTTCACTGACTCCCACCAGTAATCGGCCTCCCCTTCCAACAAATAGGTAGCCAAGCCAACCCGAAGGTCCCCGGCGATCCCCATACCATCACAAATTTTTTTCACCCAGCGGATCCATCTATCCGCATCTAAGGGATTGGAGCTCCCTTGGAAGGTGGGTGGGTGTTGCCGTAGAAATTCTCGAAGAGCTACCATCCTTCGGTTCTCATCGCCGTTGCCCGGTACTTGGACTAAAGGACGAACTCCACCGTTGTGGTGGTTGTTCCCACCTGGTTGTTGCACTAGGGTGGTGAGTTCCCTTAAACATTGGTAAATACCCTGTATGGCGTCGAGAGGTGGTGGATTTGCTTGACCACCACGCCCACGACCACGTCCACGTACCCGTTCACCGTCCATCCTGCATATCAATTCACAATTTAGTTTCATTGATGTACAAGACATCCTAAATATCACTTTAATCTAAAGCATAAGGTTCATATAAAATTAGACCAACAATTTCCTTCAACTTAATCCTACTTCCCTAGTGGTACTCCATAACCTACAGCTCCCATGTAAGACCTAAAGCCTTGGCTCTGATACCAAATCTGTAACGCCCCAAAAACCCCCGTGGGTGACATTACATTCTAAAAACCATTTACCGTATGAGAGCATTAAGTAAAATTCATCACGACGAAAGTTTCATTCATCAACCATTCATATTTTAACAAAATTTGGGCAGAGTCTCCTTTGTACGGGGAGCTCTACCCAAAACACAACTTGTACAATTATATTACAATTGACCACACCGGGTCCACATATGCATAACTATTGACCACACCAGGTCTATTTTTCCAACATAAAATAAACTTGCATTCATCATATGTCATATCCACACTATCATCCCAAATTAATAGGTCTAATCTTGGCCTTTACATCTCCAAAATGTAATAATATAACGCAGCAGAAATAATAGAAATGAACTAGAGTTCAAAAGGATATTCTAAGCATAATCTAGTCTAGAACAAAATAAAAGTGTCGCTCTAAGCGTCCACCTCGGGATCCACATCCCCGTTAAGCGGAGTCTTCCAATGGGTGGGCTCCTCGGCTCCTAACTCCTCCTCAAGTGTGAAATCTGAAAAATTTTTATTTGTAGGGGGTGAGCACGAAGCTCTGTAGCAAAATCCTCTCAACTCAAACAAGGTTTGAAAAACATAGCAAACGGTCGGTCTCATTTCACAACTAACATATATATAGGTTTGGAATGAAAATAGTGACATTTTAAAAGAGATCTCAAGTTTAAACAATAGCAATAATCAGTTAAAAGAATAAAGTGAGTTTAGCATCGATAAACAAAATTTTAATTTAAGCTATTTAAGAAGGGCTTCTCCCTAAGCATTGTCCCATACCAATGCATCGGCAAGAACGACCCAACTCCCGATTTCATGTATTTTTGGTTCATCCCCGTACCATGTATGTTGATTGCTTCTCGTGAATCTACCTAACGATCATGCCTAGTCCACCAATTCCAACCAACAATCACAAATCTCTTTAGGAAGGGCGTGTACCGTCTCCTACGGCATTGACGAAATCCTCCCAAGGTGTCTAGTATACTAACCCTTTTCCTCGGTGTATATGTGAACAATAGTGATCGCGAGCACAACAACGATCCACTACAAGCATTAGGCAACCATCTCACCCCCCATTGGGATAGACTAACCTCTAACACTCTACGGCATCTCTCGAAGGTAATCCAAGTCCATCACAACAACCATACAATGAGGAAATCAAGAATATTCACAATTCACAACAATTTCCCAAATATAGTAAAATCCCCAATTTTGTTTTCACATTTGTCATATAATCGAATAATCCAAGAAAATATGCAAGAGATCGTAATCTATATCATTTTGTTATACAATATTCAACACTAAAGTTTTAAAATCAAAGACAAAGAAGAAATTAGGAGAAAATCCCATTTTCTTGAAAACTAGGGCTTTGAAGATAAAAAAAAAAAATCAATAGAGCTTTGGTGGTTACCCACCCTTCATATTGTTCAAAACATGGCATTTATTACAAATAGAACAAGAATCATGTATTTCATATTATATATATGAGAAGGAGAGTGAAGAAACATATATCTATATACATATATATATCTATAGATATATATCTAGCCTCAATGTGAGAGATTGAGAGAAAATCCCCTACCTTAAATCAAGATTCCAAGCTAAGACCCAAGCTTCAAGACCTTCTTGCTCTCCTTTCTTCTTGGAGGGGTGAAATGAATGCTAAAGGGACGACATTAGGTTTTTATAGGGCAAGAAAATCGAGCAAAACCCGATATTTTCTGTTCAGAAAAAATCGGGTTTCCTTCGTACTGTTCACAGATTTTTGTGCGACTTCCAGGTCAGTGTTGACCCATTTAGAGGTCGAATGGGAAATTTTTCATGAAATACACCTTTGTAGCCCTAGATGTCTACTATTTCCTCTCTAAATTTCAGATCAATTGGACATCAAAATATAAAGTTATGATCAAAATACTAAACAGTGTCTATCACCCTTTTTACCCAATTTCACTCCAATTTGATTTTACTTCTAAAATACTTCCTAACTTCTAATACATCCCATATTACCTCTCCCAATGTTTTCCGACCTCCCGAATTCAATGGTAATGTTATTTTGATAAAAAAAATTAATATATTTATTTAGTTACCCTTATCAATCTTAAACACATCCAAAAAAAAAATTAAGTTTGACCCAAAAGTCAATCCGTTCGAAACTCAAACTTCATGATTGATATTTCAACAATGATTCTAAGTTTTTATCCTTATTTTATTCATTTTTGGAAAACTCTTAAGATATTAGTATTCTTATTTAATTTTAGTACAGGGTCTTACAGATTTCATGATTAGGCACACTGTGTCTTATTATTTGGTCCTTATAGTATTTAAATACATCAGGATCTTCCTAGAAAAAATTACGTATACATCAGGATCTTCCCAGAAAAAATTACGTACCTCACTTAGGAACTTATTTCTATCAGACCAGATATAGTTAGAAGGAATAATACCAGTAGTTAGATAATTGGCTATATCTGCATACAATAGTACGTCGGTTGTTGCTAAAAGTTGTTCATCTGGAAAGGTTTCTCTAATCGAAATTGGTTCTTTTTTTATATTGTAATTTAATCTTGACAAATGATCTACTACCACATTCTCTACTCCTTTCTTATCTTTTATGACAAGATCAAATTCTTGAAGTAATAAAATCTATTGTAGGAGATGTGGTTTAACATCTTTCTTAGTAAGCAAATATTTTAAAGTTGCATGATCTGTAAATACTACAATTGATGATCCAACCAGATATGATCGAAATTTATCTAATGCAAACACAACATCAAGTAATTTGTTTTCTGTGGTTGAATAGTTCATTTGTGCATCATTTATAGTTTTGCTAGCATAGTAAATAACATATGGTTTTTTATCTTTTCTTTGACCTAATACAGCTCCTACTGCATAGTCACTTGCATCACACATTAATTCGAAAGGTAAAGACCAATCAGGAGGTTGCATAATAGGTGTAGAGATAAGCATATTTTTTAATTTATCAAATGCTAATTGAAATGCATCCTTCCATTCAAAGATCATATCCTGACATAAAAGATTACAAATTGGTCTCGATATTGAACTAAAATTTTTAATGAATCTTCGATAAAATCCAGCGTGACCCAAAAAGGACCGAACATCTTTTAAGATTTTTGGGGAAGGAAGATTAGCTATTACATCAATTTTTGATTTATCAACTTCAATTCCTTTTTGAGAAACATGTGACCTAAAACAATACCTTATGTAACCATGAAATTACATTTTTTCCAATTTAAGACAAGGTTTGTTTCCTCACATCTAATCAATACTTTTTCAAGATTTTCTAAACATAAATTAAATGAATCACCATATACTGAAAAGTCATCCATAAAAAATTCTAGATATCGTTCTACCATATCACTAAATATACTTAGCATGCAACGCTGAAAAGTAGCTGGGGGCATTACATAACCCAAAAGACATTCTTTTATAAGCAAAAGTTCCAAACGGACATGTAAAAGTAGTTTTTTCTTGATCATGTATTACAATTTCAATTTGATTATAACTAAAATATCCATCTAGAAAACAATAATATGCATGCCTAGCTATTCTTTCCAAAACTTGATCTAGAAATGGTAACGAAAAGTGATTTTTTCTTGTGAGAGAGTTTAGTTTTCGATAGTCAATACATACACGCCAACCTGTGACTGTACGCATTGGGACTAACTCATTTTCTTGATTTTTTATTACTATAACACTAGATTTTTTAGGAACTACTTGTGTAGGACTAACCCATTTACTATTAGATATAGGATAAATAATATTAGCATCTAATAGTTTTAGTACTTCAGTACGAACTACTTCCTTTAAGTGAGGATTCAATCTTCTTTGCATTTGACGGGATAGTTCAGCATTGTCTTCTAAATAGATACAATGAGTACATAGAAGTGGACTTATACCTTTTATATTTGCTATTGTCCATCCAATAACACTTTGATGATTTTTCAAACTTTTGTTAGTTCTTTTTCCTGAATTTTAGATAATTTCGACTATATTATAACTGGATAAATTTCCTTTTCTCCTAAAAAGACATATTTTAAGTTGGTTGGAAGAAGTTTCAATTCTGGCTTAAAAACTTTGACGTTAGATTCTATAAGTTTTGGTAATAATTCTTCGCATTGTAGATCCTTGGCAGATGTATTTTCATATTCGGTTTCAGGTATTGATTCTAATGCCAATAACTCTTTTTCTAGAAAGTTCTTTTAAAAAAACTTTGGGTTATTGTTTCAACATGATTTACTTCATATATTTCTTCTTCTCTAAGTCATTTTGCACTTTTAAAATATTTAATTCCAAAGTCATGTTTCCAAATGAGATTTTCATAATTCCATTCCTACAAGTAATCAATGCGTTTGATGTAGCTAGGAATGGTCGACCTAAAATTAGAGGTATGTATTCAAATGAACATCCTTGACAACATGGCTCCGTGTCTATAACAATAAAATCTGCTGAAAAATAGAATTGATCAACTTGGACAACCACATCTTCTACAATTCCTCGTAGAGTTTTTATTGATCGGTCTGCTAGTTGTAGTTTAACATTGGAAGGTTTTAATTCACTTAATCCTAATTGCTTATATATTGAATATGACATTAAATTACAATTGGATCCAAGATCTAGTAGGGCTTGTCCAATTTGAAAATTTCCAATGAGACATGAGACTGTAGGACTACCTGGATCTTTGTACTCAAGAAGTGTATCTTGATGTATTATAGTATTAACTTGTTCAGTTGAAAATGTTTTATTTGGTATATTAGTTCTTCTTTTGATTGTGCAAAGATCTTTTAAAAATTTAGCATAAACTAGAACTCGTTTTATTGCATCCAACAAAGGAAGGTTAATTTTTACTTGTTTAAATCACTCAAGAATGTCTTATTGATCTTTTTCAGATGAAGGTTTCTTAACTCTTTGAGGAAAAGTTAAAGGAATAGGATATGGAGGATCTTTTTCACTTTGTACTTCTGATTGCTTTTTGACTAAAGGTTCAAATTCAAGTGGTTCGTTTATGGGAATTGATTTACGTATTTGTTTTGGAATCTTGGGTTTAATAGTTTTATCAATTTCCTTACCACTTCTCAATGTTGTGACTGCTTGTAATTGACTTGGTGAGGCTTCAGATGATACATAATTAGTTTGATTTTGACTTTGTGCAGGTTTAGGTTGAGATGGAAACTTTCCTTTTTCTGTAGTACTTAAGGACTGAGTCAACTTAGCTAGATGACTTTTAATATCTTCAATACTCTATGAAGTTTGAGCTTTAAAATCATTGAATGCTTGATTTGTTTGAGTATTGAAATACATTTGACTCTGAATAAATTGATTCATAGTGTCTTCCAGAGTTCTTTTATATGGAGGTAGATACGGTTGATATTGTGGTTGATTTTGTGGCTGTTGTAGACCTTGTATTTGATTTGTAGGTTGTGTATTTCTCCAACTAAAATTCGGATGATTTCTCTATCCTGGATTGTAAATTTTAGAATATGGATTTGAATATGGTTTAGTATAAGTTGGAACAATATTTGATTGTTCAATTAAGACTTCTTTGAATGCAGGAATAGTTGGACATTCCCCAGCAGGATGTCCTGACAACGCACAAATTTCACATATTTGATTAGTAGATTTTACAACAGATACTTGCTTAAGTTTTTTCATTTCCAAGGCTTCAAGTTTTCGAGATAAATTAGCCATTTTAGCTCTTAAATCATCATCTTCTTTTAACACACATTTTCCTCTTTCAGATGTAAATGACTTATTTTCTACAATGTTTGAAGAAGTCAAATCCCACATTTGGGAACTCTCCGAAATAGTATCAAAAAATTAAAATGCTTCTTCAAGATTTTTATTCATAAATTCTCCTTGGGCCATCATTTCAACAAATTGTCTCATGGCAGATGGAAGTGAATCATAAAAGAAACCAACTAAAGTCTAGTTTTCAAATTCATGATGTGGACAAGCTTGGAGAAGATCTTTAAATATCTCCCAACATTGATAAAAAGTTTTTTTTTCTTTTACAACAAAATTCATTATTTGGCATCTTAATACATTAGTATGATGCACAGGAAAAACCATTTTAAAGAACTCAGTTTGTAAAGCTTGCCAATTCATGATAGAATTTGCTCTTAAAGAGTTAAACCATAGTTTAACTTTATCTTTTAACGAGAAAGGAAAAAGTTTAATTTAACCATTTCAGAATTATCTTGCAAAGTTCCACGCACTTCTTCAAATCTTTCATATGAACATAAAGATTTTCAGTTTCTAAAATATGGAACTGTGGTAGTAATTGTATAGTTCATGGTTTAATATTAATACTTGGAGCGTCTTTTGGAAAAGAAAAAGATGATAGGACATTAGTTCTTATAGGATATAGATATTCTCTTAATGGTCGAACATTTTGAACTACTTCATGTTCTGTCTCTTCTTGATTCCTAGGTACGTTTTGAGAAATACTTAAGTCAAAGGATTCTTGTGTAGACGTAGAAGAAGATGATGAAGAGGATGTAGGAGTTGACTGATTTACAGAACCTATGGATGAATGAACATACATAGACTATTAAAAACAAACAAACAAACTATAAACATATAAAACAAGTAAACAAATATCTTTTTATTTTTTTATTTTTTTTATTTTTTTCAAATTACTATAACTCCCTAGCAACGATGCCAAAAACTTCATGCGCACTTTTTAGTGTGTCTGAATTAAATTATAGTATACACCCAAGTATAAGTGGTCAAATTGTAGTTTTCTCGATTTTAAGTCCAAGTATTGATCATACGAAGATTTTTTAGTAATTTAGACTATAAAATAAAATAAAAAAGTAAAGGTGTTGTTTGAAGTAGAATATTGTTTCATAGCTTGTGATGTGAGCTTAGATTATCAACTAGTTTTAATGAATAAATAAATAAAATGCGTAGATAAAGAAGATTAATGACAGGAATATAAACGATACCCTTCAGTTTAAGGGTCCCATATGTGTTACATTGGTTACATACTGGAAATGCTACTATACCAAGATTAACTCCTATTTTAGTGGCAAGTCAACCGGTTGGTCAGATGTATATAAACCATAGCACAACCGCTTTTTAGGCTAACTGGGGTTAATAAATCATAACACAGCCGCTTCTTAGGCTAACTGGTTATACCCACGTCAATTGATTAACCCAAGGAAACCGGCAAGATAACTGGTTATATCCACGTCAATTGATTATCCCAAGCAAACCAGAAGGACAAGCTATTCATGGGTAATACTTGAGTTATTCACTTGATCTCATGATTATAAGTGTGTACATAATAAACCATAACACAACCACGTCTTAGGTTAATTGGTGCTATTATAGCATAACACATCAACTTCTTAGGAAAACTGGTTATAGACGTACCAATTGACTACTTCAAGTAAACCAGAAGGACAAGTCATTCATGAGGAATACTTGAATTACCTAATAGGTCATCTATGATATATATATATATATATATATACCAGTTAAACATCCTCAGCATTCCAGTGAAGGACAAGCCACACCGGGAGGAACGCCGTGGTTGTTAGACTAGCAATATAGTTATATATAGTATTTAAATAACCCTAATAACCTATAAAACAAGCCATTCATGAGGATCATTTAGGTTTTGCACCACACATCAGTAGAAAATCCTCAGCGTTCCGGTGGAGGACTAGCCATACCGGTAGGAACACCGTAGATCTTTAACCGGTGGGTCTTATGATGCACTGATGACATAATTCAAGGCACAGCACTGGAATTATGCACATCACTGTATCACACATTAAGCATATAATACATAGATAAATAAAATATAAATAAGACATCAGTATTTTCATAATCTAAACAATAATATACATATGTTCCCCTCGCACTGAAGGGTATAAACGACTACTCACGCTCCATTGCTATAGACAAGCAAGGAGTGTGGGTAATATTCATTACAACTAAAAATAAAAAAACATATGTTTCCTTCATGAATGGCTTGTCCGTTTGGTTTGCTTGGGTTAATCAATTGACGTGGCCATAACACAACCGCTTCTTAGGCTAACTGGTTATATCCACGTCAATTGATTAACCCAAGCAAACTAGAAGGACAAGCCATTCAGGAGGAATACTTGAGTTATTCACTTGATCTATGATTATAAGTGTGTACATAATAAACCATAACATAGCCACGTCTTAGGTTTCTTAGGAAAACTGGTTATAGACGTACCAATTGACTAATTCAAGTAAACTAGAAGGACAAGTCATTCATGAGAAATACTTGAATTACCCAATAGGTTATCTGTGATATATATATATATATACTAGTTAAACATCCTCAGCATTCCGGTGGAGGACAAGCCATACCGGTAGGAACGCCGTGGTTGTTTGACTAGCAATATAGTTATATATTATATTTAAATAACCCTAATAATCCAGAAAGACAAGCCATTCATGAGGATCATTTAGGTTTTGTACCTCACATCAGTAGAAAATCCTCAGTATTCCGGTGGAGGACAAGCCATACCGGTAGGAACACCGTAGATCTTTAACCAGTGGGTCTTTTTTCATGATGCACTAATGACATAATTCAAGGCACAGCACCGGAATTACGCACATCACTGTATCACGCATTAAGCATATAATACATAGATAAATAAAATATAAATAAGACATCATCATTTCCATAATCTAAACAATAATATACATATGTTCCCCTCGCACTGAAGGGTATAAATGACTACTTACGCTCCATTGCTACAGACAAGCAAGGGGTGTGGGTAATATTCATTACAACTAAAAATAAAACTTCTTTCACAAGGAACAATTGAAATACAAGCACCTTTATTATCATTCAAGACAAAAATAGTGGTGGCAGTTCAACTATTCGAATAGAAAGATACAATAGAAATGTAGAAATACAAAGTAATGGTAAAAGTGTATCACGGACCGGTTTTGGATTTCTCTCTCTCTTTTTCTTTCTTTTCTTTCCTTTCTTTTCTCTCTATGGAGCCTTGGTGGGCAGCTTGATTTTGAAAGGGAGGAGAATTGGTCTTGGAATGGTATATCTTCGTGGAATGGAGAAAGCACTCCTATTTATAGGGGAAGGGAAGCTCATGGCCAAGAGGGGGGTCCTAACCCCCACCTCCACCTTCCAAAAGGTTATGTCTTGCAGTGGTGCTCGGTGTTGTGCTTTTAGCTTGCCAAGTGTCGCCTTCTGATTTGTCCATGTTTCTTTATCACACCTCAGTCCTTCATAGTTTCAAGTCTTGCAAAATTGCCCTATATTTTCTGGTATTCCTGCATTTGACCCTGAAATTTAAACATAAAGTTTTTAAAAACTTTAATTTACGCATAAAATATAATTCATAATGTTTAGTTATTTTATTTTACATAATTAATTACTTAATTTTTTTATTGGTTTTTGTGGTAGATATGGGAGGAATTGCATTATTTCTATAATTTATGAGGTTTTTGGTATGTTTGCAGGAAAATAGTCGAAAATGGTGTAAGTTAAGCCCCCATTGTAGAGCTTAAAGTCAATGCAAATAAAGGTGAGGCTTAACAAGTAGCTTGGAAGGTGAAAAGATCAAGAAATGAGCAAACTAAGTAAAAACCTACCGATAGGTTTGCTCATAAAACTACCGGTAGGTTTTGCACATTGGATTTCAACCTATCACAAACCTTCCGGTTGGTTTGGCCATCGAACTACAGGTAGGTTTTACTGAAAAATGCTTGAAGCCTACAACTCAAGTTCTTTCACTTGGAAGTCCCACCAATGATTCACCCATTTGTCTCCTGACATCCCTTACACACATACATGCCTCCCGACACCTTAGCTTGGACTTTGGTGGCAATTGCATTTATGAGGATGAGAGAGAAGGGGGAGCCTGAGAAGTTGCAGGCTAGGCTTGTCCTAGCCTGCCCAAGCCATCAACTCAACCTCCTATGGATGGGAAGCCTATCACACATGCTAGATGTTCTCTGTGGATGAAAATGCAAGCTACACTTCACATTTATTCAGCATTGTAGAGCATGGTAGAGAGAAAAAGCTCAAGGAGGAAGACATAGTTTTAGAGGGAGAAGTTAGATTTTTGCATTTCTTCTACCCATTTCACTTGTCTTCTTCTTCTGTAAGACTCTTGTAAGCTTCATTTATCGCACTTAATGTCATTTATTTCAAGGATATTGCAAGTTTAGTCAAGTATCTTTCAATCTACCATTGTTACATTCAAGTTTTACATTTCAAGCTTTTTAGTTGGGTATTACATGCACTTATTTTTGTAGTTTCACTTCTCTTCGATTTAATACAAGTTTAACGTTTATTTCAATACCATGTCTCTTTACACATTGTATGTCTTTGCGTCAAACATGAGTAGCTAAACTTTAAGTTGGCTAATCCAAGGGAGAATTCCTCTTGTGTATGCTAAATCCACTCTTCTTCATTTCTCCTCGTAGTGTGAGATGGTTTGGTTTGACTAGGTTGAGTTTGGACATGGTTATAAGCTCTTGATACACCACAGATTTGTCACGGGGTATACTTGAGTCTACACTTCTATTTAGTTTCTCACTTCCTACGAATCAATCGAACATCTATGCATCGTTGGAAAAATATCTTGAGTTGATTTGGCATTCCCATTGGAATAACCTTTTTGGATTAGCCAACACTTGTTTCCATTTCATTTCATCAAGAACACAACTCACCAAAACACATATTCAAAAGATTTTCACACTTTTCTATTTTCACAAAATCACCTTCAACACAATTCACCTTTCTTCCCTAAGAAGACGACCTTGGAATACCAATTCCAAGTAAAACACGACACTCAAAAGTCTCTCTGCGCTTGAGGAGCACTTTTGTACACACACACATTTCATTCACACACGTGTTTTCTCATTTCTTACATGACATCCGAGGGAGAGTGACACTCATCTAACCGTATAAGCCATTCATACAACTAGAATCATGGTTGGAAATTAGGAACGATGGAAAAACCCAAGCAATTATGCAGTTGATGCAGTGCTAAGTCAAATGGAAGATAAAAGGTCGTATGTAATATACTATGCTAGCAAAAATTTAAATAAAGCATAAATGAATTACACCACCACTGAAAAATAGTTTCTAGCCATACTGTTTCCATTGCATAAATTTAGGTCGTACATCATTGGTTCACCTATTGTAGTCTACATTGACCACTCTGGTTTGAAGTATTTGTTGTCTAAGTAGGACGCTAAACTGAGACTCATTAGGTGGATCCTCTCCCTTTAAGAATTCAACCTAATCATCAAGTACAAAAATGGAGTCAAGAATGTGGTGACAGACCATTTGTCACGGCTTGTTGTCTAAGACACCAAAGAGCACATCCCTATACTTGATTCTTTCCCTAATAAACATCTATTTTATATCCATTCATTTTGTCCATGGTACGCTGACATTTGTAATTTTCTTGCCACAAGAAAAATACCCCCACATTGGAGCCTAAAAGATAAGAGAAGATACATAGTAGGCGTGAAGTACTACTATTTCAACAACCTATACCTGTAAAAATATTGTCCTAATCTAGTCATGAGGAGATATGTAACAGAACATGAACAACGGGATGTCCTCTCTTTCTATCATTCGGAAGCATGTGGTGGGCATTTCTCTTCCAAGAAAACTTCGGCTATGATTTTACAAAGTGGTTTTATTGGCTTACATGAATTAAAGATTGTGTCTCATTTTGTAGGCAATGTGATAAGTGTCAAAGATTGGGAAGTGTGACCCGTAGAAACATGATTTCCCTCTCCCCCTGTGCTTGTTATTAAAATTTTTGATTGCTGGGGCATCGATTTCTTGGGTCCATTCCCTATGTCTTTTGGTTACCTTTATAGCTTCTAGTCAGTGGACTATGTATCCAAATGTACTAGTGACCACCGAGTCGTGGTCAAGTTTTTAAAAGAAAACATATTTTCTAGGTTTGGGATACCTCGTGAAACCATAAGTGATGGTAGCTCACATTTTTGCAATAGATTATTTGTTTCTTTGATGAATAAATATGGTGTAACACACAAGGTGTCTGTTGCTTGTCACCCACAGACTAATGGCCTGGCCAAGCCAAGTTGGCCAATAGGGGGAATATAGGAAATCCATAGAGATGCATATGAGAGATCTAGGATTCACAAAGAAAGGGAAAAAAATTTTCATGAAAAATCCATTTTGAGAAAAACATTCAAGCCCAACTAAAAAGTTCTCTTGTATAATTCTTGCCTCTCCATTTTCCAAGGAAAGCTTTGATCGGGATGGGATGGCCCCTAAATTGTTAAGATGGCTTACCCAAATAGAGATGAGGATACAGAGAATCCCAAAGATGGTAAAACATTTAAGGTCAATGGCCAAAGACTTAAACCATTCTTTAAGGGTTTTGAAATTCAAACATTGGAGGAGGAGTTTGTGGATCTGGTCTATCTGGATCACGTTGAGGCATAACTATTCAATAAGATATTAGTGTACAATTATTTTCCTTTTTTCTTTACTTTGCAAGTAAAATTGTTTACTTACTTTCATTTGTACATACTGCTCTTTCTTGATATGCGCAGATAGAGGTGATTTTGTCAAAGCTCATTACGAGTTATTCTCTTACCTTCTTCCCTTTCAAATTCCATCATCGCATTACATGTCTTTTGTTGCATTTTGGACACTGTATGGTTCAATTTGGGGGGTGTGATGCAACATTTGCATGACACACCAATTCTTGTATAGAATAGTTGGAAATATGTGAGAAATTTTGAAAATTTTGGACAATTTTTATGTTTGGACAATTTTTGTGAAAAATATCTAAATGTTGAACAATATTCCCCTGTTCAAATTGTTATGGGTTTAGTGATGGCTTGATCTTAATTTTGAGTTTTGAACATGAGCACATCATAGAAGTTTATCCTTTGCCGGAATATTACATATGTATTTCCTTGCAAACTCAACCATAGTGCACCTTGAATGTGTAATTTTGATAATTTATTGATTGAATCCACATTTTAGAGCTTGTCATATATAGTGGAGATGAAGTAAGTACCCATGTGAGCTTTAATGCCAATCCTTGTTGTAGGGAACTTACATTTACTCAAATGAAAATTTTTTCAAATTCAAAATCTGTTCAATAATCTCATTATGTTTGCTTTGGTTAGAGTGCATGTGGATAGTAGATTGACTTTGTATTAAAATTTCAATATGCCTCCCTATACTTATCTAAAGGTGATCTTAGGCCATCTTTGAATTGCATTGAGCCTTAGACTTTTCTTGTGAAAAATTTATCCCCGGTGTCGTGATTGAGCCTTAATTGAAAATTTGTTTCCATGCCACATGTTTTACCAAGCCATTGCAAATTGATTACAATTCCTACACCTTGGATTTTTCGGGACTGATTGTGTTTATTCATGATGGAAGTGAAATGTGGTGAGAAAATCCAAATAGGGAAGAATGGTGCTAAATTCAAATTTTGAATGAAAAAGAAGAGAAAATCCAAGAAAAAGGAGAAAAATTGGGTTGAAAACGAAAAGAAATGAAAAGAAAAGAAAAAGAGAAGAAAAATGTTGACGAAAGAATGAAAAAAGAGACATAACAATGAAATGAAGGTGTAAGACTGAAAATTCCATAAAAAGGAGAGTTTTGATAATAATGGTCATGTCCTCAGAATAACCCTTTTCGTCTCCCTCTACATTCATTTCACTCAACCCAAATATCATCCCAAGGCCTCATTACAACCCATGAAATCCCTAAATAATCTAGAGAAAGCATGGTGAGAACACACTTTAAATATAAGGAAAAGTTGGTTTAGTTATCTAGTGCCCTAACATTCCATTCATGAGATTATGTCAAGTTCATTTCAATTGTTATGCATGCACATCATTTTTGGATTATATGTGAGCATTTTGGTTTGTGCACAAGAGTCTATGTCACATATACACATGGAGAGTATGCCAGGATAATCATAGAGTTATTTATTTTTTAGGGAAACCCTTTGTGAGAATTGCATCAAAGCTGAATTTGGATAGCTAAATGAATGTGGATTCCGTTGAGTAATGTTTAAATTGCATATTCATTTCACACACACATGAGTCTTGAAAGGAAATGTGTTGGTGTATACTTTAAAATAACATTTAAAGCTATGATAAAAATCATGCGGGTTTGGTTCGGTTGTTTAAAAAGTTGTGTCAGGTGACCCAGAGCGAGTAGGATATGGGAATATTGCTCAAATTTTAGATATGAGACAGAAAGAGGAATACCCATTTTTATTTTGTAGTTTGTGCTTCATGTATTGATTATTTATTTTGTTGAATTTCTAATTCAATTTCCTGGTTTAGAAAGCATCAAGGCTCAAATTGCATTGCAATTTCGTAAATGAATTTGGTCATAGTCATACAACGTGATTCACTAGCATGAATCATGTTTTTGGATAGTTGAGTGAAGAAATAGGTCATTATAATACTTTGGAGTTGAATAAATTTGTAGTGGGAGCGAGGATGATAACATAGGGAATTTTTGCAAAAAAGTTGAAACCTACCGGTAGAAGTCATTCAAGACCTACAACTAGAAGTTTTCCAGAAGGGTTTTCTACCAATAGGTTACCCACTAACTACTGGTAGGTTTTGTTCTGAATCCCAAAAATGAGGGTTTTAAACCCAAATTTTTGGTGAAACCCTTCATCTCCCTTATACATCTCACTCTAAAAAACACTCTCTCCTCTCTCAAAACCTCCCAAACATTCAAAGAATCCCTAAGCATCTTCCCAATTCATTAAGTCTCTTCCTCAAAGTTTGTGATTTGCAATGATTCTTCTTCATTAACTGGACCTTTATTCCTCCAAAAACCCTATTTTCTTCAAAAATCATCAACAAATCCACTCAAGGCTTGGAATTTTGGAAACAATTGCTCGGCTAGGTAAGACTCTACCTTCTTCTTTCGGGATTTTTGATTTATTTTGGGGATGGTTATTGCCATTTGTTGCCCTAGGGGCATTTTTTATCGTGATGGCTCGTATTAAGCAAACGTGACCTGACTCACCACCTTTCGTAGTGATCAGGTCCCGTAAGAAGATTGAAGAGGCAAGAAACAGTGGTGGGAAACAAAGGAAGAAAAGGAAAAATGACCCTTGCATGGAGAGCGTTAAGACTAAAAATGTAACATGCAAGTGGCAGGTTGATAGGCCTACTCTTGAGCCACTCAATAACGTGGTCCGAGTGATCGAGGCCTATGGTATTGACTTTTAGTTCCAGGCAGTTGAGGGGTATGTGCTTCCCATTTGTCAGGATTTTTATTACATGTTAGGAGTGGTGGATGAGGATTTGTTTTTGTTAAAGACAAATGTGAGGAGGAAGGTGATTGAGATCACCTCGACAGTCATCGTTGAGGCATTACATTATTAGAGGCTTACTACCAACACCTCAATTTATCCTTACAACAGCCCTGAGAGGAAATCACTCTAGGAGTATGTGAGTCTAATTTATGAGGACCCGGTATAGTTTTAATGGGAAAATTCAAGTTGGGGCACTCAAGCACTCCTATGGGGTAATGAATAAAATTATCCATTACAACCTTTTACCTCAGGATGCGGAGAAGACACCGAGGAAGGAGAAACTGGCCCTTCTCTATGCAATCATGGCCAACACTTGGATGGACATTGCTTTCATGATCTAGGAGGTGATGAAGGACTACGCATAGGCTTTAAAGCCGAAGGAAAACCTTCATTTTTCCCACCTTGTCACAAAAATTTATTGCCACAACGGATTAAGGGGAGCTCACTGATGTGACACTCCCATCGGAGTTCGGCCCCATACGCATATTGAATAGCATGAAGAGGACGGTCACCTAGGGCCGAACCACCTATAACTGGACTATCCACAGCCAAGCCACCCACTACTACCCTGCCTCGGACAATCTCTCGGAGCTTTGATGCCATCAAGGGGAGGATGAACGACCTTGGGGGACTATGTAGCTGTTAAAGTACATGGTTACCAAGATCTTTCCAAGGACGTTTCTAGGAGAGCCTATCCCCGAGGTGCCACCATCACCTACCACACCAGAGTTCCCATCATCAGCTTCGGGGACTAGTTCTGGCCTCCGGGCGATTGCCCCCACAAGCTCGACTATTGTAGTGGTGGGTGAGACCAAGGAGGAGGATGATGAGTCTGATGATGAGGATTAGATGTTGTGTTAGAGGATAAGGAGGAGGATTAGGGAGAGTCCAAGTTTGTTTTTGTTTGTGTATATAGTGAAAGACGATGGTCTAGTTGTAGTCGGCCTAATAGAAGAGACCCTAGGATCGCAGGCCGTTTTATCTTGAATTATGTGTACTGAATCTCATACATTTATGAATGAAAGAACCATGCTTTTTATTTCATTTTTCCCCAAGTTCATTTACATAATTGCATTATGATTTGAGAATTTTGTTGATTCGTGAATTGTTTAACATGAATGGAATTGTTGTATATGTACTATAGTTAAAAATAAGGTTTGCTAGGGACTAGCAAAACTCAAGTTGGGGGGTGTGATGAGTGTAGAATAGTGCATAATATGCATCTTTATTGTACCCATTTTAACTTGCTTTTGTGTTGAAAATTGGAGAAAATGGTTTCAAAGTGATAATTAACGAAGAGTTGTTTGATTGTAGGTAATGGTTTGGTAAGAGCATGTAAAAAGCACCCCATCAAGTGCTCAAGGTCTATGGGAAAGACAAGACCGCTTGACGGATAGCTCGGGACCTCAAAGAACCAAGAAAATTCCAAGATAGGACAACATCTACCAATAGAAGTTATTCAAGATCTACCGGTAGAAGTCATTCAAGACATACCTGTAGAAGACTCAAGACCTACAGGTAGAAAAGGCAATTGGAATCTTCTAACTTTGCCATTGCAAGAACCTACCAGTAGAAAAGCTTACTGGAAAATACCTATCGGTAGGTTACCCACGACTTACCAGTAGGTTTTGCTCAGAAATGCCAGACTCTTCTTCACACGGCTGCACCAACTTTGGGCCCAGCTTTTGTCCTCTAAACTATGCCCTGACATCTTTAACACCCCATGATGAGCCCCTAACACCAAAAATTTAGATTGGAAGAATTAGAGAGGGAAGAGGCAAGTGAGAAATAGGGAGTGGTTAGAAAGGCATGGGGGGTCCATGCCTTGACTAATTTTGCTTATTAGAGTGAACAACCTTTGTCCAATCAATCCAAGTCAGTCACTCATGCTAAGGAGAGAAGAATGGATGAAAATATGGTGGTGGCTACACACAATTTTAGTTAACAAGACTTTATAAGAGAGAAGCTCCAAGGTAGAAGATGAAGCTTTAGAGAGAGAAGTTGGGTTTTTACATTTTCCTTCACCATTCTCATTGTAGTAAGCTCCATTTAACTTGTAATCTTTCCCTTTTTGCACTCTAATCGCTTTTATTCAAGTTGTAATCAAGTTTAGCTAAGTGTCTTTGAATTCATTTTTTACATTTGGGTATTTTCTCTTCAAACTTTGCATTTTGATTATGAATGTCATTTCTTTTGTAGTCTAAACTTTCTTCTACATTTATACAAGTCTATGTTTGATTTCGTGACAATGTCTTTCTCATTTCATGTTTGTTCTTGTCTTTATTATGAGCAGCTAAACTTTTATTTGGTTTATCCAAGAGGAATTTCCTTTTGGGTATGTGAAATCGACTCTCTTTCATTCTTCCTCATAGTGTAAAGTGTTTGGTTTGACTAGGTTGAGTGAGGACATAGTTGTGAGCTTTTGATACACCATAGACTTGACATAGAGTATGCTTTTTCTGAACACAACTACAATCAAACACCGAGACACCATTGGTTGAATGAAATGAGTTGATTTGGTATATACCCATTGGAATGAACTCCATGGATTAGCAAACCCTCTTTTTACTTGCATATTTCCCAAAACACAACTCACCAAAACACAAATCACAAGATTTTTCAATTTTCGTTTCTTTACAAATCACCTTTCAAAAACATTCGACCTCGTCTTCCTTAAGGAGACGACCTTGGAATATACATTCCAAGTAAAACACGGCATTGCAAAACTCTCTCTACGCTTGGAGAGAAATTTTGCACGCACACTTTTTTTTTCATCCACACACATCAATTTCCAACTTCTTGCATTTAACTTGAGGGAGAGTTACACTCACCAATCTCTATAAACCATATACACATAATTCAGGTTCATAAAAAAATCTCTATAAACCATGCAAGCAATCCATATGAGAGTTGTAGTATTCACAAAGAAAGGGCCAAAATGTTCATGAAAAATTCATTTTGAGAAAAACAATCGAGCCTGACGGAAAAGTGATTTTGGATAATTCTCGCCTCTCCATTTTCCAATAAAAACTTCGATTATGATAGGCTGGCCCCTACACTATCAAGGTGGCCTACCCAAATGGAGCTGTGGAGATAAAGAACCCCGAAGATGGTAAAACATTCAAGGTCAATGGCCAAAGACTTAACTTAAACCACTCTTCAAAGGTTTTGAAATTCAAAGAATGGTGGAGTTGGTGGATCCGGTCTATACAGATCTTGTTGAGGCATAACTATTCAATTACATATTAGTGTACAGTTGTTTTCCTTTGTTCTTTACTTTAGAAGTTAAATTGGTTACTTTCTTTCATTTGTACATAGTGCTCTTTCTTGATGTGTGCAGATAGAGGTGTTTTTGTCAAAGCTCATTTCAAGGTGTTCTCTTACTCTTCTTGTCTTTTAAATTCCAATCATTGCATTACATGTCTTTTGTTGCATTGAGGACAATGCATGGTTCAAGTTGGGGGTGAGATGTACCATTTGCATGATACACCAATATTTGTTGACAATACCATTTTAAGGTGAAATGCACCATGACACACCAATTTTTGTTGATAATACCATTTTGAGCTGAAATGCGCCATTCACATATTTTACCAACTTTTTTATAGAATAGTTGGAAATATATAAGAAATTTTAAAATTTTGGTGCAAAATATCTGTTAGTTAAACCATATTCCCCTATTCAAATTGTTATGGGATTTGTGATTACTTGCTCTTCACTTTAAACTTTGAATACATGATCACACCATAGAAGTTTATCCTATAGCAAAGTATCACATACGAGTTTTCTTTCGAACTCAACCATAGTGCATGTTGAATGTGTAATTTCAGTAATTTACTGATTGAATCCACATTTTAGGGCTTGAGATACATAGTGGAGATGAAGTAAGTACCCATTGAGATTTAGTGTCAATCCTTGTTGGAAGGAACTTCCATTTACTCAAAGGAACAATTTTTCAAATTCAAAATCTGTTCAATAATCTCATTATGTTTGCTTTGGTTAGAGAGTATGGGGATAGTTGATTGACTTTGTCTGAAAATTTCAATATGCGTTCGCATACTTATCTAGAGATGATCTTAGTCCATCTTTGAATTGCGTTAAGCCTTCGCCTTTTCTTGTGAAAAAAAATTTATCCCTAGTGTCATGATTGAGCCTTAAGTGAAAAGTCATTTCCATGCCACATGTTTTAGCAAGATAGTGCAAAATAATTACAATTACCACAGCTTGGTTTTTTTTTTTGAGACTGACTATGATTAATCATGATAAAAGGGAAATGTGGTGAGAAAATCCAAAAAGGGATGAATGGTGTTGAATTCAAATTTTGAATGAAAAGGAAGAAAAAATCCAAGAAAAAGGAGAAAAAGGGGGTTGAAAAAGAAAAGAAATGAAAAGAAAAGAAAAAGAGAAGAAAAATGTTGAGGAAAGAAAGAAAAAGGGTGTTTGAAAAGTTGTGTCAGGCAACCTAGAGCGAGTAGGATAAGGGAATATTGCTCAAATTTTAGTTATGAGATAGAAATAGGAATACCCATGTCATTGTATTGTGTGCTTTACATATTGGGTGTTCAATTTGTTGAAATCAAAATTCCATGTTATGTGTTTTGAATGCATCAAGACTCAAATCGCATTGCAAATTCGTAAATGAATCTTTACATAGTCATACAATATGGTTCACTAGCATGGATCATGTTTTTGGGTAGTTGAGTTAGGAAATGGGTCATTAGAATGCTTTGGAGTTGAATAAACTTGGAGTGGGAGTGAGAATTAGAAAATAGAATTTTTTTTGCAAAAGGATGAGACACCTGCTAGTAGAATACTGATTACCTACCGGTAGCTCTTAGCAAAAATGGCTGAAACAACAGAAGGGAGACCTACTGCTAGAATTCTAAAGAGCTACCAATAGAACTTTTCCAGAAGGGTTTTCTATAGGTAAAAGTTAACTTGAATTTGTATTAAGGGAGTCCTTGGTCGTTTGCCCAATGGGGCATTGGAAAAGGGCAAAACCGATTAGAAGTTGTAGCGATTGATTACTTCACCAAATGGGTTGAGGCGGAACCATTGACACTATCATAGAGAAGAGACTTCGAGATTTCTTTTGGAAGTCCATAATTTGTCGATTTGGGGTACCTCATGTTTTGGTGTTAGATAATAGGAACAGTTTGACATTGATCTATTTAGAGAATTTTGCTTCGAATATAGAGTTCCCAATCATTAATCCTCCCTAGGCCATCCACAAGCTAATGGGCAAGTAGAGGTGACCATCAGACCACTAATTCAAGAAATTAAAACCCACTTGAAGGAGACAAAGAGGCTATGGGTAGAGGAACCACCCCGAATCTTGTGGACATATTTCATGACAATTAGAACTCCAACATGGAAAACACCATTCTACCTAACCTACGGAACAGAGGCAGTAATCCCAACCAAAATAGTGATACAAACTTTTAGAGTCCAACATTATAATGGAGAAGAAAATGAAGAATAGTTATACACTAACCTTGATCTCCTAGGAAAAAAAGGAAGCAATATCAAATCAAACTGGCAGCGTATCAGGCCCAAACAACCCTCTAATATAATAGAAAGGTCAAGATCTGCGAATTTTCCCTAAGAGACTTGGTCCTAAAGAAGGTAACCCAAGCCTCCAAGGATTCTAAGCATGGAAAGATGGGTTCGAACTGGGAATAGCTTTATCAAGTCACTCAGATGGTAAGGCTTGAAACTTATGAGCTGCAAACATTGAATAGAAGAAAGATGACACATGCTTGGAATACTAAACACCTTAAGAAGTACTATTAGTGAGAATGGCTTTCTGAAAGCATAAATAAGGGTGGTAGTTCATATTTCTCACTTTGATTTCTTTATTTCATTTTGTAATAAGCCTTGTGGCAAACTTCTCTTATAAGAAGAGTTATCAACAAATGATGTTTTTTTCATCTCTTAGAAATCTTGTGTGAATATCATGCCAAAAACTTTGACGAAACTCAGTCTTGATGAAACCAAGCTTTTAGAAAGAATGTACCTTATTTAAAAAGGTTAGAAAGAGAAGAGCACCTCAAAAGAAAAAGCCTATTTCTAATAGAGAAAAAAAAAAAGGAAAGCTAAGGGGCCTTCCATTTACTAGATTGAAAAGACCTAGCCCTATCTAGGCTTGCTAGGGTCCAAGTTGGTTAACCCCCAATTGAACAATTGGCAATACTCCAAACTCAAAAAAATACTCTCGATACAGAGTAGAGAGGAAAATTGCTAGTGTGGGAAACTCGGTAAGCTTGCCTCCAAATAAAGGCAATTAAAATGCCAAAAATCAGGAAGACAAAAATAGCCAAAGCAAGAGAAGTATAAAGAAATAGCATTTTATAGAAACTATCAAGCTACTTTCATTACTAAGTTAAAAACATTTTTACAAAAAAAAAAACTCAGAAGTCTAGAAAAAAAAAAGGGTAGAATAGTCTCTTATAAATATAATCCCTCTCATTCTTTGGTGAGGAATCCTTCTTATCAAAATTCCCTTCGCCCTCCTTAGTAGAAAGATAGCAAGGGTGGTAGGAAAGAAGGCAGCTGGGAGAGTAGTAGAAGTAGAAGTTGGGATAGAGGGGTCAAGCTGGATGCTTGAAAAATTAATATTGGGGTAAAAAGACATAGCTTGTTGGCAAAAATCTTCAAAGACAGCATCCCAATAGCTCATCCAAAGATTGAGAAATTCATAAGACTTACAGAAATTCTCAACTGCTTCATCACAACATTCTTCGTGGAAATTTTGGCTTCATCATTCATGGTGGAAAGTTGATTGGTCATATCCTTCTTAGCTTTTTTGGCCCTCTTGGGATCTTCTTGAGCCTTCCTCAGAGCCTCCTCTAGAACACTCTTCATAGATTTCTCAATCTCTACAGATTTCTTGATATTATCTAAGTCAGCTGGCATAGACACTAAATCCTTCTCGCAAAAATAAAGAATATGCTTCAAAGACAAGTCTTGGAAAGAGCTTTCTTTGGCTGCTCCTTGATGGGATCCTCTTTCATAAAAGTTAAACAACTCATTGAAGAATCAAGAATGGCTAACAAAAACAAAGAAAGTCCATATTATAAAAAGAACATGGAAGAAAAGGGAATAGAGGGGAGATATATACTACCTTCCCAAAGTGATAAGCCATGGACTCAAAAACTTTCAAGGACCCTATCTTCACTATCTTATCCACCTATACCCAGGGGATAATATCTTGAAACCACGTCACAACAAAATTTTTGTTGCTCTAGACTCTCAAAGCAATGGTTTTGGTTTTAGGAGTTGAAGTATTGCCTAGGAAAAGTGGCAGGCAGCTTGACCTCAATAGTCTTCCTTTTCTTTAATAAATGAATATCTGGGGAAGACTCCAAATCAGTGGACTCCTTGGAGCTAGAAACTACTAGTGGCAACCTGGAATCAGGGGATTCGCTGGACCTCAGTCTCTTTAAAGTTAGCAAATGAGGGCTGCTTGTAAACCCCACCCTTTTATCTTTATATATGTATGTAGGTTTATGTAGCAAGTTATTATTTCTTTTGGAAATGTTAATATGGAAATTCGAGGAAATAGTAGTTAAAACTTAGTTTAGCTTGCACATGTATGAAATCGTTGTAATAGAACTTGTACCAACTAGGTTTGATGTACAAAAGCATGTTGAATAAGCTTGAGTTGGATTTGGAAGGGTTTCGAATGGGTTTGAAATGAAAAATAGAGAAAATAGGCAAATTTGGACATGACCTACCGGTAGTACCTATCAAGTGGATCCGCACTACCCGTAGCTCAACAGGTAGTAAGTTGCGAGTGGATCCAAACTACCAATAGCTCAACAGATAGTAAATTTCCAATAGTTTTGAACTACCGATAGCTCAACAGGTAGCAGATTGCCAGTGTATCCGAACTACCGATAGCTCGATACGAATTACCGGTAGATAGTTAAAAAGTCAGGATTTTCAACTTTTAGAACCCCATTTTCACTACATTTACTCCCATTCTTTCACACCACTCTCACTCCACACCTCTTAGAACCCTAATAGAAAGACTTAGAGAGGAAGAAAGAAAGGGAGAACAAGAGTTCTAAAGGGGATTAAAGATCAAACCTAGCTTCTCCAAGAACATCAAGGTAGGGGATTTTCTTCCATGCTTGTCCATTGATGCTAGGGCTAATTATATGTATTTTTTTGACTTTAAATATTATATATTTGCTATAAAATCATCTTTTCTTGGTCTCTTTGCAATTATTATCATATTTTACACTAGTTAGGGTTGAATACCCATGAAATCTCTTGTTTTTGCTTTAAAACCCTAGTTTTTGGAGAGTGATGAATTTTCTTCTTAAATTCTTTCTTTATTATTGATTTTGAAACTATAGTGTTTTGAGTTGAGTACTAAAATGATATTCATGATGATCTCTTGCATTTTATCAATTGTTCTATTTAAACACTACATGTGAAATTGGGGATTTATGGAATTGTTGTTATTTGAGGAAATTATTGGTATTGTATCTATTGTGTGGTTGTTGGATAAACATGGGCTACTGTTGACCGGGTATCTTGGAGTGTGTAGACGCCTTCTTACTCCGTATGGGTTAGAACTTTTCCTACCACTCGTAATGGGGTTAGTGCCTTGCGAGGACTAAACCATTATCGCTTACGGGTTATCGTGGAAAAAGGGGTTAGTATACTACTCTTTGGTCGGATATGTCACTGCCATGGTGTTGGCATACGCCCTTCCTAAAGGTTGGACATCCTTGCGAGGATTTGTGTGGATTATAAGTGGGCCATGATATTTTCGATGGTATCTATGAAAGGTCTTACTTCATACCAGAGATACGAATACAGTGGTGGGTTACTGTTCATTATACCATAACTAGTTTCTACAAGAATTTTGGGAAGTATGGGATTCCGCAAGAACTTGGAGAAACGGTTTATGGTGGATTGGATTATTAGGCGTATGTTGGTTTTTCGTTCGCATTAAATTACTGTTGTTGCTTAAACTGGAGATCTGTTTAAATGTCCCTGTTTTATTTCAAAATTCATATATGCTATTTGTGAAAGGTGACCGACCATTTTTATATACTTTTCTAAATCTTGTTCGAGTTTGGGAGGAATGTTGCTACAGAGCTTAGTGCTCACCCCCTACAAACTATATTTTTCAGATTATCCTCTCGAGGAAGAGCTGGGAGTCGAGGAGACCGAACACTGGGAAACTCCGATAGACGGGAGTTTGAATCCCGAGGTGGACGCTTAGAGCGACACTTTCTTTTGTTATTCCGCTGTGCTATGATAGTTATTTTTTGGGATGTAATTATCTTACTTTTTGGATCATATTCTTTTGGGGATATATTCGTCATGTTTTGGCATATTCTTTTGGGAATGAGATTGTAAAGATTACCTTTGATTTATGAAATTTTTTTATGGATGAATTATTTAGTTGCTCTCATGATGTGAATAGTTTTCAGTTTGTAATGCCGTCCAGGGTGGGTTTGGGGCGTTACAATGTTTTGGTATCAAAGCTTAGGCTTTATGTCTTACATAGGAGAAATAGGATTAGGTTGAACGAAATTATTGATTTAAATTTTATACAAGTCATATGCTCAGGTCAAGACATCCTAACTATGTCTTGTACATCAATGAAACTAAATTGTGAATTGATGTGCAGGGTGGACAGTAGGCGTGGACATGGACGAGGTCATGGTGGCCAAGCAAACCCACCACCACCACCACCTCCCGATGCCATGAACGACATCTACCAATACTTAAGGGAGCTCACCACTTGGTACAAAACCAGAATGGAAACAACAACAACCACAACAACCACAATGAGGGAGCTCATCCACTAGCCCAAGTACCGGGCAACGAGGATAAGAATCAGAGAATGGTCGTTCTTCGTGAGTTTCTAAGACAACGCCCACCCACTTTCCAAGGAAGCTCCAATCCCTTGGATGCGGATAGATGGATCGGCCGAGTGAAGAAAATTTGTGACACCATGGGTGTGGCCGATGACCTTAGGGTCGGCTTGGCGACATATCTATTAGAGGGAGAGGCCGACCATTGGTGGGATTCTGTAAAGAGAAGGAGGAACACCGATGCACTCATTTGGGAGGAGTTCGACCAAATCTTCCAAGACAAGTATTTTTCAGAATTCGTTAGACATGGAATGAAGACAAATTTTCTTGCTCTACGACAGGGCGGCATGACGGTGGCTGAGTACAAGAGGAGGTTTGACGAGCTATCCCGTTATGCTACGGAGTTTATATCTACTGAGGCCAGCAGGGCCAAGTGCTTTGAATAGGGATTAAGGCCTGTTATTCGCGAGAAGTTGGTGGCCCTGAAGATCAGGGAGTATGGGGATATGGTTGACAAAGCTGTACTGGTGGAGAGAAACACCGAGGACACTCAGAGGCGACAGAGCTTCTCGAGGGGAGGTCCGATCAAGACAGGTGCTAGCAGCAGTGGAGGGCAAAGAGCGGCACCATATTATCCCCTAGATCAAGCGGGTGGATAGAGACTTTAAACTGGTTGAGGAGCTGGAGGCGTACCAGAGAGGACAGGCACGGACCCGCGCCATTGCTTTGCATGTGGAAAGTTTGGGCACTTCAAAAATCAATGTCCATTGTTTCTACTGAGGACCAATCAAGCAACCGGACAGGCGAATGCAAACAAGCCACCCCCATAAAGGACAACACAACAAAGACCATTACAAGCTCAAGCCCCGATGGCGCCAATCAAGGGAGAGTTTTTTCTTTGACTCAACCGGAGGAGGATGCTTCTAATGTCGTAGTGGAAGGTATCGTGCTTCTTTATAACTCTTGGGCCTGAATTTTATTTGATCCTGGTGCTACACACTCATTCATACGTACTGCATATGCTTTTAATTTGGGATTGGGATTTGAGAAGTTAGAACATGCCCTTAGTATTGACATGCCCACGGGAGAACAGTTGGATGCAACAAGGGTGTGTAGAGGATGTGTGCTTCACATTGGGGAGCAAGATTTGGTTGTGAATTTGGTTGTGTTAGATATGAAGGGGTATGACATTATATTTGGGATGAACTAGTTGTCTGCTTTCCGTGTGGTGATGGATTATTTTCGCAAGCGAATTTCCTTTCAACTACTTGGAGGAGTAGTTTTTACTTTCAAAAATGATCGCAATTCTTCTCATCCATTTCCCACGACGGGAAATATATTCTTGAAAGCTAAGGCAGGGAGAAATTTGAATTTCTTGGCCAACTTAATGGGAGATGATCGGGACAAATCCCAATCGGACGTAATATTGGTGGTGTCGAACTTTCTGGATGTTTTTCCCTATGAATTACCTGGGTTACCCCCACAATGAGAGATTGAGTTCAAGATTGATCTCTAACTGAGAACCGAACCCATATCCATTGCTTCTTATTGGATGGCACCTTTGGAGTTGAAGGAGCTAAGGAAGCAATTAGACCATTTATTGGCTATTGGGTTTATTCGTTTGAGTACTTCACCTTGGGGAGCCCTGGTCCTCTTTGTGAAGAAGCATGATGAGACACTTCGGTTATGTACGAATTACCGAAGGTTAAATCGAGTAACAGTGAAGAACAAATATCCCATGCTAAGGATTGACGATTTATTCGATCAGTTGAGGGGTTTCAAGTATTATTCCAAGATTAATCTTCGTACTTGGTATCATCATTTGCTGAACAAGGAGGAAGATATTCCTAAGACTGCTTTTCGTACCAAGTATGGTCATTTCGAGTATGCGGTGATGCCATTCGGATTGACTAATGCTCCAGTAGCCTTCATGGATTTAATGCACAGGGTATTTCGGTCATATCTAGATCAGTTTGTCATTGTGTTTATTGATGACATACTAATCTATTCCCAGACTCACGAGGAACATGGACGCTATCTCTCTATTGTAATACATACATTAAGAGAACATAAGTTATATGTGAAGATGAGTAAGTGTGAGTTTTGGATAAGGGAAGTAAAATTCCTTGGCCATGACCCTGCAAAGATTGAAGCCGTGATGAAATGGGAACCACCTAAGAATGTGACCGAAGTACGTAGCTCGTTGGGGTTAGCCGACTATTATCGTAGGTTTGTGGAAGGGTTTTCAAAGCTTGTGATGCCGATGACTCACCTCACAAGGAAGAGAGAAAATTTTGTGTGGACTTAAGCGTGTGAACTAGCCTTTAGCACCTTGAAGGAGAAGTTGACAACCGTTCCTGTCCTCATTATTCCAAGTAGTGGGGAAGGATACGATTTGTACACCGATGCTTCACTACGAGGCTTGGGATGTATGCTAATGCAAGGAGTGAAGGTGTTTGCATATGGCTCAAGGCAACTCAAGATTCATGAGCAGAATTATCCCACTCACAACTTGGAGCTTGTCGTTGTGGTTTTTGCTCTCAAGCTATGGAGGTGTTACTTGTATAGGGAAAAGTTTCAAGTGTTCTCGGATCATAAAAGCCTCAAGTATGTGTTCACACAGAAAGACTTGAATCTTCGGCAGAGAAGGTGGGTTGAGTATCTAGAAGATTATGATTTCACACTCAACTACCATCTGGGGAAGGCCAATATAGTCGCCGATGCACTTAGCCGAAAGTCTTGGGGTGAACTCAATATTCTTGCAAGTAAATGGAAGATGAGGGATGCCCTTGGAGACTATGATCTATGGGTTGGAGAAGATAAATCTCGGCCATGCCTATTCAACCTTGTGGCCCAACCTACCCTTCAACGTAGGGTTGTGGAATTGCAATGCTTAGATCCTGACTCAGCATCGATTCGAGCTAAATTGGAGAATGGAGAAACAATGGAGGGTTGGTCTTTGAGAAATGGAGAACTAAGATATGGGGAGAAGCTATGCGTTCCTGATGATTCGTCCCTAAAGGAGGAGATACTTGGAGAGTGTCAGCGCTCTAAGTTTGCTATCCACCCCGGCAACACAAAAATGTATAGGGGCATGAAGCGCCAATATTGGTGGAAGGGAATGAAGAAGGATGTGGCAAGGTTCATAGCACGATGTGCGGTGTGCCAGTAGGTGAAGATCGAACATCAAAAGCCAGGAGGATTACTATAGTCCTTGCCTATCCCAGAGTGGAAGTGGGATCACATCACCATGGATTTCGTGTCGGGTTTACCACGGACATCGCGCGGGCATAATGCAGTATGGGTTATAGTTGATAGACTCACCAAATCCGCACATTTCTTGAGTATGAAGACCACAGACACTTTAGAGACCCTGAGCAAGCTCTATATTCACGAGATAGTGAGATTGCATGGAGTTCCACTATCCATTGTGTCAGATCATGATTCTCGTTTCGTAGTGTAATTTTGGCAAAGTTTACAATGAGCTATGGGGACAAAATTGCATTTTAGCACCGCATTTCATCCCCAAATGGATGGCCAATTCGAGAGGGTGATACAAATTTTGGAGGATATGCTCTGTGCTTGCGTATTGGACTTCAAGGGAAGTTGGAGTGACCATTTGCCGTTGGTGGAATTTGCGTACAACAACAGCTATCAGACAAGTATTAGAATGGCTCCGTATGAAGCATTGTACTGAAGGCCATGCCGATCACCGACGTGTTGGTTAGAAATGGGTGAGAGTAGCTTGTTTTGGGCCAGAAATTGTTCAGGAAAATACATAGAAGATTCAACTCATCTGGGAGAGACTACGTACGGCACAAAGTAGACAGAAAAGCTATGCGGACAAAAGACAAAGACCATTGGAGTTCCAAGAAGGGGACTATATTTTCCTCAAAGTGTCGCCTAAGAATGGAGTTTTGAGATTCGACAAGAAGGGAAAATTAGCTCCAAGGTACATCGGACCATTTGAAGTGATCAAAGCAGTGGCCAAAGCGGCATATCAACTTCAGTTACCGGCTCAGTTGTTAAGGGTGCACGACGTGTTTTATGTGTCGATGTTGAGGAAGTGCCAGTCGGAGACCACACAGGTAATAAATTTGGAAGATATTGAAGTTCAAGACGGAGCAACGTATGAAGAACAACCAGTGAAAATTCTTGATACCAAAGAGAAGGTGCTCCGCAACAAAGTCATCTAAACAGTGAAGGTTTTGTGGCAACATCACGGAATGGAGAAAGCTACTTGGAACTCGAGGTGGAGATGCGAGAGAAGTATCCTTATTTATTCGCTACTTGAGGTAAGTTTTGAGGACGAAACTTTTTTTAAGGGGGGTGGATTGTAAACCCCGCCCTTTTATCTTTATATATGTATGTAGGTTTATGTAGCAAGTTATTATTTCTTTTGGAAATGTTAATATGGAAATTCGAGGAAATAGTAATTAAAACTTAGTTTAGCTTGCACATGTATGAAATCGTTGTAATAAAACTTGTACCAACTAGGTTTAATATACAAAAGCATGTTGAATAAGCTTGGGTTGGATTTGGAAGAGTTTGGAATGGGTTTGAAATGAAAAATAGAGAAAATAGGCAAATTTGGACAGGACCTACTGGTAGGATCTACCGGTAGTACCTATCCAGTGGATCCAAACTACCGGTAGCTCAACAGGTAGCAGATTGCCAGTGTATCCGAACTACCGGTAGCTCAATACGAACTACCGGTAGATAGTTAAAAAGTCAGGATTTTCAACTTTTAGAACCCCATTTTCACTACATTTACTCCCATTCTTTCACACCACTCTCACTCCACACCTCTAAGAACCCTAATAGAAATACTTAGAGAGGAAGAAAAAAGGAGAGAACAAGAGTTCTAAAGGGGATTAAAGATCAAACCTAGCTTCTCCAAGAACATCAAGGTGGGGAGTTTTCTTCCATGCTTGTCCATTGATGCTAGGGCTAATTATATGTATACTTTTGACTTTAAATCTTATATATTTGCTATGAAATCATCTTTTTTGGTCTCTTTGCAATTATTATCATATTTTACACAAGTTAGGGTTGAATACCCATGAAATCTCTTGTTTTTGCTTTAAAACCCTAGTTTTTGGAGAGTAATGGATTTTCTTCTTAAACTCTTTCTTTATTATTGATTTTGAAACTATAGTGCTTAAGTTGAGTACTAAAATGACATTGATGATGATCTCTTGCATTTTATTCAATGGTTCTATTGAAACACTACATGTGAAATTGGGAATTTATGGAATTGTTGTTATTTGAGAAAATTGTTGGTATTGGATCTATTGTGTGGTTGTTGGATAATCATGGGCTACTATTGACCGGGTATCTTGGAGTGTGTAGACGCCTTCTTACTCTGTGTGGGTTAGAACTTTTCCTACCACTCGTAATGGGGTTAGTGCCTTGCGAGGACTAAACCATTATCGCTTACGGGTTATCGTAGAAAAAGGGGTTAGTATACTACTCTTTGGTTGGATACGTCACTGCCATGGTGTTGGCATACGCCCTTCCTAAAGGTTGAACATCCTTGCGAGGATTTGTGTGAATTATAAGTGGGCCATGATATTTTCAATGGTATCCATGAAAGGTCTTACTTCATACCAGAGATACGAATACAGTGGTGGGTTATTGTTCATTGTACCATAACTAGTTTCTACAAGAATTTTGGAAAATATGAGATTCTGCAAGAACTTTGGAGAAATAGTTTATGGTGGATTGGATTATTAGTCGTATGTTGGTTTTCCATTCGCATTAAATTACTGTTGTTGCTTAAACTGGAGATCTGTTTAAATGTCCCTGTTTTATTTCAAAATTCATATATGCTATTTTTGAAAGGTGACCGACCATTTTTATATGCTTTTCTAAACCTTGTTAGAGTTTGGAAGGAATGTTGCTACAGAGTTTAGTGCTCACCCCCTACAAACTATAATTTCAGATTATCCTCTCGAGGAAGAGCTGAGAGTCGAGGAACCCGAACACTGGGAGACTCCGATAGACGGGAGCTTGAATCCCGAGGTGGACGCTTAGAGCGATACTTTCTTTTGTTATTCCACTGCACTATGATAGTTAATTTTTGGGATGTAATCATCTTACTTTTGGGGTCATATTCTTTTGAGGATATATTCGTCATGCTTTAGCATATTCTTTTGGGAATGAGATTGTAAAGATTACCTTTGATGTATGAAATTTCTTTATGGATGAATTATTTAGTTGCTCTCATGATGTGAATGGTTTTTAGTTTGTAATGCTGTCCAGGGTGGGTTTTGGGGCGTTACACTGCTGAATCCTTCCTTCTATTGCTTTGCCTCTCACATAACTAAGAGCCTCTCTATCTAGCTTTATATCAAGTTGAGGAGTCAATCATGCAATAAAAATCTCACAAGATGAGAGAAAAAGTGGGATATAGTGCAAACATGAATAGATAAAATCGAGAACATACTTTTTAAAGGTACAACAACAAGAGAGTTAGGTATAGGTCCCATCTTCAATTTATGCAGATTGACCTCTTAACCAAGCTACTGAATCACTTAATCTCCATATGTATCTTCATTCTTAGGACAAACGTAATGACCTAGACACCTAAGATAAACCTTTAGTTATATTTTAACTTCGGAAGATTAGGATGAAAATGGGATTGGAAGCAATCCAATTATGACTCCTACGTGATTTTAAAAGAAAATTTTTACTAAACCATTTATGAATTTTGAAAACATAGTTTGAGTCATAATCGTACTATTCAAGAGGACAAGTTTTGCATAGTTTTATGCTTAAAAACCTGTAGGGACTGATCTACACTCGCTAGCCTTTGCTAGAGCAGTCTCTTTATAACTTAGGACATAAAATGGGAAAAGGCCATGGAAGGCAGCATAGGGCTCGCTATATGAGCTCCCTCAAGTGGTGCCCATGGTCACTCGAGTGGTGCCTGCCATAGTCGTGCTTGAAAAGTTCTTTTCATTCCAACGATAACTGCCCTATGACCACCCTCCTACCGATCGAGCAATTGTTCACGAATTTGAGTTTCCTTATTTACTAAGACAACCCTTTTTCTGGACCAATATTAGCGAGAGCCTTTTCCACAGCCTCGAGAGAGATTTCAAAGAGAGAAATTCATTCCTCTACATTGAGAGCTTTCACCAAAACCAAGATCACTAAGATCTAAAGTCTACCATTAAAGAGTTTACCCAACCTCATAAATTGGAGTTGAAGATCTTGTTGGTTTGATAAACCCATTGGTGTGGGCATACCAAGGATTATGGGTGTGCCCATAATCGCTCAAGATCTAGATAAATCGTACAACAGAGAGGTCCAAGTGAAGCTACACTAGACATCAAAAGAAGCCTTTAGGTGGAGAGATATCCAGGAAAGGAGCATCTAACAATGGTATTGGTTATGGTATAAGTCTCGAGTACATGAATATTGAGTTAGCGAGTTATGGCTAAGGCTTTGGTGAACCAAGAAGGTTCTAGGCATTTTTTGCTGAGGGTTTTCCACGTTAAAAAACCACTCATTTTATTTACTATTTATCGTATAAACTTGTGATAATGAGCACACACAGACTATATGTTTGTGGTTTTGATTGATTGAATATTCATCCACTTATAGTTGTGCATTTTGGGTTTGGGCATTTAGGATCGCCGTGAGATCGATTTTGAGTGAATTAATTCAAGATTAATTAAATCAATCATCATGGGTAAGTTGGGTTGTGATAACCAAAAGGGTTCTCACATTCTTTGCTAAATCTTTGTGAGAAGAGGTAATTGTGGTGACTTAAGTTTTTAATTGGTAATCAATTGAGCTTAGTTTGAAAAAACTATTAACCCCTAGATATAGTGTCTTGAGCTCCACATGTATAATCGTGATGGAAGATCCACATCAAATTTTCCCTCCCGGAGCAACATTGTTCAATACACAAAGTGTACTAGTGCAACAATCTAAGACATTAGATAGTTTTTCATATTCAAGACAGACTATGCCAGAATATTGCACTACAATCCTACTAATGGTGTGTCTAATTCCATCTAAGACTGTCAACATTTACTCATATCATACAAGGATTCAATAATCTGATGTTCTATGCATAAACTGAACTCTACACACTATAATATCTACATTGAAAAATAAAAGACACACATACATATCTTATATTTAATATAATGCAAATATTTTACCCAAATAGATTCTCATTAAAATAGAAAATGACTGACTTTTATTAAATAATAAAGTCAGTTTCACTACGAAAGGCAACCTTTTAGTATACAAATCTACCATTAAATTCAATTAATTAACCAAATTTATAAATAAATAAAAAAACTAGGGTAACTAGGCATCCAAGTCATCTTACCTCACCTAAGGTTGATAAGATTTTCATCATATTTATTTGTAACTTAAATTTCTTCAGCAAGATTCTTCACCATATCTTGCTTCGATCTTCAATTACCATTAGCCTCTTGACCATAAATTTTGTTGAGATACAAGCATATAGTGACCTCACGAAATTCACCAATTACAATAAATTTTCTAGTAATCAATTGCTTTTGAAATTCTATGACAAAACATAAAAGTGCAAGAAATTATAAAATCTCCACTCAAACGAACACAACAAAACAAGAAGGATTTTCACAAGAATTTTATCAAACATATAGAGTAGAAAATTGAAAGTATGTAAAGAATCACAATCACACAGCAGAAACACTTTTAACGTGAAAACCCCCTCGGGTAAAGCTACCAGAACGCAGTCTATCTAACCTAATTCCCTAGTATTAGTATTAGATTAAAATTTTGAATTCTTATGAGTTTTTGGTGTTAGGAGATCATCATGGGGTGTTAAAAATGTCAAGTCATGGTTTAGAGGACAAAAGGTGGACCCCCGTGGTTGGTCGAGTCGTATGGAGAAGTGTCTAGGCTTTCTGGGCATGTTCTACCGGTAATTCATGGGTAACCAACTGGTAGGTAGTTTCTAGTAGGGTCTTCTACCGGTAGGTTGTTGGCTCCTACCGGTAGGTTGTAATGGGTCTGCTACCAGTAGCTCATTTTCAACTTTCATAAATTTGACATTACTTTTGATTCCATAGTCCAATTAAGTTGAAATTTTGACACAACATAGAAGACATCAAGATCTACGACCTTTAGTTTTTTCAGTTTTTCAGATTCATAGTGTATCATGGTGAAAAATGCATAATACCAGGGGTACCAATACAAAATGATGTGAAAACTAGTACCTATGATATCGAGTACCAATACCTTTTTTATTTCTTTCACTTTTAAGCCTCCAAATCCTCATTTAATGTATCTATCTCTTCGTCACTCATCCACACTTAGTTGCAGGGTTCCAAAAGCGATCAATTACCCTATGATTACCTACAACATCAAATTTCTACATTATTCACAAATTCGACTAACTCTAAGTAATTAAATGCAAAGTTGAGTTAAAATGCATGTAATGAGGCCATTAAATATGCAATATTAAGCACTCATCACACCCCAACTTAAGCTTTGCTAGTCCCTAGAAAACTAAATGTAAAAATTAAGCAACCAAAAATAAATCTATACAAATTCTATTATTGTATTTAGCATAAGCAACAAACCTTTAAACCCCTAGGTGATCCCTAGTGGACAAGTTTTGTCTCGTGAAGGTTTCCAATTAAGGTGCCTACAAACTTCTTTTCCTCATATCCAACATTTGAAACATATGCCCTTATCCTAACTAGCATTGGGATCTCAAAAATAGTTTTGTCTAATGCACCCGAACTAATCACACCAGAATCACATCATTGCCTTAAATGCTATTCTTGAATATCCACATACACATTTCCTTTCAAAAATCGTGTGTTTGTGAAATGAATATGTAATTTAAACCTTTACTCAACATAATCCACATTCATTTAGCTATTTAAATTCAACTTTGATGAAATCTTCACTAAGGGTTTCTTTCAAAAATAAATAACACTATGATTATTCTGGTATGCTCTCCATGTGTATATGTGCGATAGATTCTTGTACACAAAACCAAAATGCTCACATATAATCCAAAAATGATGTGCGTGCATAACAATTGAAATGACCTTGACATAATCTCATGAATGGAATGTTAGGGCACTAGATAGCAAAACCAACTATTTTTTTCATTTAAAGTGTGCTCTCACCATACTCTCTCTAGATCATTCAGGGCTTTCATGGGTTGTCATGAGGCCTTGGGGTGATATTTAGGGTAAGTGAAACAAAGGGTAAAGGGAGACAAAAATGGTTATTCCAAGGGCATGACCTTTATTATCAAAAATCTCATTTTTATGGAATTTTCAACTTTACACCTTCACCTAAACTTTGTATCTCTTTTTTTGTTTTCTTTTCTCAACATTTTTCTTTTCTTTTCTTGTTCAAGCCCCTTTTCTCCTTTTTCTTGGATTCTTCTCTTCTTTTTCATTCAATGCCATTCATCCTTTTTCTGGGTTTCCTTATTACATTTCCCTTTCTCCATGATTAATCATAGTATATCTCGGAACAACTAAGGTGTAGGAATTCTAATCATTTTGCACTGGCTTGGTAAAACATGTGGCATGGAAACAAATTTTCAATTAAGGCTAAATCATGACACTAGGGATAAATTTTTCACAAGAAAAAGGCTAAGGCTCAACACAATTCAAAGATGACCTAAGATCCTCCCTAGATAAGCATGGGGAGGTATATTGGCATTTCAAGACAATGTCAATCAACTATCCACATGCACTCTAACCACAAGAAGCATAATGAGATTATTGAACAGATTTTGAATTTGAAAAATTGTTCATTTGAGTAAATGTAAGTTCTCTCTAACAAGAATTAGCACTAAAGCTCACATGGGTACTTACTTCATCTCCACTAAGTATTTCAAGCTCTAAATTGTGGATCCAATCAGTAAATTGTCGAAATTACACATTCAAGGTGCCCTATCATTATGTTCGAAAGAAAACACTCATGTGATATTCCAGTATAGGACAAATTTCTATGGTGTACTCATGTGCTCAAAATTCAAAATGAATATCAAAAATCACAAATCCCATAACAATTAGGACATGAGAATATAGTTCAATATTAGATATTTTTCACAAAAATGTCCAAAATTTTCACATTTTCAACTATTCTATACAAAAAGTGGTGGAACATGTAAATCACCCCCCCCCCCCAACTTGAACCATGTATTGTCCTCAATGCACAAGAAATCATGCAATGAGAAAAATGAAAGTAACATGGGAAATAAGATACGCATTAAAGGAAAAACGAAACACAAAAAAGCTTGTTTACACCCCTCAACTTAGACTCGAACATGATACTGAATAAGATTTGTTATGATGATGCTCAAAATGAATTAAGTCTAAATTAGGGAAAGGTAAGCAACTTCATGCTAAAATCTACACTACAACATCATGAAAATAAAAATATAACAATAAAAGAAATATAACTACTATGTATATGAAAACAAAACAAAAATGACTCGTGTCAATCTAGCTTCAATTTGGTTTTTTTCCCTTGCTTCTCACATGAAACCAATTATGTGTATGACTTATAGTTAAGGGTAATTGTCACTGTCACTCGAGCTCATGCAAGATGCAGGGAAATTGTATTTGAATGAACAAAAATGTGTGCAAGTATGCAAAAATGTTCCACAAGCATAGAGAGAATTATGGTGTCGCATTTTACTTGGAATAATATTTCAAGGTCGTCTCCTTGGGGAAGGAGAGGTCAAGTATTTCAAAAGTGACTTGTAAAAAGGAGAAATGAAAAATGTTGTGATTTTAAGTTTGATTGTTTGGGTTTTGAGGAAATTTGCAAGTGGTAAAAAGGGTTGGCTAATCCATATATTTCATTCAAATGGGCGTGTCAAATCAATTCATTTCACTCTACCAATGGTCCCTCAGTGTTCTATTGATTCATAGGAAGTGAGAGATGGATATGGTTGCATGGACTAAAGCTTACACCGTGAAAAGTATATTGTCTATTAAAAGCCTACAACCAAATTCATCCGCACTCTCAACCTAGTTAAACCATACCTTCTACACTACAAGGAAGAGTGAAAGATAAATGATTCCACATACCCAAGAGGAAATCCCTCTTGGAGTAGCCAACTAGAGGTTGGTTACAAATGTTCGATGCAAGAACAAATATGAAAGAGAAAAACTTGGTAATGAAGTTAACTTGAACTTGTATTAATGTAGGAAGGAGTTTATACTACAAGGGAAATCATATCCATACATAAGATGTAGAGTTTGAAGAGAACAATACCCAAATGTAGCACTGAAACAAGAAAACATTTGCCAAACTTATTAGAACTTCAAATAAATGAGATTGAAGTGCAGAAGAGAAGGATTACATGTAAAATGGAGCTTATAAGCATGAAAATGATGAAGGAAAATGTAAAAACCTAGTTTTCTCTCCCTAGAACCATCATCTTCTTCCTTGGACCTTCGCTCTCTAAAAGCTTAACAATGTCAAAAATTGTCCTTCAATTTCATCCATCCTCATCTCCTTATCCCTGAGTGTATAAAGGTCAAAAGCTCTGGGATGATGTTCACCAAAAAGGCTTCCAAATATTTAGAAAAAAGAATGGTCCCTTTCCTTTTCCAATCATTCCATTTTTCTCTCTAGTCTCATTTACCCTTTCCACTCCTTAATGCATAGAGGTTGAATGCAGAGCTTAGAAGAATAAAGTAGAGTGTTGAAGTGTTCAAAATCATCATTAGAATAGTAGGAGTGGACCCTCTTAGCTTATGGAGTCGTGCGGAAGGGGATATAGAACTTCTGGGTTTTGGGTATCAGTACCAAATGATTAGGTACGGGTACCTCGACAGGCAGAGGGCTTAGGTGCCAGTATCTAGTGATAAGGTATTGGTACCTACTTTATTTCTTCCATTTTGAATAGCTAGGCACAAGTGCAAGGTACCGGTACCTAAATTTCAGTATGCTCAGGTACTGGTAGCTAGTGATGGGGTACTGGTACGTACGTCATCTCTTCATTTCAACTGGTTGAGGTCCAAGTGCCAGGTACCGGTACCTAAGGCAACATGTACTAGTACCTAAATTCCAGTAGGCTTGGGAACCTGTACTTGGTAAGGGAGTACCGGTACCTACTCTGCCTTATTTGAAATTTTAGTGGTTTGAAATCCTGAGCCATTCATCTTGAGTTCCTTTTGGGCCCATTATCCCCTAACACGTTGTAAAGTGATTAACATCCGCAATTACCATCAAACACCTGAATCAAGAAATTCTCCATTAATCTCCAATTTAATCCAATTTCCCACAATTCATTACAAAAACAAGTTAAAATGGATGCAATGAGGTTATTAAATATGCAATGTTCTACCCTTATCACACACCCCCCCCCCCAACTTGAGTTTTGCTAGTCCCTAGCAAATCTAGAAAGGGTATGCATTAAGCACCCCATCAAGTGATCAAGGTGAATGGGGAGGAAGGGACCTTATGATGGATGGCTCGGGACATCAAGGAGCAAAGAATTCCAAGACAAGGATGAGACCTACTGGTAGAAGACATGGAAAACCAACTAGTAGAAGACTTAAGACCTACCAATAGAAGACTTAAGACCTACTAGTAGAGGAGACTATTGGAAAGCAACTTAAGCGCCTCCTTACAAGACTAACTGGTAGAACCCTTACAAGTTACTGGTAGCATACCTTACTAGAAGTGAACTACCAATAGAATCCCTACGACCTACTGGTGGAAGTTGCCCAGAAAGCTCAAACACTCCTCCACACGAATTCACGAACTACGGGGGCACACTTTTTGTCCTCTAAACCATGACCTAAAATTTTTAACAACCCATGATGGTTTCCTAACCCCTATATTCAGATTAAAAGCTTGAGGGAGTTGGGAGCCAAGGGAGAGAAAGGGAGTGGTTGGAAAAGCATGGGAAGTTCGTGCCTTGACTGATTTTGCTTCTTTGAGTGGACATCCTCTCTCCATTCACTCCAAGTCAGTCAATGAAGCTAAAGAGAGAAGGGATGGACAAAAATAGGGGTTTCTACACACAATTCCAGATTAAAAGACTTTTAGAGAGAGAATCTTCAAGGTAGAAGATGAAGTTTTAGAGAGAGAAGAAGATGAAGTTTTAGAAAGAGAAGTTGGGTTTTTGCACTTTCCTTCACCATTTTCATTGTAGTAAGCTCCATTTAACTTGTAATCTTTCCCTTTTCATTCTAATCTCTTTTATTCAAGTTATGATCAAGCTTAACTATGGTCCTTGTAGTTTATTTTCACATTTGCATCCTATTTCCTTTCAACTCTGCATTTTGGGTATGAATGGCTTTTCTATTTTACTTCAAACTCCTTATTTACATTAATACAAGCCTATGCTTGAATTCACTACCATGTTTCTATACTTCATGTTTGTTCTTTCTTTTACCATGTATATCTAATTTTTAGTTGGCTAATCCAAGAGGAATTTTCTCTTGGGTATGTTAAATTGACTCTCTTTCATTCTTCCACGTAGTGTAAAGTGTTTGGTTTTACTAGGTTGAGTGCAGACGTAGTTGTGGCTTTTGATACACCATAAACTTGTCACAGAGGGTATACTTGTGCCCAACACAACTACATTAGTCCCTCACTTCCTGCCAATCAATCAAACATCGAGACACCATTAGTTGAATGAAATGAGTCAATTTGACATTTCCATTGGAATGATGTCTATGGATTAACCAACCTTTTCTTGCATATTTCTTAATTCAACTCATCCAACTTCAAATCACAAGATTTTCAAATTTTCACTTTTGCACAATCACCCTTCAAAAACATTCGACATCGCCTTCCCTAAGGAGATGACATTGGAATACTCATTCGAAGTAAAACACAACCTCACAAGACTCTCTCTACGCTTATGGAGCACTTTGCACGCACACACCCACATTTTTTTTCATCCACGCACGATTTCCCACTTTCCACATTGAACTTGAGGGAGAGTGACACTCACCCACCTCTATTATCCATATATACACATAATTCGGGCTCAAGTTAAAATCGGGGAGGGCTCAGCGTTGAATTTGAAGGTAATTTGGAGACAACAGAGGTATGTTTTGTGATTCTCATCATACACTAAGGTACGTTGCTCCTTTATATATATTTGTGTATAAATTTTCAATTGTAGTTATTTTTTTTTGCATGTGGGGACATGATAATCAAAATAGACTAGTGAGACGTGCCTTATGACCTAATATGAATATTGACCAAGACCCACTTGAGGATGCCGAATACAATTTTGGTGACAATAGTGTTAATAATTTGAGGGGTGAGGGAGTGCAAAACCCTGAGTGCCATATCCCGGAATGCAATTCTCCCTCCAAGAAATGAAGGAAATAATCTCCCTATTGATCCTCTGGCGAGATTGATGAGAGATTATCTCCAACCTACCAGAAGCACCACCCCCTCATGCATACTTCTACCTGTGCAAGCACATGGCTTCCTAGTAATACCGGTATGTTACAATTACTTCCTCAATTGCATGGAGTGGAACGAGAAAATCCTTACCTACACATTTAGGAATTTGAGGAAATAGTTGGAACATTCATTACAAATCATGCCATGGAAGACATTGCATGCATGAAATTATTTCTCTTCTCCCTCAAGGACAAAGAAAAAACTTGGTTGAACTCATTGAAACGCCGCTCAATACGTTCTTGGGCACAAATGTTATCCGAATTTTTAAATAATTTTTTTCGGTGCCCAAGACAACTGCTCTAAGAAACAAATTCAAAATTTTTTGATAAAACTAAATGAGCAGTTCTATCAGTGTTGGGATAGATACAAGGACATGTTACACTCCATTCCACATCATAGATTTAACCCAGGGCAATTTTTTACTTTCTTCTATAAAGAAATTACACCGGGCCATCGACAATTTCTGGTCATGATGTGCAATGGAGAGTTTTTGAGTAAGGATCCTGATGAGGCCCTCGAGTACTTTAACACATTCGTAGAAAATGCCCAATCTTGGGATAACACGGATTCTACCGATGTGTCAAGGTCCTTTCTAGGAAATCAACCAAGTGGAGGAGGGATGTATAACTTGTGCGACCAAGAAGACTTGCTTAAAAAGATAACGATAACAAAATTGTCCCGTAAGGTGGAAAGTTTAGAGGTTAGTAGGAGGCATAAGGTATCAAATGTCACAAAGGTCGCGGAATCTTACTCAATATGTGAGAGTGTTGAGCACTCTATTGCGGAGTGTCCAAACATTTTGGTACTCAAAGAAGTATACCATGAGCAAGCGAATGCATTTAACCAAAGTAAGTAGTCATACTCTTCACAATCTAACACATACAATATGAGATGGAGCTCCCACCTGAGCTTTAGTTGGAAGAATGACAACCTTATTCCACATGGGTCTACCTCATTGTCACCTCTCATTCCACCCAAGAAAAACCAATATTATTATAGTCATAGTCCATCATCTAGATCTCAATAATCACGGTCCAATCCACAAGGGTTTCCAAAAACCCACCTCAACAAGGGTTTGGTCAACAAGGACCACCCAATCTGCCCACATAACAACCTCTTCACAAGAGAAATTTGGAGGATGTCATGCATCAATTCATTTAGAGTCAAACCACAATGTACAATCAAAATGCTGCCACTTTCAATGACATTCAAACACAACTCACTAAGTTAACCAATGCTATGGGGTCATCCCAACAAGAAAAAGGGAAATTTTCCGCTCAACCCCAAGAAAACCCAAGGGGTCAACATGTGATTGAGTCGCTCGACACTAACAAAGAAAATTGTGAGCAACTCAAGGCTATCACCACCCTTAGGAGTGGGAAGGAAATAGATAAAACCATTTTACCTAAAGTCTCATTGAAGGACACTTTGAAAAATGAAAAAGAGACTAAGGGTAACTCCGAAAAGGGTGACGCACTGCAGAAGCCAAAGATTGTTGATTTGAATGTGCATGATTGTCCTATCCTGGTGCTTGGTTGTGTTCACCCTAATCTCCAAACATGAACCCAGACTATGTATATGGCTAGAAATGGGTAAAACTTGTGTGAATGAAAATGTGTGTGTGCAAAAGTGCTCCCCAAGCAAAGAGAGACTTCCAATTATTGTATTTTACTTGGAATAGGTAATCCAAGGTTGTCTCCTCAGGGAAGGAAGGTCGAATTGTGGTGAAGGTGATATTTTAAAGAAATAAAAAGTGTAAAATCTTGTAGTTTTGTGTTTTGGTGATTGGAATTTTTGCTAAAAATGTAATGAAAACAAGGTTGCCTAATCTGAAAGGGTCATTCAAATGGGAACGCCAAATCAACTCAAAATATTTTTCCAATGGTGTCTCGGTGCTTGATTGATTCATAGGAAGTGATGGACTAATGTAGAGGTGTAGGTTCAAGCTTACCTCGTGACAAGTCTGTGGCGTATCAAGAGCTCACAACCACGTTTGCGCTCAACCTAGACAAACCAAACACTTTACACTACGAGAAAGAAGGAAGGAGAGTGATTTAGCATTGACTAACCCTAATTAATGCATACTTTAATTAAGTTAATAGGTCAATTGTGTTAGTTAAACAAAATTAAACTAGTCAAAATAAATCAAATTAGGGTTAGTATGTGAATTAGGGATAATGCATTGATTGTTGTTCTTTTTAGGGTTTTGTGTGTCAAAGCTACCAACTACTAGGGAGCCAATTGCGTCAAAGCTACAAACTACTAGGGAGCCAATTATCAAAACTACAAACTATAGGGTGCCAATTATTAAAGCTACAAACTATAGGATCTCAATTATCAAAAAGCTCAAAACAAAGGGGGATCAAAGTATAATTCAAGCCCTCCCTTTTTGCCTATAAATACCACCCTTGGGTCTTGTAAAGGTCATATTTTTTTATTGTATCATCTTTCTTGTAAAGAGCATCTTTTGGTAGTGAAAAACCCTCCAAAAGTCATTGTTGTTTTCTTGTATCATTGCTTTCTTGAAAAGAGCATCTTTTAGTAGTGAAAAACCCTCCAAAAGTCATTATTACTTTCTTATTATTGCTTTCTTTTCTTGTATTATTGCTTTCTTTTAATATATTGCTTCTTTTAATTTTGTATTATTGTTTTCTTTTAAGTTATTGCTTTCTTTTATTTCCATTTTTTTGAGCTTCTTTATTCCTTAGAGGAGTGAAACTCTTCCACTTTTCTAGAGTTTTACCAAATCCGTGAAGGGTGGAATGTGATTCAGTCATTCGTTGTCAAAGATTGGCTCCGTGTGTAATATGTTTTACCTTGCAACTCCTCTACTTTGAATGATGAGCATCACTCACTTTTCTAATTTTATCAAAGCCATGAAGAGTGAGTAGTTTCTCATCCAAATTTTAGTAAGAGGTGATGAACATGTATAATTATCCGGAAGTTATATTTGTGCATTTCGTTTATGCTTAGCCCTAATCTTCATTTTTTCATAATGTCTTCCCATTACATTGTTGTCTTTACCTTAAGCATGAGTAGCTAAGTCTTTAAGTTAGCTAATCCAAGGGAGACCTCCTCTTGGGTAGGCCATTTCAACTCATCTTCTTTCCTCCCCTCGGTGTACGATGGTTCGATTTGACTGGGTTGAGTGAGGACATGGTGTGAGTCTTTGATATCCCGTAGACTTGTCACGGGTTATGCTTGAATCCTCACTTCCATCTTGTTCTTCACTTCCCACGAATCAATCGTTCATCTATGCACCATTGGAGGAAGGTTTCGAGTTGATTTGACATTTCCATTGGAGTGAACCCTTCGGATTAGCCAACACTTGTTTCCCATTTCAATTTCATCACAACACAAATTACAAACCAACTTCAAACAACAAAAGATTTTACACTTTTCTTTCACCAAAAGTACCTTCTACACGATTCACCACCTTCCCTAAGGAGACGAGCTTGGAATACAGTTCCAAGTAAAACACAACACATAAAAGTTTTCTTGCACTTGGGAAAGTATTTTTGTTCACACACAAACACATACATTTCATTCCACCATTCTGTTGCCCTTTCTTTTGACATCATTCCAAGGGAGAGTGACACTACCCTCCACACATAGACTATACGCATTGAGGGATGATGTTTAGAGGTTAGGATATACTATAACGAAAACGATCAAGCAAGCATATCCAAGAGAAAATCTCTCTTGGATTAACCAACTAAAAACTTAGCTACTCATAATGAAAGCAAAAACATACACAATATAAAGAGATGTGATAAAGAAATGGAGATTAAACTTGTATTAATGCAAAAAGAAGTTAAAGTACAAAAGAAAGTTCATTTCATACCCAACTACAAAGCTTGAAAAGAAAATTTCAAATTTAAACATGGTAGATTCAAGAATATGTAACTAAACTTGAAATACATTTGAAATAAATGAGATTAAAGTACAAGAAATAAATATTACAAGGGAAATAAGGCTTGCTACAAGTGAAATGGGTGAGGAAATACAAAAATCTAAATTTCTCTCTCTAGAACTTCATCTTTTTCCTTGGAACCTTCTCTCTCTAAAAGCTTCTCTAATTGAATAATGGTGTAAGGATCCTCTATTTTTGTCCATCAATTCCACTATGGTCTGTCAGAGCAGACTTCCCAACAATGGGAAGTGATTTGACACTTACATAAGCAAGGACAAGCCAACCCAATCCACCATGCCTCCCTATTTCTCTCTCTTCCTTTTCCATGCTATTTCTTCCAAAGTCAGAGTCTAGGTGTAGGGAGGCATGCTCGTATGTAGAAATGTCAAGGGATGTATGGGATAAGTAGAGGTGGGTCCCTCAGGCAGGTAGAGTCTTAGTTGTAGGTTTTGGCATTTTGTCAACAAAACCTACCAATAGGTTTTTTTTAGTAAGCAAAACCTTCCGGTAGGTTTTGGCGGATGATCCAATAGGTTAATTCCAGTGTGCAAAACCTACCAGTAGAACTATAAGCAAACCTACCAGTAGGTTTTTACTTGATTTGCTCTTTTCTTGATCTCTTCACCTTCCAAGCCTCCGATTGAGCCTCCCCTTCGTCTCCATTGTTTTTAAGCACTATGATAGGGGCTTAACTCAAGCCATTTCCTACTATTTACCTACAGTCACAAAAAAAAATTCTTTAATTGTTAGATTAATTGCATTTTCTCCCTTTTTCACCATAAAAGAAAGTATAAAAGGGGTGCAAATATATACATAATGTACAATTATTTTGTGCTAATTACATGGCCCCTTTTCCCCAATGTTTGAAGTCACCGGCTTGAATTGCTCACTATTCTGATATCCTTCAAATGTTTAACAGGTAAGGATCAACATTCCTCTCCTTGATGCTATCAAGAAAATCCACTTTTATGCAAAAATATTGAGAGATTCGTGTATAGTGATGAGAAAGTTGAATGTGTACAAAAAGGCATTTTTCACTGAGCGAGTAAGCTCCATCTTGAAGACAAGCACACCACCCAAGTTCAAAGATCTCGGCTGCCTTACCATTACCATAACAATTGGGAATTTTCATGTGTAACAAGCTTTGCTAGACTTGGGAACAAGTGTCAACCTCCTACCTTTCTCGATGTATCAACAACTACAACTTGAGGAGTTGAAGCCAAACTCTATCACTCTTCAACTAGTGGATCAATCATGAGAACACCAAGGAGAGTAGTTGAGGATGTTTTAGTCCAACTAGACAAGTTTTATCTCCGTGTTGATTTTATTGTGCTTGATACTCATCCCATATCCTAATTCAGAAATTCTTGTCATATTAGGTAAGCCTTTCCTTGCTACTTCTAATGCTATGATAAATTGCAGGAATGGTCTAATGAAGCTTGCATTGGGAAACATGACAATGGATCTCAATTTCTTCAACCTTTGCAAGCAATTGGGGGATAACAAGGAGGTTCCTGAAGTCAATAGGATTGATGCCTTGGTGGATCATCACATGGAATTTTTGTGCAAAACCAAGTTGGAGGAGTAGGAGTTTATTGATGGTGTGGAGCCAGAAAGTGTACAAGGGGTAGGGACTTGGATCCCAACATTTTAAAAACTACTGCCACAAAAAAAAAAGATCTTTCATCGATAGTGCAACCACCCACTTTGGAGTTGAAGTCGTTGTCGTCCACATTGAAATATGCACTCTTGGGGGAGCATCAAACATTTCCAGTGGTGATAAGCTCATCATTGGAGCCAAGGCAAGAGGAGGAATTGTTACGATCTTGAGAAAGCATAAAGGAGCCATCGGTTGGACCATAACTGACATCAAGGGAATTAGCCCTCTCATTTGCACTCTAGAATCTACCCCGAAGAAGACACCAAGGCATCCCGACAACCACAAACAAGGCTCAATCCCATCATAAGGGATGTGGTTAGCGATGAAGTGCTCAAGCTACTTGACATGGGGATTATCTTTGCAATTGCTAATAGTAAATGAGTTAGCCTTATGCAAGTGGTACCAAAGAAATCTGGGGTGACGGTGGTGATCAACAAGGAGAATGAGTTGATTCTGACAAGTGTGATCACTGGCTGGAGAGTTTGCATTGACTATCAGAAGCTTAATTCACACAATTGAAAGGATCATTTTCCCCTATCATTCCTTGATCAAGTGCTAGAAAGGGTAGTCGGACTTGTTTCTTGGATGGGTACTCCGCCTACAATCAGATTGAGATCGCCCTGGAAGATCATAAAAAGACCACATTCACATGCCCCTTCTGAATATATGCATATTGATTCGCACTTTTTAGTGTGTCTGATATATATTATAGTATACACCCAAGTATAAGTGGTCAAATTGTAGTTTTCTCAGTTTTAAGTCCAAGTATCGATCCCACGAAGAGTTTTTAGTAATTTAGACTATAAAATAAAATAAAAAAGTAAAGGTGTTGTTTGAAGCAAAATATTGTTTCATAGCTTGTGATGTGAACTTAGATTATCAACGAGTTTCAATGAATAAAAAAATAAAATGCGTACATAAAGCAGATTTGTAAAACTCAGGAAAAATTTGAAATTTTTCCAAAAAGGGCAAAATGGTCATTTGTCACTTATAATGCAAAATTAAAATATGTGTTCTATAGAGCTCGTATGACACAACAGACTTCGCCATTGGATTTGTATCGCGAAATCTAGTTATCCTGCCAAATTTTGTCGAAGTCCAAGATAGTCAGATTTTTGCATGTAGTTCGAGGCGCCTAGGTGGCGGATGACTTTACGAACGTCCCTATAAATAAATTTTATAAAAATTTCTTATAATTGGATTAAATTTCAAATAAAATTAATTTAAACTTAAACCGGGATGTAATGAATTATTTCGGGGTGAAAACGGACCCGAACAAGTGGGGGACACTTAACGCAACGAGAGCCAAGTTTTAAAAATTATAAATAGGGGCTAAATATCTGAAAAATAAGATATTTCTTCCCCATTTCATCTGGTTCCAACGTGTGAGAGAAAGAGGGATAGAAAAGGGAGAAAACCAATCTTCCTTCGCCAATTCTCGGAGTTCCGTCGGTTCGATTCCGTCGAGCCAAGACTTAAAGTTGATCACACTGATGAGGGATACGCAACCACACCAAGAACTAGGGTTTTCACCGAAGATCCAAAAGAGGAGATTTGGAAAATCAAGGTTTTGGGGTTGGTTTTGGTGTTCTTGGAAGCTCTACTCTTCGATTTACGCTCCAAGAGGTAGGGTTCCCTCCTACTTTGGTTTATTTCCAACCTAAGGTGTCCATAGGGTTTATGTGGGCTGTTTTGGGTATTTTTAACATTTTCCTATTATAGTTGGTTTAATGGAAATGCGTAGGCTTAATTCTAGTGTGAATTGGTAATTAGAAATTACTAGTTGTGATTTCTTGGAAGTTTTGATAATTGGGCATGTGAAAATTATTTATTCTAATTTTTTTTGAGTTATATGATGAATTTGAGTGTATTATGTGTTTACATGAGTTGTGCCTTCAAGGTGTTTTAAATGCCTAAATGAAAATTAAGTATGTTTTGCATGGACTATGTATAGCATGCTTGGATATTATGTTAGATGAAAACTTGTCTATTGTTATGGACATGAAGAAATGGGTGTAGAAATGGTTTAATTCAAGTTCTACCTTGAATTTGATATGTGGAAGTTCCTTGTGAAACTTCTTGAAATTTGGTATTGTGTGGGCATGCTATGTGTTTAGAGTGTGCTCTTGTCAGTAAATGTGTTTTGGACATAAATTGTGCAATAACATGCTTGTTATGAAATGTTGATATATACACGCTTGTGATATATTGACATTGTGATAAATTATGGTATTTACATGCTCGTAATATAATTTACCATGGACATGTTGAGTTTGTTCATGTGGCATTCAATACATATTGAACGTGTGGATAGTGTTGCAGTGATACTTTACGTTGCATACGCACAGAGGCATCACATTTATGGGCATGAGGCATGGGTGTGGGTGTGTGTGCATAGTTAATCAAACACCATACTTGGTGGATGATAGGTTATGTTGAAATGTATGGTTAAATTGATCCATATGACACTCATTACATGTGGAGCATGACATTGGTAGTGCAAAGGTTCATTACATTGCATATGTATGGAGGCATCAAATTCATGGGTTTTATGCATGTGTGTGGGTGTGTGTGTGTGCATGGTTTAATCAAACACCACATTTGGTGATTGATAAGTGGGCTCGATACCGTTGGACCAAGGTTCAACGGAGTCAAACGGTTGCATACATGGAAAACTTGTATCGGGTATGGCAAGAAGGGATATATACGCCCGGCTACTGGTTTATACACTTCATACGGTGCAAGTCCAAAAAAGTGTATCAGTGTGTGGAGCCGGTGGTACAACACCAAAAGTGTATTACCCAAATAAAGACACATGATTTTGGTTATATAAATGATTCATTTGATGGGAAACATCTAGAAATGAATTGGTTTTTATAAACACATGATTTTTATTTCAAACAAGCATTTTATGTACTTCATCAATGATGAATGTTTTACACACATGCATTGCATTGTGTTGTGGGAGCCAGTGAGAGCTCGGGTTAAAATGCATGAGTGAGTATTATCTCATATCATGGCGTGACATGGTAGAATTTCAACCTTGAATCATATATTCTTATTTGAAATGGATAAATGTTGTTGATTGTTGCATGTGTACATTTCATATGCATCTAGGTGGGGAGTAGCCTCTGTAGGAGATACTCTATTGAGCGTGACTCACCCTATATGGGAAAACATTTCAGGTACGAGTTATATGCCGGTGAATAGATCCCATTCGAGCCATCAAGGGGGAAGAAAAGCCGACTTGTGGCTTTCAATCCATTTTTTGTAAAAGTAGACTTGTAATTAAGTTTTGACATGTAATGTATGTAAAAGGATTGTAATTTGCACTTATATTAACTATGTTTGATGCATAGGTGTGATGTGTTATAGGTCATAGTGATACATGACATGTTACACTTTCACATACCATGTTACACTTTTACACGCCATGTTACACTTTTATACGCCAATGTCACACTTTTACAAGCCAATGTCACACACTTCATACATTGACATAGGACCCCGGTTTTAGGGGCGTTAAAAGTATGGATAAATGGACCAGGTGTGGTCATTATTTTATATTGGGCCTCGAATGGGTCATGTGAATGTATTTTGCACAAGTCGTGTGTTGGGTAGAGCTCCCAGTACAAAGGAGACTCTGCCTGAATTTTTGTTAAATTAAGGACCTCAGTAAGTGGGGCGTAACGGCGTTATATCGAGTCAATCAGTATCCACGGGTATTTTGCAGGTTTATGGGTAATCAATGGACCCCGCATTTTTGGGCGTTACAGCTTAGTATCAGAGCATAGGTATGCGATTACCTTGGGCTGAATGGGCATTGGATCTAAACCATTGCATTCTTTGTGCATTTCATGTTATGTGCTATGTGTTATGTGAATTATATGCATGGTGAAATGTATATAGATAAGAAACTATAACGCCCCAAAACCCACCTTGAACGACATTATAATCTATAAATCATTCACATCATGAGAACAACTAAATAATTCCATCATTAAAGAAATTTCAACCATCAACTGTAACATTTACAATATTATCCCAAAAGAATAGGCCAACCATGGCCATTACATCCCAAAAGAATATGATGGACTATAATAATTACATCCCAAAAGAATCACTTGTAAACTTGCAGCGGAATTACAAAAGAATTGACTTTGCATTGTCTCAAAATAAATATCCTAGTCTAGAACAAAGGAGAATGTAATTCTAGACATCCCCCTCGGGATCCACGTTCCTTTCTATAGGAGTTTCCTAATGTTCTTGTTTATCTACTCCTACCTCCTCCTCTAGCACAGAATATAAAAAATATAGTTTGTAGGGGGGGTGAGCACTAAGCTCTGTAGCAACCTTCCTCCCAAACTCGAACGAGGTTTGGGAAAACATGTAAAATAGTTCGGTCTCAATTTTCAAAATAGCATATATAACTTGAAATAAAACAGTGACAATTTATTCGATCTCAAGTGTACGTAATCGCAATAATTTAAATGAACAGTAAAACCAAGTTACAACATTTTCAACTATAACCATTTCCAACAAGTTCTTGTAGAGTCTCATACCTCCACAAGCTCTTGTTGGAAACCAATTCCGAACAACAACATTAACCCCATGTTCTCAAGTATGTTGGTTGCTTCCCATGAATCCACACATCGACTCTACCTCGTTCACCCAATCATAACCACACAAACCACTTTTAGGAAGGGCGTATACCATCTCCCACCGCATTGACGAATCCTTCCAAGAAAGATATACCCACCCTCAGCCTCGACCTTACATGAACAATAGTGGTTGCTCTTAAAAACAACAAACCACTACAAGTGTTAGAAAACTTGGCTCTCATTGCTCCATGTGCCCCCCACTTGTTTGGGTCCGTTTTCGCCCTAAACGATTCATTACATCCCGATTTAAGTTCAAATTAATTTTATTTGAACTTTAATCCTATTATAAGGAATTTTTGTAAAATTTATTTATGGAGACGTTCGTGAAGTTATCCGCCACCTAGCCGCCTCGAACTACGTGTAAAAATCTGACTATCTCAAAATTTGATAAAATTTGGCAGGGTAACTAGATTTTGCAATACGAATCCAATTACGAAGTCCGTTGTGTCATACGCGCTCTGTAGAACACGTATTTTAATTCTGAATTATAAATGGTAAATGACCATTTTACCCTTTTTGGAAAAATTTCAAATTTTTCCAGGTTTTACATTCTTCCCCCCTTAAAAGAATTTTGTCCCCGAAATTCACACATACATACACATGCACATACAATCACATGCATATACAACAGTCAAATAATTCTAACTGACTATAAGAATGTACTTTCATCCTCAAATAAGAAGGGATAATTGGTACGGATGGTGTCCTCGCGCTCCCATGTCACCTCCTCCATTCCTCGGTATTGCCACAACACCTTCACTAGCCGCACGGTCTTGCCTCACAAAACCTGTTTCCGACTATCCATGATGCGCATTGGTCCCTCCTTGAAGATCCCATCAGCATCAACAACAAGCTCTCCCCAATCCACCACATGAATCGAATCCAGGGTGTATTTTCGGAGCATGGAGACATGGAATACCGCATGAACACCCGATCAGTTTGGCGGTAACGCCAACCGGTAAGCAACTGTATCTACCTTCTCGAGTACCTCTACGACAGCTTTCCCCACTTGCCCAACCTGACCACTCCTCTCTTAGGCATCACCTTCAAGAAGACATGATCTCCCACCTCAATCCACTTATAACGTCATTGTATCTAGATTCATACTTTTAGATCACCCTTAATAACTCTACATGCTCATCAAATTAATTAAGGCCAATTATTTTCTATCTCCCAAGTATTCATTCTCAATCTCTAAACTTGAGGTAGAACTAATAACCATGTAATCAATTCTTTGTGGCTTTCATTAACATTACAACTCTTTTCACAATACTTATACTTTCCAATCCCTATGATACAATCCATTACAATATATATCTTGTAATATACCAAAATATGGAGATAGACTATCAAGGATCTCAAATTATCTTTCAATTCCCTATCACCAGGCTTCTTATGATATAATCAAAACTACAACAAAACTCCCAATGATTAAACCAATGTTCCTCAATTTTCCTACATTAGTCATCACAGTCTTAATCATTATTCATAATTCCCAAAATAATAACGATTTGTTAATTACTAGGATAACCATAGTCATTTATCCCAAAATTAAATAAGGTTTCTACATCCATGACAAAGCCAATCTGCATAGGTATCATTATTGATTTCCCCAAATTACATCTTTCCAATTATCCCTACTAAGTGTCAAGTTAGAACCTTCCATACCCATACCAACAATACTCAAGTATAATTAATCAAACCTATCTTAATAATGTACTAAAGAGACAAGAAAAAGAACTCTATATTTTCCCAACATCCATTATATCTAATAACGTTAAAAGATCTCACGGAACAATAGAGATTCATATCAAACTTTAGATATCATCCTTATTTTAGTAATTGTCTGTTATATCTGACCTCGAGCTTTCAAACATCTATAATCTTTAATCCTACTATATATAGGGTCAAAGGTAACTACAATAACTTAGTAAAACTTTTTTGATTTCCTTTTTGCATGTCTATAAGTTCATTTCCATAACTTAACCTCAAATTTTTCAATCACAATTTGTAAATACAAGTCAACTATTAACTCCACACTCAACCAAGAGATTCTTAATTGCTAATACTTTAAAGAGTCTAAGTGCAGTGAACTAAAAGCCCACCACAAAATAAGGTCACCTAAGTATATCATCCTCAACGATTATCCAACTTATGACCCTTCTAATCCATTAATGCTTCCAAACTAAATTCAATCAATACTCCATAATATTTTCAAACTAATATTGGAAACCTCAAGTACATAGTTATGAAACAACCTCCTATCCATTTAAGACCTATAACCACAATTTCAATTATTATTCCAAAACTAGACTCTCATTCGAGGTTACTTCACCATATCTCTTCAATTTCTATAACTTTTGAATAACACAAATAACTTTCTATAACTTTATCATTCAGAAAATTTTCCATCTTAAAAACATCTAAGTTGACCTTACCTCCACATATCCAAATTGGGTTATCACATCTCCTTGACTTCTAAAAATATAAGCAAGCTTAATAGTAGAATCAAATACTTAGAGTCGGCAAGGCATCAAGTCATAATCCCCTTTTATATTGTTATCCATCAAAATACTTCAATCAACATGGGGGTGTCTTTAAATCAAAGCCTAAATAATGATGGAAGCTTGCTTAAGGATAAGTCCTTCAGAGTCTAAGAAGTAACGCACGATATTTTGCTATCCAAGGAATACCACAGCACAGATTTTTGACCAAATTTAAAGAATAAACTGATTTAACTCATGTATTTCTAGCATGTGTGAGCTATATGGTTGGAAAGATATACGAGTTATAATTATAACAAAAAAAATGGTGCACCATTTGGACTTTCCAACAAGGAGTTATGATCAAATTAGTGAAATGTAGTCTGTTTGACAGATCGTTCTATTATACTTGTCCAACTTGAGTTTGGGTGTCTTTGTCATAAATCCTATCTCATACCTATCTCCAATATAGATAATCTGACTTGCATAAGGATCGATGTCTAGCATTATTTACAAACCAAAAGACAAATTATCATTCGTCTCCTAGAATAGTCCAAACGACATGATATATGACTAGAATATCCATTCATAACTAATGCAACCCTGTTTACAATCACTTCTTACTCCCCAATTCGTAGCACACAATCTCTACACATCCTCCTAGTATCCAACCATTCTCCCGTAGGCATGTCGATACTCCAAGCATGTTCTGGATTCTCAAATTCTAATCCCAAATTAATAGTATATGTGGTGCGTAGGAAGGAAGGAGTAGCTCCATGATCAAATAAAATATGGGTTCAAGAATTATAGAGAAAAACAATACCTTCCACAACTGCATGGGAAACACCTTCCTTCGGTTGTGTCGTAGTAGAAACTCTTCCTTGATTAGTACCATCAGGGGTTATAGCTTCGGTAGGGGTGGTTTATGTGTATTGACCTGTCCTACAGCTGGTTTGGTTATTGATGGAAATGATGGACATCTATGTTTAAAGTGCCCGTAACCTCCACATACAAAGCATTGGCGGGGGTCAGTGTCTATTCTATTCCGAGTGATCCCAGCTCTGCGTACTACTTGATTTCTCTTCCCTAGAGCTTGGTCAGGTCGGCGGTACGGAGCTGCCCTTTGTGTAAACCCACTGCTGCTAGCCCCAATCCTAATTGGACCTCCCCTCACTAAGTTTTGTCGTTCTTGGTTGTAGATTCTATTCTAGTGTTGTGCCAAAGTGGTTAGCTCCCTTATGCATTGATAAATGACATCCATGGTATCGGGAGGTGGTGGTGGTGGATTTGCTTGGCCATCACATCCCCGTCCATGTCCACGTCCACCCTCCATCCTGCACATCAATGTACCACTTAGTTTTCCTTAATGTACAAGACGTCTTAACTATCACCTAAATCCTAAGCATAATGCTTATACTAAATTTTAAACACTAATTTCACTCCACCTAATCCTCATCTCTAGGGGTAATCCATAACCTACAGCTCCCATGTAAGACCTAAAGCCTAAGCTATGATACCAACTTTGTAATGCCCCAAAAATCACCTTGGAAGGCATTACAATTTAAAACCATTTAGATCATGAGAGCAACTAATATGATTCATAAATAAATAAGATTTCATTCATCATTCATAAAATTTATAACATTATCCCAAAAGAATATGCACACTATGGCACTTACATCTCAAAAATTTAACTGTTATAGTGCAGCAGAATAACAAAAGAAAGCTAGACTTCACAATGTTTCAAAATGAATTATCGAGTCTAGAACAAAAAGGTAAAGTCGCTCTAGGTGTCCACCTCGAAATCCATGTTCCCTTCTACCGAAGTTTCCTAAGGTACCTGCTCATCGCCTCCAAGATCCTCCTCTCGAATATAATATGAGAAATGTTTATTTGTAGGGGGTGAGCACTAAGCTCTGTAGGAAAAATCCTCCCAAACTCGAACAAGGTTTAGAAAAGCATATAAAAATGGTCGGTCACCTTTCACAAATATATGAATTTTGAAATAAAACAGGGACATTTAAACAGATCTCAAGTTTAAGCAACAACAGTAATTTAATGGCTAAGTGAAACCAATATACAACTAATAACTCATTCCACTATAAATCGTTTCTCCCAAGTTCTTGCGGAATCACATACTTCCCAAGATTCTTGTAGAAACCATTTCTGGTACAATGAACAATAACCCACCACTATATTCGTATATTAGGTATGAAGCAAGATCTAGCATGGTCACCATCGAAAGCATCATGTCCCACATATCTACAAACACAAATCCTCGCAAGAATATCCAACCTTTGAGAAGGGCATGTGTCAATACCATGGCAGTGATGAATCTAACCCAGGCATTAGAATACTAATCCTCTAACATGGTACCTGTGAGCTAATAGTGGTTTGATTCTCGCAAGACACCAACCCCACTACGAGTGGTAGGATATGTTCAAATCCGCACGGAGTAAGAAGACGTCTACCCACTTCATGATATGTAACACTCCGCATTTTATTTTATATATATGCATATAGATATATATTAAATAATTTTTGTAAAAATGGGGATAGGTGTAGCGTTGTGTGTTTGAATTTGGTAGATTGGAAATGGAAAAAGGGATGAAATAGGGAACAGTGCACGTGAACTGTGCACTGGCTGCAACTTCAAGCCCAATTTAGACCTTGATTCAGTCAATATCTCTTAAAACTCAAAACATGAAAGTTGCAGAGTTCGTTCTTAGCTTTCCATAGCATCTTGAATCATCTCAATCGGAGCTCGGATGAGAGATTTATGCCCCAAAAACGAAGTAATATCGAAGCAGCTCATGAACAGAAAAGTCGAAGCAGCCCATGAACAGAAAAGGAAAAAAAAATCGGGATTTCTGTGTTTAAAAACACAGATTTCAGCCTTTACTCTCATTTCTCTCATTCCACTCTCAACCCACTTCTCTTAGGACTCTAGAGGAAGACAGAAGGATAAAACACAAGATCAAGAGGAGATCTATACTTCAAAGAAGATCAAATCTTCATCTTCTTCACACTAAACCTAGGTTTTTAAGAACATTGAGGTAGGGTTTTCTTCCATCCTTGTCCATTGATGTTAGGGTTATTATACATGTAGAATTTGGCTCTTAATAGTATGTATTTGTTATGGGTTCCTTGTTCCTTGGTATGTTTACAAACATTCCCATGATTTGAACAAAATGATGGTTGGAAATCCATCAAACTCTAGTTTTTGGGGGAAATATGGATTTTTCTCTATATCTTCACATCATCTTGATTTTGAAAATTCTAGAACTTTGTGTTGGGTAGTAAAATGATTGTATTGATGATCTCATGCTTATTTCCTTTAAACTTGTCTCTTGTTACATGATTTACGAAATGGGTATATTTTCTTAAATTGTTCTATTATGTATCTTGCTTGTGAAAATTTGGGGAAACATCATGGAATTTTCTTGTATATGAGGTTGAGTATATTGTTGGTATGTCACTCTTGTGTATGGTGTTGTGAGGGACTTGGATTACCTTCGAAAACTGCCGTAGAGCGTTAGAGGTTAGTCTATCCCAATGGGGGGGTGAGATGGTTGCCTAATGCTCGTAGTGGATCACTGTGGTGACAGTGACCACTATTGTTCACGGATACCAGGGAAAAGGGTTAGTATACTAGACACCTTGGAAGGATCTCGTCAAGGCCGTATGAGACGATACACGCCCTTCCTAAATTGGTCTGTGATTGTTAGTGGAAATGGGTGAACGAGGTAGAATCGTCGGGTAGATTCATGAGAAGCGACAACCTACTTGAGTGGTACCAAATAGAAATTTTTGTTCATTGTACCAAATATTATTTCTCCAAGAGTTTCGGGTAGTATGGGATACCGCGATACCTTGTGGAAATGGTGTGTGGTGGAGTGGATTATGTTGGAAATTGTTTGTCAATTAAACGTGGTTTTATTCTCGTTCAAGTCCTTATTATTGTACAAACTTGAGATCTCCTTTAAAATGTCCTTACTTTACTTCAAAATTCATTTATATGTATGTGCGAAACGTGACCTACCTGTTTTACTTGCTTTCAAAACCTTGAATGGGTTTGGAAGGATCCTCCTACAGAGCCTTGTGCTCACCCCCCTTACTTCCCCACCTTTCAGATTTTGCCTTTGACGAGGACCTGGGAGTCAAGGGGCCGACACATTTGGAGACTCCGATAGAAGGGAGCGTGGATCCCGAGGTGGATGCTTAGAGCGACCCCCCTTTCTTTTGTTATAGACTTGGATAATCTTTTGGGAGAATTGTATAGCCTAATTTTTATTTTATAAATTCCGCTGTGTATTATAGTACTTTTGTGGGAATGTAAAGGCCATAACTTGGCCTATTCTTTTGGGATAACATGTAAATTAGATGGATTGATTTTATGGTAGCTAAATGGACCCGGTGTGGTCATTACAGTAGAATTGCACAGGTTGTGTTTTGGGTAGAGCTCCCCGAACAGAGGAGACTCTGCCCAAATTTTGTTAAAATATGAATGGTGGATGAATGAAACTTTCGTCGTGATGGATTTACTTAATGCTCTCATGCGGTGAATGGTTTTTAGAATGTAATGTCACCCAAGGGGGTTTTTGGGGCGTTACTTGATACACTGGTCAATCGTAGCCCATGTTTATCCAAACAACCACACAAAAGATACAATACCAACAATTCCATCAATAACAAACAATTTCCAAAACCCCTAATTCCATGGCTATTTCCAAGACCACGAGTAATTTCAACAATCCCCAAATTTTCACATGTATCATTTCAATAGAACATTGAAGAAAATGCAAGAGATCATCATCAATATCATTTTATTACTCAACACAAAGCACTAAGGTTTTGAAATCAAGAACCAAGGAAATATCAAAAGGAAAATCCATCACTCTTGAAAAACTAGGGTTTTAAATCAAGAAAAAAGAGATTTCATGGGTATTCAACCCTAACTTTGTTTAAAACATGATAATAATTACAAGAATACCAAGAAACAAAGAACCCATAGCAAATACATAAGATTAGGAGTCAAAACATACAAATATATTAGCCATAGCATCAATGGACAAGAATGGAAGAAAACCCCTACCTTGGTGTTCTAGAAGAACTAGGGTTTTGATCTTGAATCAACCCTTAAATCTCTGGTTTTTTCCTTTTGATCTTGTGTTTTTTCTCTTTCTCTCTTTCTCTCTAAAGCTTCCTAGGGTTGGAAGTGGTGAAATGGGGTTAAAGAAGGCATCCTAATGTATTTATAGGGTGAGAAACGGAGACAACACCGGAAATTGGGTCGAACTGGGGTTTACAGAGCATACCTGTACACTTTGTCTGCTGAAACTTCCAGCACAGTTTTGGCCTATTTAGAGGTCGATTTGGAAACATTTGTGAAATACACTTTTGTAACCCTAGAAGTCCACTATCTACTATCAAAATTTCAGATCAAATGGATTTCCGAATAAAAAGTTATGGTTAACATACTTGGCAGTTTCCAAGATCCTTTTTACCCAAATTCTCTCTAAAGTGTGCTTTAACTCTGGAACACTTTCTAACTTCTAATACACCCCATATAAATTCTCCCAAGGTTTCTCGACCTTCTAGATTCAATGGAAATCTTATTTTGACCTAAAAATGTTTTGAACTTACATAAAAACCTCTTCCAAGCTTAAATACCTTCGCAACTTAAACTTCACAATTCATTTGTCTCCCAAATATTTATTTCTACTATTATAATCTATGTGGTTCATTCTTACATCATTACATATATTAGAATTACTAAATAATTATATCATTAGATTAATATAAACATGTGGGGGTTTATAGAATCATATATTCTTGTTTGAAATGAATAAATGTTGTTGATTGTTGCATGTGTACATTCCATATGCATCTAGGTGGGGAGTAGCCTCTATAGGAGATACTCTATTGAGCATGACTCACCCTATACGGAAAAATATTTCAGGTACGGGTTATACGCCGGTGAATAGATTTCATTCGAGCCATCAAAGGGGAAGAAAAGCCGACTTGTGGCTTTCAATCCATTTTTTGTAAAATTAAACTTGTAATTAAGTTTTGGCATGTAATGTATATAAAAGGATTGGAATTTGAACTTATATTAACTATGTTTGATGCATAGGTGTGATGTGTTATAGGTCATAGTGGTACATGGCATGTTACACTTTTTACAGGCCATGTTACTCTTTTACAGGCCATGTTACACTTTCATAGACCATGTTACACTTTTACACGCCATGTTACACTTTTACACGCCAATGTCACACTTTTACAAGCCAATGTCACACTTCATACATTTATATAGGAACCCCGATTTTAAGGGCGTCAAAAGTATGGATAAATGGACCCAGTGTGGTTATTATTTTATATTGGGTCTCGGATCGGTCATGTGAATGTATTTTACACAGGTTGTGTTTTAGGTAGAGCTCCCCGTACAAAGGAGACTGCCCAAATTTTTGTTAAACAAAGGACCCCGATAAATGGGGCATAACGGCGTGATATCGAGTTACTCGGTATCCACGGGTATTCCGCGGGTTGATGGATAATCAACGGACCTCCGGATTTTGGGACGTCATAAGATTAATGATAGGAATATAAAGGATACCTTTCTGTTTAACGGTCCCATATGCATTATATTGGTTAGATATTGGAAAGGCTGCCGTACCAAGATTAACTTCTATTTTATTGGCAAGTCAACCGGTTGGTCTGATGTATATAAACCATAGCACAGCCGCTTCTAAGGCTAACTGGGGGTAATAAATCATAACACAACCGCTTCTTAGGCTAACTGGTTATATCCACGTCAATTGATTAACCCAAGTAAACCAGAAGGACAAGCCATTCATGAGGAATACTTGAGTTATTCACTTGATCTCATGATTATAAGTGCGTACATAATAAACCATAACACAGCCACGTCTTAGGTTAACTGGTGGTATTATAGCATAACGCAGCAACTTCTTAGGAAAGCTGGTTATAGACATACCAATTGACTAATTCAAGTAAACCAGAAGGACAAACCATTCATAAAGAATACTTGAATTACCCAATAGGTCATCTATGATATATATATATATACTAGTTAAACATCCTCAGCATTCTGGGGGAGGACAAGCCATACCGGTAGGAACGCTGTGGTTGTTAGACTAGCAAGAAGGACAAGCCATTCATGAGGATCATTTAGGTTCTGTACCACACATCAGTAGAAAATCCTCAACATTCCAGTGGAGGACAAGTCATGCCGGTAGGAGCACTGTAGATCTTTAACCGATGGGTCTTATGATGCCCTGATGACATAATTCGAGGCACAACATCGGAATTATGCACATCACTGTGTCATGCATTAAGCATATAATACATAGATAAATAAAATATAAATAAGACATCAGCATTTCCATAATCTAAACAATAATATACATATATTCCCCTCGCACTGGAGGGTATAAACAACTACTCACCCTCTATTGCTACAGACAAGCAAAGAGTGTGGGTAATATTCATTACAACTAAAAATAAAACTTCTTTCACAAGGAATAATTAAAACAAAACCACCTTTATCATCATTCAAGACAAAAAAAGTGGCTGCAGTTGAACTATCTGTATAGAAAGATACTATAGAAATGTAGAAATACAGAGTAATGGTAAAAGTGTATCACGGACCGGTTTCAGATTTCTCTCTCTCTCTCTTTCTCTTCTTTTCTTTCTTTTCTCTCTATGGAGCCTTTGTGGCCGGCTGGATTTTGAAAGGGAGGAGAATTGGTCTTGGAATGGTATATCTTCATGGAATGGAGAAAACACCCTTATTTATAGGGGGAGGGAAGCTCACGGCCAAGAGAGGGGGTCCTAACCCCCACCTCCACCTTCCAAAAGGTTATGTCTTGTAGTGGTGCTAGGTGTCGTGCTTTGAGCTTGCCAAGTGTCACCTTCTGATTTGTCCATGTTTCTTTATTACACTTTAGTCCTTCATAGTTTCAAGTTTTGCAAAATTGCCCTGTATTTTTTGGTATTCCTACATTTGACCCTGAAATTTAAACATAAAGTATTTAAAAACTTTAATTTAGGCACAAACTATAATTCATAATGTTTAGTTATTTTATCTTACAAAATTGATTACTTAATTATTTTAGTTACACACTAATTAGGGTTAATCACACCCCCAACTTAAACTTTACTAGTCCCTAGTAAATATAGATTATAAAAACTATTTCATAAAATAAAACATAAACAGAATTAAAATTATTTTTGTAGATTTTTTTCATGATTGCATTTAACATATGCAATAAGCTGTTAAACTCCTAGGTGATCCCTAGTGGACAAGTTTTATCTTGTGAAGGTTTCTGGAGAAGCTACCTACAAACTTTAGTAGTTAGGAGTTTATAATTCGTACTTTTCACAAAAATAATTAAATCAATATTCCTCCTATTTTGCTAGAATAGTTCAGTTCCTTATCATTATAAGAGTAACACACGTTAGTTGTATCATTATCTATATATTTTTATACAAACTTGTGTGTGTGTGATAATTTCTTTTGTTTCAAAAATCACTCAAGACATATTACCATCTTTCATGATAGTTTTGATGTCAATCCTTTCCTGGAATACACTCAGCAAATAATACATATTTGTTATAGTGACTATTCTCACGAGTTACATGTGATTGAAATATTGTTAACAAAGCAAATAATATCACATGTAAGTATTTGAAGAACGACTATTTGAATAAAATTTGGAATTTGATATAATCTCATGACTGGATATCAACACTATACCAAACATATCATCAACATTCTCCTTTTATAAGATAGAATTAATATAGATGCATGATTTTTGGAATCAAAAAGACTTTCTTTAGGTTGTAATGTGGCCACTGTTTTTAGGGTTTAAGAAATGATTTCTATAGGATTCAAAAGCTACCCTATTTTTAGTATTGTGGCACACCTCATTCTCTAGAGCTTTTGTCTACTCTTTCTTTTTATTTTTCTCATTTTTCACTTTCTTGGCTCTTTTCTTTCTATTTTTCAAATTCTCATTGGTTTTTCTTTTGCTTTTGCTTAAAATAGCAAATATTTTTTTTTCAATAAGACAATTTTCACCTTTTCTATATCATATTGATTTAAAAGAGGGTGCAAAAAAATTATGTAGCAAAGGTAGGTTTGATATATTTTCATTTGGCTCGGGTATTTTTCGGGTTTCATGAAAAGACTTTATACTCTTTTAGGCTCAATCATGGTTGACTAAGGATATAATTTTATAAAAGAAATGGTTAAGGCTCGAGATTAATCAAACATGGCCTAAGATCATTTTTCAAAAATTATTCATCTGTATCAATCCTACATAAGAATTTTAAAGACAATGTTAACAATATAATCTAACAAGTGTTAATCAAGACAAAATTAATGAGATTATTCAAAGAAAGTTTACTATAGAATCGAAGATGTTTATTTGAGCAAATGTAGAATATCTCTCCAAGAAAGATTGGCTCAAATTCTTCAATTGGTTATACATCTCCAATAAATATGTAAAGAGTGTAATATTTCACAAGATTTCTGAAATAAAGAAATCTAATCGTGCTCTATAAGAGTAAGTTTAAACAAAAATATTAAGAGAAAATACAACTAAAGTATGAAAATCCCGCGTGATCAGATTAAAGCTATTTTTACAAAACATAGGAATATTAATTTAATTTAAGTATGAATCATATGAACTAGTCTTCCTAACTTAAAATTTCATAAATAAACTAGTTTAAAAGACAAACAAATTTAAAACACAAATATGTTCATAACATAAAATAATTTAAAGCTCAAGTGCATAAACAAAAAGTTGAGTGAAAGGGAGCAAATTGTTTTGCAGAATCTCCAATCTGTTTAGGAAGTAGAAGATCCTTCTCCGACACGATCTCAAAGTAGCTTCAAAATCTCAGCTTGGTTTTGTTCATATTCATCTATGCGTTGGTTAATCTGAGTAATATTGTTCTCCACCTCTAGTAAGATGCATCTATCAGTTCTGTCATCCCTTGGGATGGATGGTTGACCCTCCTGTGGTTGCTGCTCTTGTGATATGAATTCTTCAGGTACCCAAAATGGTTCCTCTTCTTGTGGTGATGGTATTCCTTGTTGGTTTTCCAATTATCCTCCATGACTCTTTTTTAATGAATTTATATCCAATACTCTGGGATGATTCACTGTTGTCCATATTGGATTAATGATCACGCCCTCATTCCTGCATAACTGAGAAACTAACATAGCATATGGGAGTGTGAGTTTTTTTCTATCCACAACGAGTATCATTTGCTCTATGATTAAGTTTGGCAGGTCAATTGTGTGTCTCATCCCAAATGCATATAAAAAATAAGCCTGCTCAATAAAAATTTGATTCTTTTGGGCTCAGGGTAGCAAACTATACACTGTTATCATATTCAGAATCCGGTATTTGTTTGTTAGATCTCCTTGTCTAATGTAATTATTTGGGTGTCCCCAAACAAATTTTGAATTTCCTGTTAATTCTTTTCCTACTTCGTGCAAATCAGGTAGTTCAGTGTATGGATATTGTGGGTTGGGTGGTCTTTGCATGGGTTTAAAGAAATCTGCTATAGTAGCCGGTGTAACTTAAAAAACTATTCCCCGAACAAATACACGCAATTGTCTTTTCCCTTAAATTTCAGCATTACTGTAAAATTCCCGAACTAAGCAGTCATAAACAAGAACTAATAACCTAACATAAAGTAACCATCCTCTTGCATGGAGAATTTGTCTTATTCCTATGTTCTCAAAATCTTCGTCTATTACCATTCTTTCAGAAATAATAGTTTTAATCAGAAAATTAATATCATACCAGAGCTAAGGGTATTGGGTTTAAGAAATGGCGTCTAAGTGATTCAAAACCTATCATTCAATTTGTGTAGCACACATCTCCCTTTTAATTCTCAGGCATTTTTAGACCATCATCATACTTCTTATTCTTCATTTTCAATCTCAGACTTGTAATTTTTTAGCTATTTTCTTTCTTTGCATACCTTCCTTTGCTTTATCTATTTCTTTTCTTTTGTCACAAATTATTTTCTTCCCTTTTCTTTTCCAACTATACTTCTTTATTTTTTCTCTTTTTTGTATGCTACCTTTTTCAAGAGAGGGTGCAAGAAAATTAGATAGCAAGGGTTGGAAAATTATACTTGCATTGGCTTGATTAACTTATGGGTATAAGAAATGAATTCTTATAATGGCTTAATCATAACTTACTAGGGATATAGTTTTTCAAAAGAAATGACTAATTCTCAAAATGAAATCACAAATGGACTAAGATCATTTTCCAAAACTCATACACTTGCATAATTCTCATAAAGATTTAAAGGAGAATGTTAAGATGTCATTCAACGAGTGCTAATCAAAACAAGATTAATAAGATTATTCAAGAAAATTTTATGTTGAACTGAAATTCTTAGTTGAGTGAACATTAAAAGTCTCTCAAAGGGAGTGGGTTTCACATCTCCACTATATATGTAAGCTTCGTAAAGGATCATGTTATTTCAATAGGTTTTTCAAAAGAAGAAATTATTGCATGCTCAAAATGATGATTTTTCTATTGAAATATGGAGATCGTGCAAAAATAGAGTATGAAAATCCCCCATGATTTGGTTCGAGTTATACCTTCAAATTAAAAAAATGACAATAAAACTTCACCATGAATCATATGAACTAATTCTCTTAACACAACAAAATCTATGCGAAATAACACAAAGCAACTAAATGACTGAATAAAACCATAATTCAAAACATTAGAACATCCAAAAGTACTCAAAACCAGGTGTATAAATTGAAATGTAAAAAAAGAGTTCGATAAAAGTAAAGAGAGAGTAGAGATGCAGTAAGCTAATGATGATGGACCACCATTATATCTCCTTCCAAGTGACCTTATAATCTCATTTTGGTTCTCCCCATACTTGGTCATTCTCTAATCAAACTAGGTCATCTCGGTCTAAAGACTCAACAAAATATGTCTGTCAATCTGATCATCAACTAAAATATAGGGTTGTGGCTCTTCTTATTGCTAGGGTTCCTCTGGCGGTTGAAAATCTGCACCTTCTAGGAATGGATCTGCTTGTGGTTCTGGTAGCACTTCTTGTTACACCTCTGTATGAACCCCATGGCTCTTTTTCAATGAAGTTTTATTCAAAGGTGTCAGATGCTCCACTAGAGGGCATGATGGATCCACTATCACTCCTTTCAATCTACATAATTTAGATACTAAAATAGCAAAAGGAAGTGAGGGTTTTTTATTTTTCACAGTTAATATGATTTGATCAATTATCAGTGTTGACAAGTCAATGGTCTGTCCCATTCCAAAAGAATATATAAAATAAACTATTTAGTGTAGATCTGATTTTTCTGAGACTAGAGTAACAAATTGTTCACAGTAATAAAATTCAAAATTCAATACTTGTTAGTCAAATCTCCTTTCTTAATGTCCTAATGGTAGACATAACAGGTAGCGTAGTAAAGGAATATTGGGGATGAGGGTGTCTCGGCATAGGGTTTAAATAATTAGTAATAGTAGATGGTGTAACTTGAAATACAATTCCCCTAACATAAGCATGCAATTCCCTTGGTCCAATTTCTTGTGCATTGCTATGAATTATTGAACTAAAAATTCATAAGCAAGACCCATAAGTTTCACATAATTTAACTAACCCGGTTTTGCTAAATTTTGCCTAACCCTAATATGTTCGAAATCTTCATAAATCACAAGCCTTTCAAAAATAATAGTCTTAGTTAAAAAGTGAGTATCATACCAAATCTACTGCTCAATATTCTTCAACATAATATTATCAAACTAATTTTGAACCTGGGGTTGTTCTTCTTCTTGTGGCACTGTTGGGGCCGATGGAAAGGCTCCACACCTTACTCAACTAGAAGAAGCACCATCCCTACAAGTGTGACATCCCAAAATGCGGGGCTCCGTTGATTACCCATCAACCCACGGAATACCCGTGGATACCGAGTAATTCGATATCTCGCCATTGTACCCCATTTATCGGGAACCATAATTTTGACAAAATTCGGACAGAGTTTCATTTGTACGGGAAGCTCTACCAAAAACTCAACATGTGCAATCATATAATAACAAGACACATCCGAGGTCCAATATTCAACAATGACCACACCGGATCCAATTATAAGTAAACATTGGTCACACCGGGTCCAATTATCCATATTTATATCAAAATATGAAAGGTTAGTTTAACAATAGTCTATATAAGTTCTATTACAATTATTTGCAAAAGATTACATGCCCAAACATTATTTCCACAAATATTTTACATTAACACAAAATAAAGCCACATTCGGCTTTCTTCAAACATGAGGGTTCAAATTGGAGCCATCCATCGGTGTATCTCTCCCACTTGAAATATTTTCCCGTATAGGGTGAGCCAATGCCCAGTAGAATAATCCCTACAGAGGCTACTCCCCACCTTAGATGCATATGTGGTGTGTATAAGCAACAAACAAAATTTAACAATCATTCCATACAAGAATATGCATTAAATGTGGAATGCAATCATGTCATGCCATGAAATGAGATGATACTCACTCATGCACTTAAACCCAAGTCATCACCGACTCCCGCAACACAATGCAAATGCCAATGTGTAGAAAATCTGTCATTTATGAATTTCATCCAATGATCATTTTAAAATCTCCAGGTCTTTTGTGGGGTGAGTATTTATGGACTTACATCAATGGCACCCAACCGACACGGAATTCATGGACTTCCACCAACTGTTCCGCGTACATCGACACTCTTTATGGACTCTTATACCACTGGAGTGCATATCCAAGTCATCGGGTCTATTACCCAAGGGATTTTCTAGCCCTTCTTGCTAACCCCGATCCCATATTCATGCAACCATGCGATCCAGTCGGATTTTCAACCCAACTTTTCCGAGCCCACCCACCAATCACCAAGTATGGTGTTTGATCACCCATGCATATACACACACCCACACTCATGACTCATGCCCAAGAGTGTGATGCCAACATACATATGCAATGAAATGAACCATTGCACTACCAATGTCATGCTCCACATGTAATGAGTGTCATATGGATCAATTTAACCATACATTTCAACAGAACCCATCATCCACCATGTATGGTATTTGATTAATCATGCACACACACCCACACCCATGCCTCATGCCCACGAATGTGATACCTCCGTGCATATGCAATGCAAAGTATCATTGCAACACTATCCACATGTTCAATATGTAATGAATGTCATACGAACAAACTCAACATAAATCAATATGTCCATGGTAAATTATATTACGAGCATATAAATACACCATAATTTATCACAATATCAATATATCACAGGCATGTATATATCAACATTTAATAACAAGCATGTTATTGCACAATTTATGTCCAAAATACACTTTACTCACAAGCGCACAATCTAAACACATAGCATGCCCACACAATATCAAATTTCAAGAAGTTTAACAAGGAACTTCCATATATCAAATTCAAGGTAGAACTTGAATTAAACCATTTCTACACCCATTTCTTCATGTCCATAATAATAGACAAGTTTTTATCCAACACAATATCCAAGCATGCTATAGATAGTCCATGCAAAACATACTTAATTTTTACCTAGGCATTTAATCAAACACCTTCAAGGCATCACTCATGTAAACACATAATACACTCAAATTCATCATATAACTCAAAAAAATCAGAATAAATAATTTTCACATGCCCAATTATCAAAACATCCAAGAAATCTCAAACTAGTAATTTCTAATTACCAATTCACACTAGAATTGAGCCTACCCATTTTCATTAAACCAACTATAATAGGAAAATGTTAAAAATACCCAAAACAGCCCACATAAACCCTATGGACACCATAGGTTAGAAATAAACCAAAGTAGGAGGGAAACCTACCTCTTTGAGCTTAAAACGAAGGATAGAACCTTCAAGAACACCAACATCAACCTCTAAGTCTTGATTTTCCAAAAGCTCATCTTTGGATCTTCGATGAAATCTTTCATTTTTGGTGTGGTTGCGTAGCCCTCGTCGAGGAGATCGACTTTAACTATTGGTCCGAAGGATTCCGACCGACGAAACTTCAAAAATCGTCAAGAGAAAGCTTGAAGAGCTTTGTTTTCTTCTCTTTTGCTACCTCTCAGCCCAACGTTTAGACCAGCAGAGAAAATTGGTGGGAAAATCAGATTTTTCCACCTATTTATAGTCCCAAAACCCTTGGGTCACAATGTGCCACACGACTCCTATTTTCGGGTCCGTTTTCACCCCAAAATGATTGAATTTCGTACCGGTTTAAGCTCAAAATATTTTATATGAACTTTATTTAAAATTTTTATAAAATTTTTATTTTTGAGGGTCACTGGACACCTGTCACATCGAAAAACGTGAAAAATTCAACTATCTCAGAATTCGACAAAATTTATCTGGGTAACTAGATTTCGCGAGACAAATCCAACGGTGAGATCCGTTTCATCATCTGAGGTCTAAAAAAATATAAATTTTTAACCCGCACTATAATGACAAATTATCATTTTGCCCTTTTTTTAATAAAAAGTTCAAATTTTTCAGGGTTACACTCTTCCCCCCATAAAAGAATGTCATCCCCGAAATTCACACACACATGCACATTTAACCGCATGCATATGCGACAAGTATGTTATACTTATAATTATAAAAATGTACCTCTATCATCGAATAATAAAGGATAATTAGTACATATAGTGTCCTTGCGCTCCCATGTCGCCTTCTCCACTCCCCGGTGCTGCCACAACACCTTCACTAGCCTCATAGTCTTGCCTCGCAAAACCTGAGCCCAACTATCTATGATGCGCACTGGTCCCTCCTCGAAGGTCTTATCAGCATCAACAATCACCTCACCCCAATCCACCACATGTGTCGGATTTGGGGTATACTTTCGGAGCACGGAGACTTGAAATACTGCATGAATATCTGATAGATTTGACGGTAACGCCAACCGGTAAGCCACTGCACCCACTCTCTCGAGTACCTCGGGGGGACCCGATATACCTCGGCGATAGCTTTCCCAGCTTACCAAACCGGACAACTCCTCTCTTAGGCATCACCTTCAAGAAGACGTGATCTCCCACCTCAAACTCTAGAGATCGCCGCCGTTTGTTGGCATAGCTCTTTTGTCGGCTCTGAGCCGTGAGGAGACGTTTTTGTATCAAGTCCACCTTCTCAAAGGTGTCCCTAACCAAATTCGGACCTGTAGAGGGTCTCTTTTCCACCTCCGTCCAAAAAATCGGAGATAAACAAGGCCTCCCATATAGTGTCTCATAGGGTGTCATCAGTATGTTCGCCTGATAACTATTGTTGTAAGCGAACTCCACTAAGGGTAAGTATTCTTTCCAGCTACCCTTGAGATCTAGGACACATGCCCGTAGCATGTCCTCCAAAGTCTGGATGGTCCTCTCTGACTGACCGTCCGTTTGGGGATGAAAAGCAGTGCTCATCATCAACCGTGTTCCTATGGCTCGCTAAAAACTCTCCCCAAAATGAGCTGCAAATCTGGGATCCCGATCTGATACTATAGATACGGGTACCCCATGCAACCGAACAATCTCCCGTATGTATAACCTGCAAAATTCCTCTAAAGTAAAGGTCATTCGCACTGCCAAAAAGTGTGCCAACTTTGTAAGCCGGTCCACTATCACCCATACTGCATCATAACCCCGCGATGTCTGTGGCAAGTGAGTCACAAAATTCATCGTGACATGCTCCCACTTCTACTCAGCTACCTCTAAAGGCTGCAGTAAGCCAACTGGTCTCTCGTGTTCTGCTTTCACCTGCTGACACGTGAGACATCGGCTAACAAAATTTTCAACGTCTTTCTTCATACCACTCCGATAATACTCGCGACGAAGATCATGATACATCTTCGTGCCACCTGGATGCACAGCAAAACGGGAACAATGGAACTCTCTAAGAATCTCCTCTCTGAGTTCGGCAGATTGGGGAACCACAATCCTTCCCCTAAATCGAAGACTATTATCTGAGTGAATGGTCCAGCCCTTGTCACCTGTACCTAATTGTACTCGGTCCCTAATGGATGATAACTCTATATCCTATCCCTGGACTCAATCACTCGGCTCAGTAGGGAAGGTATAGCCACTAAACTCCCCAAAGTACCCTGAGCCTTCCCCAAGTAGCATAACCCAAACTGTCCCACAGTCTCGAGCATCTGCTACTCCTAGGAAGCCACACCAGCCAAGACTCCCCGTGACTTTCGGCTGAGTGCATCAACCACCACATTTGCCTTACCGGGATGGTAATGGAAAGTGAAGTCATAATCCTCCAGAAACTCCATCCACCTACGTTGTCTCATATTGAGGTCTCGTTGTGAAAGATGTACTTCAGCCTATTCTTGATAGTAACCCGATTCAACTGTCGATAATCTATACACAATCGAAGGGTCTTGTCCTTCTTCTTGGCAAACAATACTGGAGTGCCCCAAGGTGAGGTGCTCGGCCTAATAAAACCTCTGTCCAACAAGTCTTGCAATTGGACCTTGAGTTTTTGCAACTCAGTAGACGTCATCCTATGTGGAGTCATAGAAATGGGTGATGTACCAAGATGTAACTCAATGGTGAAGTCTACATCCCTATGTGGAGGTAATCCCTGATAGTTCATCTAGAAAAACATCCTCATACTCACAAACCACCAGAGGTAGACCCAATTTTTGTCTCACCTCATCCTCCAAAGTAAGGCTCACAAGCCAACTCATCAACTGCTTGTGCCATCGAGAATCATACATTGCTTGGGGTAAAGCATCAGGATTTTCCCCCTGGAACTTGAATCAAACCCCCTCCGGAGTAAAAGCAATGACCCTTTTACGATCACAATCAATAACAACACGATGTGTCATCAACTAGTCCATACCAAGGATAACATCAAACTCTGACATGTCCATGACTCTAAGGTTCACGGGAAGTAGAATCCCCAAAATCTCTAGCTCACAACCCCAACATATCTGATCAACTCTCACCATAGCTCATAGGGGAGAACTTACATGCAATGGCTCTTCCACGATCTCAACCTCTAAGCCCAAGTCTTTCACACAAGATGTAGCAATAAAATAATGTGATGCACCAGAATCAAACAATACTCTAGCCCATAAGCGAGAGAGTAGAAATGTACCATGTATCACCGACGGATCTGCCGCCTCAACCTGTGGTATCATGACATAGAAACGCCTCTGGGTCCCTGAAGTACCAGCTTGTGAGCCTTGTCCCCGGCCTCGACCCATGCCCTGGCCTGCTTGCGGAGTCCCCGTACATGAAGTAGTGGGGCCTTGTGCAGTGCCCTGGTACTGATATTGGCTCCCCTGGCCTATGGTAGGGTAGGAAGGAATAGAGTGCGTCTGTGAGTACCCCACTGAAGACTGGCACTAGGATCCATGTCGCTGGGGACAATTTTTCCTCACATGGCCCAGCTGATGACAATGATAGCAAGTCTTTTGACCTGCCAGATACGTAGTCCTGAAGTTTCTCCCACCTCGGGAGGACTGACCTTGGCCTTGGCCTTGATAGCCGCGACCCTGCCCTTGATGCCCCTGCAGAGCAGAAGTCATCTGCTTCTTCCCTACACTAGAAGAAGAGGATTGACTCTCCTTCTTCTTATCTTTCACACCCGCCTTCCAGATGTTCCGTGCATCATCCACCTCTCTTTCAATGGCTATTGTTGTGGCGACCATTAAGTCCAAGTCTTGCAAAAGAAGACCCACAATCTTGCCTCGAATGGACAACTTCAAGCCATCTTCGAACTTCCTCACTTTGGCCATATCTATGGCCACATAATCATCAGCGAAACGTGCTAATTCCATGAACTTAGCCACATATTCCATCACTGACATCGTTCCTTTTCTGAGGTCTAGGAACTCCCGGGCCTTTGCATGTCTAGCAACTGCGGGGAAATATTTTCTCATAAAGAGCTCCTTGAACTCTGCCCAAGTCATGGTCTCCAAATTCCTTGAGTCCTTGACCCAATCCCACCACACCTAGGATTCTCCCTCTAGTTGAAAAGTAGCTAGCGTTATCTTCGTGGCATCGGTGGTAAACTCCATAGCCTTCAAGATCTTGTCCATTTGTCGGAACTAATGGTCAGCCACCATAGGATCCGCCCCTCCCAAAAAGATCGAAGGATTGTGTGCCTTGAATTCCTGGAGGTGACTTGAACCTCCTTGACTCCCATTTCCACCTGTCTATGCAATAGTAGCGGCCGTCGCACTAGCTTGTGCAATGGTAGCCGCCGCACCAATTGCCTCCATGAAGGCCTGTTGGTCAAAGGTCGGTGGTAGTGGCTGGTTGTTCCGTCCACCCTGACGTCCCCTTCCTCTAGTTGCCATCTACACACACATAAGATAGCAATAGATCAATTACTTAATATCCCAAGTTAGGGATCAAGTATTTAGTAGACATTTATATATTGAACTATACCATTCATCCCTTTTTTTTTCCAAACTCCCAAGGTTATGTGTTCTAACCCCAGTGTATTCCCTTCCATGCATATAATTTACATAACAAGTAACACATAGCATGTAGCAAGTAGAGCACATAACATGAAATGCATATGGAATGCAATGGTCTATACCCATGCCTATCGAGCCCTAGGTTATTCATATGCCTAGGCTCTGATACCAAGCTGTGGCACCCCAAAATTCGGAGGTCCGTTGATTATCCATCAACCCACGGAATACCGATGGATACCGAGTAATTCGATATCACGCCATTGTGCCCCATTTACCGAGAACCATAATTTTGACAAAATTCGAGTAGAGTCTCCTTTGTACGGGAAGCTCTACCCAAAACTCAACTTGTGCAATCATATAATAACAAGACCCATCCGAGGTCCAATATTCAACAATGACCGCATCGGGTCCAATTATAAGTAAACATTGGCCACACCAAGTCCAATTATCCATATTTATATCAAAACATGCAAGGTGTCTATATAAGTTCTATTACAATTATTTGCAAAAGATTACATGCCCAAAACATTATTTCCACAAATGTTTTACATTAACACAAAATAAAGCAGAATCCGGCCTTCTTCAAACATGAGGATCCAAGTGAGGGCCGTCTACCGGTGTGTATCCAGAACCTGAAATATTTTCCCGTATAGGGTGAGCCACGCCCAGTAGAATAATTCCTAGAGAGGCTACTCCCCACCTAAGTGGACATGCAATGCTCACATACAACATTTCATATTCACATCAATATTTCAAGTAAGAATATGCATTCAATGTTGGAATTTATCATGTCATGCCATGAAATGAGATGAGACTCACTCATGCAAATCAACCCCGAGCCCTTCCCAGCTCCTCAACACATGCAATCGCCAATGTGTATGGAATCATCATTAAACCAACGATAATAGGCAAATGTTAAAAATACCCAAAATAGCCCACATAAACCCTATGGACACCTTAGGTTAGAAATAAACAAAAGTAGGAGGGAACCCTACCTCTTCGAGCATAAAACGGAGGATAGAACCTTCAAGAACACCAACACCAACCTCTAAGTCTTGATTTCCCAAAATCTCATCTTTGAATCTTCATTGAAATCTTTCATTTTTGGTGTGGTTGTATAGCCCTCGTCGAGGAGATCGACTTTAACTCTTAGTCCGAAGGATTTTGACCAACGGAACTTGGAAAATCGTCAAGAGAAAGCTTGAAGAGTTTTGTTTTCTTCTCTTTTGCTTCCTCTCAGCCCCACGTTCAGACCAGCAGAGAAAATCAGTGGGGAAATCATATTTTTCCACCTATTTATAGTCCCAAAAATCTTGGCTCATAATGTGCCACATGGCTCTTATTTTCGGGTTTGTTTTCACCCCAAAACGATTAAATTTCGTACCGATTTAACCTCAAAATATTTTATATGAACTTTATTTAAAATATTTTTTAAATTTTAAAATTTTTATAAAAATTTTATTTTTGGGAGTCACCGGACACCCGTCACCTCGAAAAACATGAAAAACTTGACTATCTCAAAATTCGACGAAATTTATCTGATGTAACTAGATTTCGCGAGACGAATCTAACGGTGGGATCCGTTTCATCATTCATTGTCTAGAAAAATACAAGTTTTCAACCTGCACTATAATGGCAAATTATCATTTTGCCCTTTTTTTTTATAAAAAGTTCAAATTTTTCAGGGTTTTACAACAAGCTCTTGACTTTATTCTTGGATTCATCAAGATAATTCTTGATTTTCTTGATCAATAAAAGATTTTACAAAATTTCAATCAGTAGAAACCTGTAAAATAGGGTGGTTAAGTGTTTGATCAGAGTAAAAGTGAAGGAAAACTTTTTGGGTGAGGCAGATCTGAATAGAGAAAGCAGAGAGAGTTGCTATTTTTGAAAGTTTCTACTATGAGGGAACTGTAAAACTGATTGTTCATGAACAACTTGCTTTATATAAGGCAACACTTTCTAGACGCTATCCGCACCATCTGGACGGTGCTGATTCATTAGAATTTGCATAGGCTCCTCAGATGTTGGCTCTTGGTCTCCTCCTTCTTTCCAGCTTTCAGTTATGGACCTGCAGTTACAAAAACTTATTTAATTTCAAAATTTCTCATTATTCAACTAATAAACACAAATTACTTTAATGAAATTATATCAAACTAACTTATAAACGTATCAAACTATATATATTCACAACACATCCTAAATTATACATCATTGATCATAGTTAATTTAATTAGAATCTTCCAAGTCGATAGTATCAGTGAAACGATTAATCTCACGTTCCACATATCTTGTGAGCATTGGGTTCGACCATATTTTACACAACCATCGAGTCAATTTACTCGTCGACATTTACCAAATTAACTTTTTCCACACAATGGTTTTGCTTGACTACCGAAAATTTCTAATATCCTCACAACTTTTGATTTAAAAATGATCAAAGAGTGTATATCCTTCGAAAATATGCATAACACGCCCAAACTAAACTAGAAAAGTTTTTCATCCATTTTTGAAAAATTTGGAAAACAATCATTATTTGGTTCTTTAACGTCTACCAGTCACAAAGACAATTATGGATTGTTCCCTCCCTCCAATCTAAATTTAACATTGTCCTCAATTTATAACATTATAAAATAAGATTTATAGAAAATTGCTAATAAGGTCTGAAGATGAGATAAATCCATTATGCAAAACCCTAATCTGCAAAACAAACAACAAAACAGTTAGTACTACTATTTACAATCAAATATACATAACAATTTTTTATTCACTGAATGGAATCCATATTTTGAACAAATCCACCATAATATGGTTTAAGTCTTTGATCATTTACTTTAAAATATTTTTGTTTAATCAATTTTCAATTTCAATTGCCCTGTGCTCAAAAACTTGTTTGAAAATGTATGGACCCGTCCACCTTGATCTTAACTTTCCAGAGATTAGGTGGAGGGTTTAATTATATAAAAGGACTTTTAGAGATGGTACAAACGACTTCTGCACAATATTTTTATCATGAAAATCCACCATCATATGCTTCATTTCTCAGTTCTTCCAATTTGTTGATATGATGTTTGTGGGATGTATTTGCTTTATCTATATCAAAATTCATCATTTTGATTGTTTACTATGCTCGGTGTTCAAATTCCACTAGCAAGTGACATGGTTTATCATAAACTGCCCGATAAGGAAACATTCCCAAATGGTTTTATATACAGTATGGTAAGCCCAAAGAGCATCAGTGTGACGCCCCTAAAATCGGGAGTCCTTTGTCAACCGTTGACCATCCATCTACTGACGAAAATACCCATAATTGTCGCCAAATCCAACATCACACGTCAATAGAATCCCTTTAACCGGGATTGTTACCCACGCGTATAACACATGCATATTTTGCCATTTGACCCAACCAAGTCCAATATACCACGATTTATCTTTATTTTATGTCCATTTATATTTTTGGAACCAAAGAACTCAAAGTCCAAAAGCATGACAAAATAATTTTTAAAATTTAAAATTTTTGGAAGGTGTATCGGTATGAGTTGCCTACTGGACCTCGTCATACCAGTACGCTCTATCGATATGAATTTCCCACTGGACCTCCTCATACCAGTGCTCCCTACCGTATGCTTTACCGACTTTTGCCTATTTCACCTACTTTTCATTTCCAACTCATCCCAATCCATTCCACCACTATCGCATACATGATCCTAGGTAAGAAATAAACCTGAGTAGGAGGAAACCTTACCTTTTAAAGCGTGATACGAGTGGTAGAAAGCCTCAAGAACACTTCCCAAGCCCAAAACTCTTGATTTTCTCAAATCTCCTCTTTGGATCTTCGATGAAATCTTTCATTTTTAGTACGTAGGCGTAGCCCTCATCGAGGTGATCGACTTTAACTCTTTGTCTGAAGGATTCCGATCGGTGAAACTTCGTAGATCATAGAGAGATGTCTTGATTTTCTCTTTTTCTTTTCTCCCTTCACTCTCTTCCTCTTCTAACATGAGAATCAGCCAATCAATTTGGGAAGATCAGATATTTTCTCCTATTTATACCCTTTAGTTGGGCAATCCACGTTGAGCCACACATTTCTTATTTTCTGGTCCATTTTTGTCTCGAAACAACTTAATTTCATCCCGTTTTAAGTTCAATTTATTTTTATTTGAACTCTTTTTCAATTATAAGAAAATTTTATAAAATTTATTTTTGGAGACGTTTGTGAAGTCACTCGACACCTAGTTTTCTTGTAAAATGTGAAAAAAAATCCGTCTATCTCAAAATTCAATGAAAGTTGACAGGGTAACTAAATTTCGCGAGACGAATCCAACGGTGAGATCTGTTTCATCATCCAAGATCTAATAAAATTTATATTTTAATTTTGTATTATAATGACAAATTACCATTTTGCCTTTTTTAAGAAAAAGTTTAAATTTACCTAGGTTTTACATTCTTCTCCCCTTAAAAGAATTTCGTCCCTAAAATTCACACACACTACACATTCAATCACATGCATATGCAACAAGAAAGGATAACTGATACGGATAGTGTCCTCGTGCTCCCATGTCGCCTCCTCCACTCCTCGGTGCTACCACAACACCTTCACTAGCCTCACGGTCTTGCCTCGTAAAACCTGATCCCGGCTATCCATGATGCGCACCGGTCCTTCCTCGAAGGTCCCATCCGCATCAACAACAAGCTCACCCCAATCCATCACATGAGTAGGGTCTGGGGTGCATTTTCAAAATATGGAGACATGGAATACCACATGAACACCCGATAGATTTGGTGATAATGCAAATCGGTAAGCAACTGTACCAACCCTCTTAAGTACTTCAAAGGGCCTAATATATCTCAGCAACACTTTTCTCGCTTGCCAAACCTGACAACTCCTCTCTTAGGCATTACCTTCAAGTAGACATGATCTCCCATCTCAAACTCTAGAGGTCGCTGCTGTCTGTCGGTGTAGCTCTTTTATCGGCTCGAGCCATGAGAAGACAATTCCGTATCAAGTCCACCTTCTCCAAGGTGTCTCTAACCAATTTCGGACCCATAGAGGGTCCCTTTCCCATTTTTGTCCAACAAACCAGAGAATGACAAGACCTCCCATAAAGTTCCTTATAGGGTGTCATTTGTATGCTCGCCTGATAACTATTATTGTAGGCAAACTCCACTAAGGGTAAGTGCTCTTCCCTACTACCCTGGAGATCTAGGACGCATGCCCATAGCATGTCCTCTAAAGTCTGGATGGTCCTCTCCGACTGACCATCCATTTGGGGATGAAAAGCAGTACTCATCATCAACTGTGTACCCATGGCTCACTAAAAACTCTCCCAAAAATGAACCATAAACCTGGGATCCCGATCTGATATTATAAATACGGGCACCCCATGTAACAGGACAATCTCCTGTATATATAACCTGTAGAATTCCTCAAGTATGAAGGTCATCCGCACAACTAAAAAATGTGTTGACTTAGTAAGCTGGTCCACTATCACTCATACCACGTCATGTCCCCACGATATCCGTGGCAAGTGGGTCACAAAAATCCATCGTGATATGCTCCCACTTGCACTCAACTACCTCCAAAGGCTAGAGCAATCCTGCTGGTCTCTAGTGCTCAGCCTTGACCTATTGACACATGAGACATCATTTGACAAAGTCTCCAACGTGTCCCTTCATTCTGCTCCAATAATACTAGTGAAAAATATCATAGTACATCTTCGTGCCACCTGGATGCATAGCAAATCGGGAGCAATGGAACTCCCTAAGAATCTCTTCTCTCAGATCCGCAAACTGGGGAACCATAATCCTTCCCCTAAACTGAAGACTACCATCCATATGAATGGTCCAACCCTCGTCACCTATACCTGACTATACTCGGTCCTTAATGGATAAAATTTTTGTATCCTGTCCCTGGGACTTTATTACCCTACTTAGTAGGGAAGGCGTAGCCACTAAACTCCCCAAAGTGCCCTGAGCCTGACCTATGTAGCGTAACTCAACCTGTCCCACAGCCTTGAGCATCTGCCACTCCCGAAAAGCCACACTAGCCAAAACTCTCCGTGACTTCCGGCTAAGTGCATCAGCCACCACATTTGCCTTACTAGGATGGTAATGCAAAGTGAAGTCGGAGTCTTCCAAATACTCCATCCACACCAAGTTGTGACACCCCCAAAATTGGGGGTCCTTTGTCAACCATTGACCATCCATCAACCCACGAAAAATATCCATTGTAAAACCTGATAAATTTAAACTTTTGTAAACAAGGGCAAAATGATAATTTTGTCACTACAATACGGGTTGAAAATTTAAATTTTTTTAGATCTCGAATGATGAAACGGACCTCACCATTGGATTCATCTCGTAAAATCTAGTTACCACGTCAAATTTTATCGAACTCCAAGATAGTCAAATTTTTTGAGTTTTACGAGACGATCGAGTATCAAGTGACCCAAAATGAGATTTTTTGGATAAAATTTTAAAGCTTGGGAAATAATTAAATATAATTTAAAATAACAATATTTTGAACTTAAACCGGAATGAAATTTAATCGTTTCGAGGCAAAAACAGACTTGGGAAAAGAAGGTCGTGTTGCACAATTTGGGCCAAGTATTCTAAGACTATAAATAGGGGTAAAATTTGATTTTTTGCCCCAATTTTGTCCAGCCGTTAGCCGATAGAAGAAGAGAGGGAAAGAGCTTGGATCCTCCACCTTTTCTCTACGATCTACAACGTTCCGTCGCTCAAATCCACTCGGTCCAAGAGGAAAAGTCGATCTCCTCTTCAAGGGCTACGCCTACGCACCAAAAACAAGAATTTTTACCGAAGGTTAAAAAGTGGGATTTTTGGAAGGAGAAGCTTCGAGCTAGGAGCGGGTTATTAGGGACTTCCTATGATCGTTCTTCACGCTTCAAGAGGTAGGGTTCCTTTCTACTCGGGTTTATTTACAACCTAGGGTGTAGTATGAAATGGGTATGTTGATAAATATATTTTATCATTACCAATGTTGTGGAAATTGATGAAATGAGTATTGAAATTGGGTAAAATGAAATTTTACCTTGAAATGAGTTGTGAATTAGACTCAATGTGATCCATAGAATTGGGGGTTATGTGGGCATGTTATGTGTTTATTGTATGCCTTGAGAATTAAGTATGTTGTTAGCATATGTTATGTAATAACATGCTTGTGAATTGTTGTTGAAAATGAAATGTGGATATATGTTTATTGATATATAGCATTATGAGAAAGTTTGGTAATTATATGCTCTGGATATAAATTGCCTTGAAACTTGTTTGAATGTAGTTAATTTTGCTCATGTGGAATTCATTACATGTGGGCATGATGTTGAAATAGCAATGATGCATTACATTGCATATGCACGCAGACATCACATTTTATGGGTGTGGGTGCATGGTTGGCATCAAACACCATATAGGTGGATGATGGGTGGGCTTGGAGAAGTTGAATTGAATATCCGGCTGAGTAGCACGGTTGCATGAAAAAGAATTGGGTCAGGGTAGGAAGAAGAGCTAGACTATCCTCGGGTGAGAGACCCGATATTTGGATACGTACTTTCATTGGTATAAGAGCCCATAAAGTGTGTCGGTATACGCAAAACCGTTGGTGGAAGTCCATCATTTCTATTTTGGTTGAGTGACCGTTGGTGTAAGTCCATAAATACCCACCCCAAGAGAGACCCGGAGATTTAAGTTAGCCATTGGGTGCGTAACACAAATGGCAGGGGCTTGAAAATCCCAGTTTTGACACTCACTGCATAGGTTGAGGTGAAGGTAAATAGTCGGAGCTAGAAAAGCTCGATTTTAATACACATTGGCATTAAATGTGTTCTGGAGCTGGAAAGGGTTCTGGTAAATTGCATGAATGGGCATCATTTCAATTCATGGCATGGTATGTTAGATTCCAACCTTGACTTGCTTAAGTGTTGGTTGAAATGATTGTTGTTGTTAAATGTTGCATGTGAACATTGCATATGCACTTAGGTTGGGGAGTAGCCTTTGTAGGAAACATTCTACTGGGCGTTGGCTCACCCTATACGGGAAACATTTCAGGTGCAGGACATACTCTGACGGACGGCTCGCATTCGGGGCCTCTTGGGTGAAGAAAAGTCGGGTTTTGGCTTTTGAATACAAGTTTGGTGTAAACTTTTGTTAAAATTCCATTTTGACATGTAACCGTGTAAATGGCATGTAATAGAACTCGTATGCATTCTGTATAATGTATAAAACTTCATTATACATGCTTGGGATGGATTTGGGAAGGTTTGGGATGAATTGGGAATGAAAAACTGATGAAAAATCAATTTTTGGGCAAAACCTACCGGTAGCTAATAGGTAGTACTTGTTCAGCAGGCAAACCTACCGGTAGCTAACAGGTAGTACCCGTCCAGCAAGCAAAACCTACTGGTAGCTAACAGGTAGTACCTGTCCAGTAGGAAAAAACTACTAGTATCTTACAGGTAGAACTTCTACTGGTAGGTCTGACAAACACCTACCGGTAGCTCTTCCAAAAATCTAAAAATTTAAATTTGTTTTGCCAACCTTTTGAGCTTTGTTTTCTTTAGTTCCAATGATACAAATGGACATTAAATGAGGTACATTGAAGCATATAGAACTCGTATGCATTGTGTATAATGTAGAAAACTTCATTATACATGCTTGGGATGGATTTGGGAAGGTTTGAGATGAATTGGAAATGAAAAACTGATGAAACATAAAATTCTGGGCAAAACCTACCGGTAGCTAACAGGTAGTACCTGTCCTGTAGGCAAACCTATCGGTAGCTAATAGGTAGTACCTGTCCAGCAGGCAAAATCTACCGGTAGCTAACAGATAGTACCTATCTAGTAGGAAAAAGCTATTGCTATCTTACAGGTAGAACTTCTACCGCTAGGTCTAACAAACACCTACCGGTAGCTCTTCCAAAATCTGAAAATTTAAAATTGTTTTGCCAACCTTTTGAGCTTTGTTTTCTTTAGTTCCAATGATACAAATGGACATTAAATTAGGTATATTGAGGCACATTGTACCTCCATTGAATTAAGTGATTAAAGGAACACGAGTTATACGTGTGGATTATAATCCCGGTTAAGGGGATACGATTAACATGATATCGAGTCGTGCGACAAGCACGGATATTTTCGCGGGTTGACGAGTGGTCCAATATACAATGATTTATCTTTATTTTATGTCTACTTATATTCTTGGAGCCAAAGAACTCAAAGTCCAAAAGCATGGCAAAATAATTTTTAAAATTTAAAATTTTTGGAAGGTGTACCGATATGCCCTATCGGTATGAATTGCCCATTAGACCTCGCCATACCGGTACGCACTACCAGTATTAATTGCCCACTGGACCTTGTCATACCGGTATGCTTTGTTGACTTTTGCCTATTTCCCCTGCTTGTCATTTCCAACTCATCCCAATCTATTCCACCACCATCCCATACATGATCTTAGGTAAGAAATAAACCCGAGTAGGAGGAAACCCTAACTCTTGAAGAGTGATACGAGTGGTAGAAAGCCTCAAGAACACCTCCTAAGCCCAAAAATCTTAATTTTTCCAAATCTCCTCTTTGGATCTTCGGTGAAATCTTTCATTTTTGGTACGAAGACGTTGCCCTCATCAAAGTGATCAACTTTAACTCTTGGTGTGAAGGATTCTGACTAGCGGAATTTCGGAGATAGTAGAGAGAAGTCTTGATTTTCTCTTTTTCTTTTCTCCCTTCACTCTCTTCCTTTTCTAGTGTGAGAATCAATTGATCAAGTGGGGAAGATCATATATTTTTTTTCTATTTATACACTTTAGTTGTGCGGTCCACGTCGCGCGTACACGTTTTTTATTTTCGGGTCCATTTTTGTCCCGAAATGGCTTAATTTCATCCCTTTTTAAGTTCAATTTATTTTTATTTGAAATTTTCTTCAATTATAAGAAAATTTTATATAATTTACTTTTGAGAACGTTTGTGAAGTCACCCGACACCCAGTTGTCTCGTAAAACGTGAAAAAATTTGACTATTTTAGAATTCGATGAAAATTGATAGGGTAACTAAATTTCATGAGAAGAATCCAACGGTAAGATCCATTTAAGCATCAGAGATCTAGAAAAATATGTATTTTACTTTTGCATTATAATGACAAATTACCGTTTTGCCCTTTTTCGGAAAAAGTTCAAATTTACCTAGGTTTTACAATCAGTCAACCTCAAAGAAAAATCCTTGCAATATAGGTTAACTATTTTTTCCAAAGTGTATTTTACCTACCTATTGGCTAATTTAGCTTGTCCACTTGTCTGAGGATGATAAGGAGCAGATAATTTATGGGAAATCAAATATTTTTCATCAAATTTTCAAAAGATTTATTGAAACAATATGTACCCTCATCACTTATAATAGCTCGAGGAATTCTAAATCTAGACAAAATATTTTTTGTTTTTTAAATCTGATCACTGTGCGATGATCATTGTTTCGACAAGAAATTGCTCAACCCATTTGGAAACATAATCGAAGACAACCAAAATGTATAGATGTACAAAGGAGGGGGAATGGTCCTATAAAATCAATGCCCCAACAATCAATAATTTTAATAATCAAAATAGGATTTAAAGGCATCATGTTTCTTTTAGAAATATTCCCAATCATTTGACATCAATCACAATGTAGACAAAAAACATGTCTATCTTTAAAAAGAGTGGGCCAATAAAATCCATATTGCAAAATTTTTGCAGCAGTTTTCTTTGAAGAGAAATGTCCACCAAAAGTTCATAATGGCAAAACAAAATAACTTAACCTATTTCATGATTGGGTACACAACGCCTTATTATCTAATCTTTTCAACATTTAAACACATAGGGATCTTTCCAAATGAAATTGCTTACATATCTCTTATTAATTTCTAGTTGTCGGTCCAAGTATACTGAAAAGGAATGGTACATGTAGCTAAATAATTGGCTATGTCTGCATACCATGGTACCTCTGTTATTGTAAATGCTCATCAGGGAAGGTTTCCTTGATAGGTATTGACTCCTCTTTTATATCATAATTTAGCCTTGATAAATTATTAGCTACCATATTTTTAACTTCTTTCTTGTCTTTGATAATGAGATCAAATTCTTGAAGCAATAGTATCCATTGTAGGAGACATGGTTTAGCATCCTTCAAATAACTAGATATTTCAAGGCTACATGATCAGTAAACATAACAATTGAGAATCCAACTAAATATGATCGAAATTTATCTAAAGCAAACACTATAACAAACAATTCTTTTTATGTGGTAGAATAGTTCATTTGTGCATCATTCAAAGTTTTGCTTGTATAGTAAATCACATAAGGTCGCTTATTTTTTCTTTGGCCTTAGACAACTCCTACAACATAATCAATAGTATTACACATTAATTCAAAAGATAAGAACCAATCAAGAGGTTGCATAATTGGTGGAGAAATAAGCATTCTCTTAAGTTTATCAAATGATAATTGACATGGTACATCCTGATATAGAAGATTACGCATTGGTCTGAATATCAAACTAAAATTCTTAATAAATCTTCTTTAGAATCCTACATGACATAGAAATGATCAAACATCTTTTAAATTCTAGGTGGAAGGACATTAGCTATTAAATCAGTTTTTGACTTATCAACTTTAATTCCCTATGCAGAAACAACAAGTCCTAAAACAATGCCTTGTGTGACCAAGAAATGATATTTTACCAAATTCAAAACAAGGTTTGTTTCATCACACCGAGTAAGGACTTATAATGCTGAAAATTTGCTGGAACATTACACAACCCAAATGACATTTTTTTATAAGCAAAAGTGGCAAAAAGACAAGTAAAAGTGGTTTTCTCTTGGTCATCAATTTCTATTTCAATCTAGTTATAGCTGGAGTACCCATCCAAAATACAATAATATGCATGTCCAGCTATTATTTCCAAACTTGGTCTAAGAAAGGTAGAGGAAAATGATATTTTATGGTAAGAGAATTTAACTTCCGATAGTCAATACACATATGCCAACCAGTGACTGTACGCATGGGAACCAATTCATTTTCTTAGTTTCTCACTACCATAACACCAGATTTTTGGGGTGCTACTTATGTATGGTTGACCTATTTACAATTAGATATATGATATATAATATTAACATCTAATAGTTTAAGCACTTCAACCCAGACAATTTCCTTCAAATGTGAATTTAATCTTCTTTACAGCAGTCGGGGTGGTTTAGAGTCTTCTTCCAAGTATATACAATAAGTACAAAGAAGAGCAGTTATTCCCTTAATGTCAACCACTATCCAACTGATTGCACTTTGATATTTGTTATGACTCTTATCAACTGCTTTTCCTGAACTGCTGTCAATTTGGAAGATATTATCACTGGATAAGTTTCATCATTTCCCAAGAAGACATATTTCAAGATAGTAGGAAGAGGTTTCAACTCTGGTTTAGGAGTAACAACACTACACTCAGTAGACTTTGTTCTAGTTGGTAATAACTCTTCTAATTTTGGAACCAATGTTCCAATAGTGGACACTTAACTGTTAAAATATTGATAAACTATTAAATTCGTATTTCGGACCTTTAACCACTCCTTGTGCATACTAACACATTTTATTTGTATATTAATAAATTGATGTTACATGCTTGTCACCCGATTAATTCCACATGCGCTAACGTACATAAAATAATAAAGTCATGTTACATGTCAACGTTCGTATTTATCTTTTCACACTTTATATAAAATAATTCCCCTTATAATCATTCTTTATAAAATTATCTCTAACTAATAAAATATTCATCATTCAGGTTCAGGTCACTTATCATTACTCGTAATTAAATATTGGTTGTCAATCATATGCATACATGTCACATGTGAATATGCTTATTACAAATATTATATGCTTGTTATGTATGTTCGAGTCTTATAATTATAAATAAATGGATACTTCCATACATATTTGTATATCCACCACAACTTTAATTTTTTTTTCAAAAATTAAACCCTATTTTTATATCAAGACCTATACCCAATCTCCTGTATTCCTGATAGCTTAATTTTTAATCATTGAACCAAAATTACTATTAACATAAAATTAACATGTACACCCTTATATATTTTTCTTGAGTTCTTAACCCGTGACTAAGTTTATCATCGGACCCATACTTATTTCCTTGTGTTTCCAACTATTTTAATTTTAAATTCAATGATTAAAATATGTACTCGCATCTATACCCCCAACACAAAATAAAATACCTAATTAGTTGTTTGGGTCTCACAAGTTATGTTGTTTTTGGATATTAAGTAGGAATACTTTTGATATATTTCAGTTGATCATTTCAAGTTATATTTTGATTGCAAAGTTTTGAGTGTTAGGATAAAATAGTACATGCAGATCACTATCAAATTATTTTAGCATTCTGTCTAGTTGAAGGTATAACTTTGGCCACCCTATAAGGGAATTTCATGTTTTACTTGTGCATTATCCCTGCATTTTTATTTGAAACATACCATTTTGTGCATGATATGATTTGTTATTTTTCGAAAATCTTTGGAATAACTTGATTCTTTGGAAGCTTACATGCATAATGGAAATGTAGAACCCAAGTGCAGCTTAAGCCTATATTCTTTGTAGGGATTTTGAACATTTACTCAAGTAAGAATTTCAATTCAGTGTCGACCCTTGAATAATCTCATTCTTTTGATTTGATTGTTACTTATTGGGTAATAAGTTAATAATCCCCTTTGCAATTTCCAATGGGAATTATGCATGCAATAAATTATGGAATAAGATCTTAGGCCATTTGTGATTATTATTTGAGCCTTGTCCATTTCTTTTGCAAAATTATCTCTAGTTAGTCGTGATTGAGCGTGGAAATAAAAAAATTCTTTTCTTTAAAGCCACGTTTTTTACCAAGCTAGCAATATATATATATATATATATATATATATATATATATATATATATATATATATATATATACCTTGGTTATCTAATTTTATTGCACATTCTCTTAAAAGTAGATTATATGGGAGAAGAGAAAGAAAAAGTAAAGGATGTGGGTTGAGAAAAGAAAAGGCTTGATAAAAGAAGAAAAGGAAATGAGAAAAGAAAAAGAATGAAAGAAATGCAAAAGAAACAAATCAAGCAAGTGAGTTGCAAAATTGAAAATTGAAAAATTGTCCTAACCACTAAAGTTTGTAGGTAGCTTCATTGAAAAAGTTCACAAGACACAACTCGTTCATTAGGGTGACCTAGGGGTTTAAAGGCTTATAATATGAGCTAAATGTAGTCGTGAAACCTACAAAAGTGGTTGTATGTTTTATTGTTTGTATTACTAGAGACTATTAATGTTTGGTTGCGGGTGTGATTAACCCTATAGTGATGCATTGTTTATAAAGGTTTAAGGGTTAATGTGTTAATTAAATAGTTAATGGAATAAAAGTTAAATGATATTTATATTAATGGGTGAAAACATGTTATTTTGAAATTACTAGGTCTAAAAAGTGAAATTGAAAAGCTAAGGGGCCAAGGTGCAAAAAGAAAAACATTGTAGCCACACTGCAAGCATCTAGAAGTCCTTGCATCATCCGAATGCTCGGCCTAGCATCAACACAAGACTCAAAGAAGAAGATTGTCGAATACGAATGGAAGAACACCATCTGGATGGCGGAAATTGGCGTCTGGATGGTGGAAGCTGACAATGGTGAAACCGACATATCAGCTTGTCTCTCATTGGTCAGCTTTGGAAACAATCGAACCTTATTGTGCCAGGAAGGAAACTTCCACCCAATCTTTTCCTAATTACCCCCTCCCTCCAATTTTTAAATCATTCTTCATTTTTCATTCTTTAGTTTTTAGTTTAAGGCCTTCCTAGTGTATTATATCTTCTACATTTCTTGAAGACCACCTCCTATTGACAAAGGAAGGGTGAAGGTGTTTCAATCTAACCATGGGGAAGAGTTAGGGGCTTTGTTTATGATTTATTATTTTGTATTGTAATTTCCAATTTTGCTTGGTGGAGTGAAAATCTGTGGCACCCCAAAATTCGGGGGTCCGTTGATTACCCATCAATCTGCGGAATACCCATGGATACCGAGTAATTCGATATTACTCCATTGTGCCCCATTTACCGGGAACCATAATTTTGACAAAATTCAAGCATAGTCTCCTTTGTATGGGAAGCTCTATCCAAAACTCAACATGTGCAATCATATAATAATAAGACCTATCCGAGGTCCAATATTCAACAATGACTACACCGGGTCCAATTATAAGTAAACATTGGCAACACCGGATCCAATTATCCATATTTATATCAAAACATGCAAGGTTAGTTTAACAGTAGTCTATATAAGTTCTATTACAATTATTTGCAAAAGATTACATGCCTAAAATATTATTTCCACAAATGTTTTATATTCAGTGTGTATCCAGAACCTGAAATGTTTTCCCGTATAGGGTGAGCGACGCCCAATAGAGTAATTCCTTCAGAGGCTACTCCCCACCTAAGTGCACATGCAATGCTCACATACAATATTTCATATTCACATCAACATTTCAAGTAAGAATAAGCATTCAATGTTGGAATTTATCATGTCATGTCATGAAATGAGATAAGACTCACTCATGCAAATCAACCCCAGCCCTTCCCAGCTCCTCAACACATTCAAGCACCAATGTGTATGGAATTGTCATTTATGTTGCACATCAAATGACTTTTACCAACCTATAGTTTTTGTATGGGGTGAATGTTCATGGGCTTACACCAAGGGTCTCCAACCTACTTGGGATTTATGGACTTCCACCAAGGGCTCCGCGTACCCCCACACACTTCATGGGCCAAGCCAAGGGAGTGCGTATCCCAATCACCGGGCCTTGCACCCGAGGAATCTTCTAGTCGCTCCTTGCTAACCCCAACCCTAATCACCGTGCAACTTGTGGGACTTGGTCATGTCTTCGACCAAGCTTAATGGAGTCCACTCGTCATCCACCAAGTGTGGTGTTGATGACAACCATGCACACACCCACATGATGCGATGTTAACGTGCATATGCAATATGATGTCCCATTGCACAATTATAACATATTCAATATGCTATGAAAGACATATGAACAATCTCAACATATCATGGTAAGTTATGTTCTAAGCATATAGCTACCATATATGTCACAATGTCAATATATCATAACATGCATATACCAACAATTACATTTCCAATCATAAATCATGTCATAAGCCCATGATTTCACTTCACCACATCATCCAAGCATGTTATAGCATAATCTCATGCAATTAACACACTTTATTTCACATAGGCATTTTCTCAAACACCTTAAAGGCACTCAAGTCATATAATCACATAACATATTCCAAGTCACCACATAGCTCAAGAAATCACATTAAGTGATTTTTACACAACCATTTCCACATAATACCAAGTCTCAAGAAAATTACATAAGTAACTTCCACATACAAAACTTAAAGTAGAAATTTGTCCGAGCAAATTCTATTCCCAAATCTTCACTTTCATAATCATAGGCAAGTGATATCACAATTTTTAGGTCAATAACACACTTAATTACAAAGGCACAATATAGCACATAAAAGCCCATGTAGTAGCCCACATAACAGCCCAAAACAGTCCGCAAAAATAGTCCAAAAATAGTCCACTTTTCGGTCCGAAACCAGTCCATTTTTCAGTCCAAAAACAATCCACTTTTCTATCCAAAAACAGTCCACTTTTTCGTCCAAAATCATTTACAGTTTCAGTCCAAAAATAGTCACAATTTCAGTCCAAAAACAGTCACAATTTCAGCCCCATAACAGCCCCTTGAGATAGGAATAAAACCAAAGTAGGAAGAACCCTACCTCAATAGAAGTGTAGAGAACTTCTATAACACTAAAACAACCTCAAAACTTTGATTTTCCCAAAGTCTCCTCTTGGATCTTCGGTAAAACCCACTCTTTTTGGTACGTACGCGTAGCCCTCGTCGAGAAGATGAACTTTAGCTCTTGGTCTGAGTTGATCCAAGCGACGGAACTTCAAAGATCCAAGGTAGAAAACTTGAAGAACTTGAAGTTTTTCTTCTCTTTTCTTTCCTCTCTATGGCCAGCCAAACAAGAGTCAAAATGAGTGAGAAAATATCTGATTTTTTAGATATTTGCCCCTATTTATACCCCCTCAATGTGTGGTCCAAATTGCACCGCATAATTTCGACTTTCGGATCTATTTTTTGTTCCGAAACGATCCATTATATTTCGGATTAAGTTCAAATTAATTTTATTTAAAATTTTATTCAATTATAAGGAAATTTTATAAATTTTATTTTTTGGGGACCTTTGAAAGGTTATTCGTCATCTAATTGTCTTGTAAAATGTGCAAAATCCGACTATCTCGGAATAAGACGAAAATTGACAGGGCAGCTCAATTTTGTGATACGAATCCAACGGTGAGGTCCGTTGCATCATCCGAGCTCTAGAAAAATATAGATTTTAAACTCGCATTATAGTAATAAATTATCATTTTGCCCTTTTTCTAAAAAAAACAAAAGAGAAAAAATTTAAATTTTTCCTGGGTTTTACATTCTTCCCCCCTTAAAAGAATTTCGTCTCCAAAATTCACATACACATTCACATGCATATGTAGCCATCAAATAATGCTAAATGACTATAAGAATGTACCTCTGTCCTCAAATAAGAAGGGATAATTGGTATGGATGGTGTCCTCGCGCTCTCATGTCACCTCCTTCACTCCCCGGTGCTGCCAAAACACCTTCACTAGCCGCACAGTCTTGCCTCGCAAAACTTGTTCCCGGTTAACCATGATGCGCACCGGTCCTTCCTCGAAGGTCCCTTCAGCATCAACAACAAGCTCTCCCCAATCCACCACATGAGTCGGGTCCGGGTGTATTTTTGGAGCATAGAGACATGGAATACAGCATGAACACCTGATAGATTTGGTGGTGATGCCAACCGGTAAGCCACTGCACCCACCCTCTCGAGTACCTCGAAGGGTCCGATCTACCTCGGTGACAACTTTCCCCGCTTACCAAACTGGACCACTCCTCTCTTACGAATCACCTTCAAGAAGACGTGATCTCCGACCTCAAACTCTAGGGATCGCCGTTGTTTGTTGGCATAGCTCTTCTGTCGGCTTTGAGCTGTGAGGAGACGTTTTCGTATCAAGTCCACCTTCTCAGAGGTGTCCCTAACCAAATCCAGACCCATAGAGGGTCTCTCTCCCACCTCTGTCCAACAAATCGAAGATCGACAAGGCCTCTCATATAGTGCCTCATAGGGTGCCATCTGTATGCTCGCCTAATAACTATTGTTGTAGGCAAACTCTACTAAGGGTAAGTGCTCTTCCCAGCTACCCTTAAGATCTAGGACACATGCCCGTAGCATGTCCTCCAAAGTCTAGATGGTCCGTTTTGACTGACCGTCCATCTGGGGATGAAAAGCAGTGCTCATCATCAACCGTTTTCCCATGGCTCGCTGGAAACTCTCCCAAAAATTGAGTTGTAAACCTGGGATCCCGATCTGATACTATAGATACGGGTAACCCATGCAACTGAAAAATCTCCCGTATGTATAACCTACAGAATTCCTCCAATGTCAAGGTCATTCGCACTTCCAAAAAGTGTGCCGACTTCGTAAGCTGGTCCACTATCACCCCTACCGCATCATGACCCTGCGATGTCCGTGGCAAGTGAGTCACAAAATCCATCGTGACATGCTCCCACTTCCACTCAGCTACCTCCAAAGGCTAGAGCAACCCTGTTGGTCTCTGGTGTTCAGCTTTCACTTGTTGACACGTGAGACATCGGTTAACAAAATTTTCAACGTCTTTCTTCACCCCACTCCAATAATACTGGCGATGAAGATCATGATACATCTTCGTGCCACCTGGATGCATAGCAAAACGGGAACAATGGAACTCTCTAAGAATCTCCTCTCTGAGTACCGCAGATTAGGGAACCACAATCCTTCCCCTAAATCGAAGACTACCATCCGAGTGAATGGTTCAGCCCTCGTCACCTGTACCTAATCGTACTCATTCCCTGATGGATGATAACTCTGTATCCTGTCCCTGGGACTCAATCACTCTGCTCAGTAGGGAAGGTGTAGCCACTAAACCCCCCCAAAGTACCCTGAGCCTGCCCCATGTAGCGTAACCCAAACTGTCCCACAGTCTTGAGCATTTGCCACTCCCGGGAAGCCACATTAGCCAAGACTCCCCGTGACTTTCGGATTAGTGCATCAGCCACCACATTTACCTTACCGGGATGGTAATGCAAAGTGAAGTCATAATCCTCCAGAAACTCCATCCACCTGCGTTGCCTCATATTGAGGTCCCTCTGTGTAAAGATGTACTTCAAACTTTTGTGGTTCAAAAACACCTCAAACTGCTCACTGTATAAAAAGTGGCGCCAAGCCTTCAAGGCAAAGACAATGGCCGCCAACTCCAAGTTGTGTGTGGGATAATTCTGCTCGTGATTCTTTAACTGCCGAGAACCATAAGCCACTACCTTCTCGGACTGCATCAACACACAACCGAGTCCGTCCTTCGAGGCATCATAATACACTGTGTACCTCATTCCCCTTTCCGAAACTATCAAAATAGGAGCTGATGTCAGCCTCCTCTTCAACTCCTGGAATGCCTTCTCACACAAGTCATTCCACTCAAACTTGACCTCTTTTCGGGTTAATCTTGTCATAGGTGCAGCTAGTCGGGAGAAGTCCTCAATGAATCTCCTCTAGTACCCGCCAATCCCAAGAAACTGCTATCTCAAAGATTGACTTCGGTCTCTTCCAATTCATAACCGCTTTAGCCTTCTCCGGGTCCACGGATACACCCGAAGTCGACACTACATGTCCCAAAAATTTCACCTTCGTAAGCCAAAATTCACACTTGCTGAATTTGGCGTACAACTGATGGTCTCTCAAGGTCTGAAGAACAATCCTCGAGTGACCCTCATGCTCGTCCTCAGACTTGGAGTAGATCAAGATGTCGTCAACAAAGACTACAACAAACTAATCTAAGCAGGGTTGAAACACCTTATGCATGAGATCCATGAATGTCGCTGGGGCATTCATCAATCCGAACGGCATGACTGTGAACTCGAAATGTCCATATCGCATTCTGAACGCCGTCTTAGGGATATCTTCCTCCCTAACTCTCAACTAATGGTAACCGGTGTGAAGATCTATCTTGAAGTAGACTCGCTCCCCTCTCAGCTGATCAAACAAGTCATCAATCCTCGGCAAAGGGTATCTATTCTTGATAGTAACCCGATTCAACTACTGATAATCTATACACAATCGAAGGTTCTTTTCCGTCTTCTTGGCAAACAATACTGGAGTGCCCCAAGGTGAGGTGCTCGGCCTAATAAAACCCCTGTCCAACAAGTCATGCAATTAGACCTTGAGTTCTTGCAACTCAGCAGGCGCCATCCTATGTGGAGTCATAGAAATGGGTGATGTACCAGGATGTAACTCAATGGTGAAGTCTACAACCTATGTGGAGATAATCTCGGTAGTTCATCTGAAAAAATATCCTCATACTCACAAACCACCAGAGGTAGACCCAACTCCTGTCTCACCTCATCCTCCAAAGTAAGGCTCGCAAGCCAACTCATCAACTGCCCGTGCAATCGAGAATCGTACACTGCTTGGGGTAAAATATCATGCTTTTCCCCTTGGAACTTAAAACAAACCCCCTCTAGAGTAAAAATAGTGACCCTTTTATGATCACAATCAATAACAACATGGTGTGCCGTCAACCAGTCCATACCAAGAATAACATCAAACTCTGACATATCCATGACTCTAAGGTCCACGGTGAGTAGAATCCCTGAAATCTCTAGTTGATAACCCTGATATATCTGTTCAACTCTCACCATAGCTCCTAGGGGAGAACTTACATGCAATGGCTCTTCCAAGGTCTTAACCTCTATGCCCAAGTCTTTCACACAAGATGCAGCAATAAAAGAATATGATGCACCAGAATCAAACAATACTCTAGCCCATAAACGAGAGAGTAGAAATGTACCCTGTATCACCGAAAGATCTGCTGGCTTAGCCTGTGGTATCATGGCATAGACACGCCCCTGGGTCCCCGAAGTACCGACTTGTGAGCCCTGTCCCCGGCCTCGACCCATGCCCTGGCCCATCTGGCCTGCTTGCGAAGTCCCTGCACGTGAAGTAGTGGCGCCTTGTGCAGTGCCCAAGTACTGATAATGGCTCCCCTGGCCCATGGTAGGGTAGGGAGGAATAGAGTGCGTTTGTGAGTACCCCACTGAAGACTGGGACTGGGATCCATGTCGCTAGGGACAATCTTTCCTCACGTGGCCCAGCTGATGACAATGATAACAAGTCTTTTGACCTGCTTGATACGTAGTTCTGAAGTTTCTCTCACCTTGGGAGAACTGACCTTGGCCTTGGCCTTGATAGCAGCGGCCCTGCTCTTGATGCCCCTGCGGAGCAGAAATCCTTTGCTTTTTCCCTACACTAGAAGAAGAGGATTGACCCTCCTTCTTCTTATCTTTCACACCCGTCTCCCGGATGTTCCGCGCATCATCCACCTCTCTTTCAATAGCCATTGCTGTGGCGACCATTAAGTCCAAGTCTTGTAGAAGAAGACCCACAATCTTGCCTCGAATAGACAACTTTAAGCCATCTTCGAACTTCCTCACTTTGGCCATATCTGTGGCCACATAATCATCAGCAAAACGTGCTAATTCCGTGAACTTAGCCACATATTCTATCACTGACATCGTTCCTTGTCTGAGATCTACGAACTCCCGGGCCTTTGCATGTGTAGCAGCTGCGGAAAAATATTTGCTCATAAAGAGTTCCTTGAACTCTACCCAAGTCATGGTCTCCAAATTCCTTGAGTCCTTGACCCAATCCCACCACACCTGGGATTCTCCCTCTAGCTGAAAAGTAGCTAGCGTTATCTTCGTGGCATTGGTGGTAATCTCCATAGCCCTCAAGATCTTGTCCATTTGTCAAAACTACTGGTTAGCCACCATAGGATTCGCCCCTCCCAGAAAGATCAGAGGATTGTGTGCCTTGAATTTTTGGATGTGACCTGAACCTCCTTGACTCCCATTTGCACCTATCTGTGCAATAGTAGCGGCCGTAGCACTAGCTTGTGCAATGGTAGCCGCCGCCGCACCAATAGCCTCCATGAAGGCCTGTTGGTCAAAGGTCGGTGGTAGTGGTTGGTTGTTCCGTCCACCCCGATGTCCCTTTCCTCTAGTTGCCATCTACACACACATAAGATAGCAATAGATTATTTAGTTGCCATCTACACACACACAAGATAGCAATAGATCAATTACTTAATATCCCAAGTTAGAGATCAAGTATTTAGTAGACATTTACACATTGAACTATATCATTCATCCCTTTTTTTTCCAAACTCCCAAGGTTATGTTTTCTAACCCCAGTGTATTCCCTTCCATGCAAATAATTTACATAACAAGTAACACATAGCATGTTGCAAGTAGAGCACATAACATGAAATGCATATGGAATGCAATGGTCTATACCCGTGCCCATCGAGCCTTAGGTTATTCGTATGCCTAGGCTCTGATACCAAGTTGTGCCACCCCAAAATTCGGGGGTCCATTGATTACCCATCAACCCGCGAAATACCCGTGGAAACCGAGTAATTCGATATCACGCCATTGTGTCCTATTACAAGGAACCATAATTTTGACGAAATTCAGGTAAAGTCTCCTCTGTACGGGAAGCTCTACCCAAAACTCAACCTGTGCAATCATATAATAACAAGACCCATCCGAGGTCCAATATTCAACAATGACCACACCGGGTCCAATTATAAGTAAACATTGGCAACACCAGGTCCAATTATCCATATTTATCAAAACATGCAAGGTTAGTTTAACAATAGTCTATATAAATTTTATTACAATTATTTGTAAAAGATTACATGCCCAAAACATTATTTCCACAAATGTTTTACATTAACATAAAATAAAGCCAGAATCCGGCCTTCTTCAAACATGAGGATCCAAGTGAGGGCCGTCCACCGGTGTGTATCCAGAACCTGAAATATTTTTTCGTATAGGGTGAGCCACGCCCAGTAGAATAATTCCTGGAGAGGCTACTCCCCACTTAAGTGCACATGCAATGCTCACATACAACATTTCATATTCACATCAACATTTCAAGTAAGAATATGCATTCAATGTTGGAATTTATCATGTCGTGCATGAAATGAGATGAGAATCACTCATGCAAATCAACCCGAGCCCTTCTCAGCTCCTCAACGCATGCAAGCGCCAATGTGTATGGAATCGTCATTTATGTTGCACATCAAATGACTTTTACCAACCTAGGGTCTTTGTATGTGGTGGATGTTCATGGGCTTACACCAAGGGTCTCCAACCTACTCAGGATTTATGGACTTCCACCAAGGGCTCCGCGTACACCCACACACTTCATGGGCCAAGCCAAGGGAGTGCGTATCCCAATCACCGAGCCTTGCACTCGAGGAATGTTCTAGTCCCTCCTTGCTAACCCGAACCCTAATCACCATGCAACCTGTGCGACTCGGCCAAGTCTTTGACCAAGCTTAATGGAGTCCACTCGTCATCCACCAAGTGTGGTGTTGACGACAACCATGCACACACCCACATGATGCGATGTTACCGCGCATATGCAATATGATATCCCATTGCACAATTATAACATATTCAATATGCTATGAAAGATATATGAACAATCTCAACATATCATGGTAAGTTATGTTCTAAGCATATAGATATCATATTTGTCACAAATGTTAATATATCATAACATGCATATACCAACAATTACATTTCCAATCATAAATCATGTCATACCCCATTATTTCACTTCACCACATCATCCAAGCATGTTATAGCATAATCTCATGCAATTAACACACTTTATTTCACTTAGACATTTTCTCAAACACCTTAAAGGCACTCAAGTCATATAATCACATAACACATTCCAAGTCACCACACAGCTCAAGAAATCACATTAAGTGATATTTACACAACCATTTCCACATAATACCAAGTCTCAAGAAAATTATATAAGTAACTTCCACATACAAAACTTAAAGTAGAAATTTGTCCAAGCAAATTCTATTCCCAAATCTTCACTTTCATAATCATAGGCAAGTGTTATCACAATTGTTAGGCCAATAACACACTTAATTACAAAGGCACAATATAACACATAAAAGCCCATGTAGTAGCCCACATAATAGCCCAAAAATAGTCCAAAAATAGTCCACTTTTCTATCCAAAATAGTCCACTTTTCTGTCCAAAATCATTTACAATTCCAGTCCAAAAACTGCCACAATTTCAGTCCAAAAATAGTCACAATTTCAACCTAAAAATAGTCACAATTTCATTCCAAAAACGGTCACAAGTTCAGTTCCTTAATAGCCCCTTAAGATAGGAATAAAACCAAAGTAGGAAGAACCCTACCTCAATAGAAGTGTCGAGAACTTCTATAACACCAAAACAACCTCAAAACTTTGATTTTCCCCAAAGTCTCCTCTTGGATCTTCGGTGAAACCCACTCTTTTTGGTACGTATGTGTAGCCCTCGTCAAGGAGATGAACTTTAGCTCTTGATCCGAGTTGATCCAAGCGACAGAACTTCAAAGATCCGAGGTAGAAAGCTTAAAGAACTTGAAGTTTTTCTTCTCTTTTCTTTCCTCTCTATGGGCGGCCAAACAAGACTCAAAATGAGTGAGAAAATATCTGATTTTTTAGATATTTGCCCCTATTTATACCCTCTTAATGTGTGGTCCAAATTGCATTTCATAATTTCGACTTTCGGATCCGTTTTTCGTCCCGAAACGATCCATTATATCTCAGATTATGTTCAAATTAATTTTATTTAAAATTTTATTCAATTATAAGGAAATTTTATAAATTTTATTTTTGGGGACCTTTGAAAGGTCATTCGTCATCCAATTATCTCGTAAAACGTGTAAAATCCAACTATCTCAAAATTTGACAAAAATTGACAAGACAGCTCGATTTCGCGATACGAATCCGACGGTGAGCTTCGTTGTATCATCCGAGCTCTAGAAAAATATAGATTTTAAACCCGCTTTATAGTGACAAATTATCATTTTGCTCTTTTTCCAAAAAAAACAAAAGAGAAAAAATTTAAATTTTTCCCGGGTTTTACAAAATCACCCACTTTTCTAAGTTTTCGATGAGTACTAAGATTTGGTAGTTTTTTATTAGCACTTTAGTGGGAGGGGGGCGAGGAGGACTTGTGTAATATTGTTTGAGTTATGATAGTTGCATTTTCAATTTATGTTATATTGTTATGCATACCTCCCTTAAATGACGAATGGTACTCTTTTAATGTTTTGTACTTTGTATTCCTAATGTGTAACAAAGGTTATGCTCATAGTTCATGCAAGTATGGAGCTAAGGTTTATTGTTATTTCCATTCTATCCTTTTTACATTATGTACTTCATGCAAGATTCAATGAACTACTAAGTTGGGTTTTATGTAAAAGTCAGGAGATTGGTTGTAAACGGGTTAAGTCTCAGCATATCCCATGCTTTTGATTCAACGTATAATTTGGAGTTATGTTTTTCATTAAATTATAAACCTTTTGATTAATGATCAAAGTAAACTTTTGAGCGATTGTATGTCTTTAGGTTTGCTAGGGTAATTGGTTGTGGTATGGTGCATATACCTTTTGGTAAACCTAATGATTGTTGTGCTATGGTTTTATATTAAGTACCTTTCGATTAACATACCTTTAACGTGGGGGTTAGTTGTAGTATGGTAGCAATATCATAAACTCAACCAATGGCATGCATGTCCAAGTCCCTAAAATAAAGAGTGTCTTTTTCTATTTATTGCAACTTCATGTTTTTAAGCAATCTGTTTTCAAATCACTAAGCTCAAACCATAATTGACTATTTCACAATCTTTCTCCATTTCACTCTTTTTTTTGTTCAAGTTTTCAATAGATAGCTCCCTGTAGAATCGACCTCAGATTTCACTGAGAATATTACAACTTAACCACTTATACTTGAGTGTGTACGATAAATATCAACTCAAGTTTTTGATGCCATTGCTACGGAGTTACGGTAGTTTGTGGAAACATAGAAAGAGAAGTTACCTAGATTGTGTTATATGTATATATTGTTTCCCTTATCTTGTTATCATCTTTGTTTATGATTGCTGAGTCAGTAGGGTTTGCAAATGAGTCTAGTTCATCATCTTCATCATCGAACTCTTTTAAATTAAGCATGACTAATAATAATCAAAGAGATCAAGAGGTAGTTTAGAATGCGAGGCCTTTGAGATAATATTTGCATCCCACAAACAATAGTGTTCCCTCATGTTTTGTTTTTCTCACAAATGCTCCAAATTTTAAAATCACAGTAGGAACAATATAAATTTTACCACAGTTTCATGGTCTTCGATCTGAAAATCCCTATTTGCATATGAAAGATTTTGAGGAAGTATGTTGTGCATTGCAAGATAATTCTAAAATGGCTCGGTTAAAATTTTTTCCTTTTTGTTTGAAGGATAAAGCTACACAGTGGCTAAATTCATTGAAAGCTAAATCCATTCCAAGTTAACAAGTCTTACAAACTAAATTTTTATGAAATTTTTCCCTATCCACAGAACCAATCCATTGAGATGCCAAATCATTGAAATTTCTATAAAAGAGGGAGAAAATTTTTATCAGTGTTGGGACAGATTTGAGGATCTTGTCCAAGCTTGCCCACATCATGTATTTGAAAATTGGACCCTAATTTATTTCTTTTATGATGCACTTCCCTCTGCATTGCATTAGTTTATAGAAATGATGGCTCAAGGAGAGTTCATGGGAAAGAATCCCAAGAAGGCGTTTGAGTTTTTTGACACCATTTTTAAGAGTTCCCAAATGTGGGACTCGACCTCACCAAACATTGTCAAAACCAGAACATTCACATCCTAGGGGAAAAATATGTATTGAAAGAGGATGATGATCTGAGGGCTAGAATGACTAGTTTGTCTCAAAAGCTAGATGCTCTAGAGATGAAAAAGGTCAATGAAATTTTTTTGTGTCTCCTACTAACCAGTTGTGTGGAATTTTGTGCTTTGTCAAGACATCCTACAGAGAAGTTTTCGACTATCCCAACATTTAAGGAAGTCTAGATGGAATAGTCTAATGTCATTTTCAACTTTAACAAGCCTTATTCCAACCCATATTCCAAGACCAATAATCTAGGGTGGCAGAATCACCCAAAATTCAATTGGAGAAACACAACCTATGAATCAGCAATAATGTCCACCTCCATCACAACCTCTGGCTTAGTAACCATATCCACCTTACCAACCCCCACACAAAAAGAATTCTAGAAGATACCATGAATCAGTTCATTGAAAGTTAGATGAGTTTCAATACTCAATCTACTCGTGCATTTAATGACTTCAAGGCCCCAACATCACAGACCATTGATGACGTCAAAATTCACATAGCTAAGTTGGCCCAGTCTTTAAGCAAAATGGAGAATGAAAAATTCTCGTCTCAACCTAAACCTCCACAAGGTAAAACTTATGCTAATGTTTCATCATTTGAATCTTCTTAGGGCCACATTAAAAAGTGGTAAAGTTATTGACAAGACCATTAAAGCAAAAATCCTTGAACCAATAGCTGAGTCAATCCCTGTAAATGTACTAGTTGCATTTAAACCTACTGATAAAAAAGAAATAGAGTAGCCTGACGAAAAAGACAAATCAAATCATGTTCCTTTACTTTTTTCTCAACGAGTCAAGAAACCTCAATCATTGAACAATCATGCTAAAAGTTTTGAATTATTTAATCAACTGCAGATTAACATCCCACTTTTGGATGCAATCAAACAAGTTTCATCATGTGCTAAGTTTTTAAAAAACCTCTACATAGTGAAAAAAAGGATTAATATAGAGAAAATAATATTTTTTACTGAACATGCTAGTGCTATCATTCAACACAAGGCCCCTATGAGGTATAAAGATCCTGGGAGTCTCGCAGTCTCATGCATAATTGCAAACTTTAGAATTGAACAAGTGTAAATTTACTCACATACATTGTCTATGAGCAGTTTGGGTTGAGTTGAAACCCACAAATGTCACATTACAGTTGGCTAACCTGTCTATGAAAATTCCACAAATATTTGTAGAGGATGCTCTTGTTCAAGTTGATAAATTTTATTTTCTAATAGATTTTATTTCTTTAGATACATAACTAGTTTTGCATGTCATTACACAAATTCCTGTCATTTTGGGTCATCTGTACCTTGCTACATCTAATGCCTTGATTAATTGTAGGAATGGAATCATAAAATTTTCATTTGGAAATATGATATTTGAATTGAATGTGTTTGATATTGCTAAGCAACCTAGGGAGAAAGAAGATTTGCAAGAAGTGAATCGCATTGAATCATTGACCCATAGTCTATTTGAAAATACATGTAGTGAGAGAGAAAGACAGTCATATGCATTTCTTGAGTCTGTAAATAATTTGAATATTGTTGTAGATATGTCCACCGGTGGAACATGAGTTATAAAATTTGAAGATTTATCCTCTAATGAAACAAAGTCTGTTGAATCTAGTGTCATGACTTTTAAGCTAGAGTTGAAACCTATTCCAATTGACTTGAAATATGTATTCTTTGGGGTGGATGAAACTTACCTAGTAGTGATATCTTCAAAGTTGTCAGAGTCATAAGAAATTCAATTGATAAGGGTCATCAAAATCATCAATATGCAATTGGTTAAATAGTAGCCGATATTAAGAGAATAAGTCCTCTTCGTTATACTCATTGCATAAACTTGGAATAAGACAATAAACCTTCTTGACACCCACAACATAGGTTGAACTCACACCTTAAAGAAGTTGTCATGAATGAAGTACTTAAACTGTCAATTGTAGGATTCATATATCTCATCTTTGATAGTAAATGAGTCAGTCCTACATAAGTAGTACCCAAAACATATGGTTTTGCAGTAGTGAAAAATCAAAAAAAATGAATTGGTCCCTACGTACAATCATTGGTTGGTGTATGTGTATTGACTATCGAAAGTTAAGTTCTTTTACCAAGAAAGACCATTTTCTTTTACCCTTTTCGGACCAAGTTTTTGAGAGGATAGTTGGACATTCATTTTATTTTTTTTTAGATGGGTACTTTGGCTACAACCAAATTGAAACACTAATTGATGGCCAAGAAAAAATCACTTTTACATGTCCTTTTGGAACTTTCATTTATAAAAGAATGTCCTTTGAATTGTGTAATTGTCCAAGCACATTTCAACATTATATGTTGAGTTTTTTTAGTGACATGGTGGAGCAATTTTTAGAAGTCTTTATGGATAAATTTTTTTATCTAGTGGTTCATTTGAAGTGTGTTTAGAAAACCTTGAAAAAGTCCTTACTTGGTGTGAAAACAAAAATCTTGTTTTAAATTGAGAAAAATGTTATTTCATGGTTACACTAGGTATTGTCTTAGGTCATGTTGTTTTTGTTGTTGGAATTGAAGTTGATAGGTCAAAAAATGATTTGATAGAAAATCTCCCTCCACCAAAGACTATGAAAGATGTTTAACCATTCCTAGGTCATGCAGGGTTCTACAGGAGATTCAATAAAGATTTCAGCTTAATTTCTACGCCAATGTGTAATCTTTAGTGCAAGGATGTATTCTTTGATTGTAATGATGCATGTCAAAAAGCATTTGATACACTTAAAGACATGCTTATTTCTGCACCAATTATACAACTTCTTGACAGGTCTTTGCCTTTTGCACTTATGTGTGATTCTAGTGATTAGGTTGTAGGAGCTACCTTAGGACAAATAAAAGATAAGAGATCTTACGTGATTTACTACACAAATAAAACATTGAATGATTCACAGATAAATTATTTCTTAACAGAAAAAGAATTGTTTGTTGTAGTATTCATTTTAGATAAATTCAGATCATATTTAGTTCAATCCTCAATTGTTGTGTTTACTGTTCATGTAGCTTTGAAGTACATGCTCACAAAGAAGGATACCAGATGAGCACATAATATTGCATATTTGATAGCCTCAGTACATGCATTTTAACTCAACTTTTACATTTAATTATTTAGAATTAGTTAAAGTTAGGAATAATGTAAAAATTTTGATGTTGCAGGTAATTATAGCAAAAATGAAAGCTTTCAGAGCTTTGTAACTAAGTGTGAATGTGTGGTGAAGAGATGAACACTTTGAATGAGGATAGGGAGGCTTGGAAGGTGAAAAAACCAAGAAAAATACAATTTGGATGAAAACCTTCCGGAAGGTTTGGCCATAAACCTTCCGAAAGGTTTAGCCCACTGGTTTCCCAAGGTCTTGACACAGTACCGCTATTTTTTCCCATTTTTGACCATGATTCACTTTGAATTTGAACAAGTGCAAAACCTAAAAGTTGTATATGTGGATGTCTGCTGTATTGTGTCAAACCTTCAGCTCAATCCAACGGTTGGATCAAAAGTTATGGCAATTTTACTAAAAGTGGTCCTGAGCTATCACCTTCCGGAAGGTTTTGCCTACTGGAATCGACCATCCAGAAGGTTTACAAAAAACCTTCCGAAAGGTTTTGCACAGAATGCCCAGAACACCTGCAACTCATGCTCCACTTGCTTAGGAGTCCCAAAATTAATTCTCCCACTTGTCCCCTGGCATCCCTTACATGTTTAAATGCCTCCTACACCCTAGTTGAAGAATTTGGAGGCCATTGCATTAATGAGGATGGGAGAGAAGGGGGCTACCAGGAGAGTTACAGGCTAAGGTTCTCCTAGCCTGTCCAAGCCTTCAAATCAGCTCCCATTGGTAGGAGATATGTTCTCACAGGCTAGGGAAGCCTTATAGATGAAAATTCATCAAGTCTTCACCATATATTCAGCATTCCATTCACAAGCTTTGAAAGTGTGGCTACTTAAGCTTAGAAAATTCAATGAAGAAGATGATGAATAGTGTAATAGAAATTTATATTTTTTCATTTTCTTCCCCATTTCTGTTGTAGTAAGCTTTAATAATTTTGTAATCTTTTATCCTTGCACCTTAATGTCATTTATTTCAAGTTCATTTCAAGTTTAGTTTTGCATTTTACATTTCACCATTGTTATGTTAAGTTTTCTTCATTTCATGCTTTGAAATGGGTGTTAAATATTTTTCTTCATAGCTTAAGATTACTTGCTTTGAGTTAAGTTTCATGTTTCATTTCTTCATTATGTCTCTTTACATTATCCATTTCTTTCTTGATTTCATGAGTAGCTAGATTTTAAGTTGGCTAATCCAAGGGAGACCTCCTCTTGGGCATGCCATTTCAACTCATTTTCTTTCATCCTCTCAATGTATGATGGTTGGGTTTGACTGGGTTGAGAGTGGATGTGGTTGTGAGTCTTTGATATTACATAGGCCTGGTCACAGTTTATGCTTGGATCCTTACCATCTTGTCCCTAGCTTCCCACGAATCAATCATTCATCTATGCATCATTGGAGAAAGGTTTCAAGTTGAGTTGGGATTCCCATTGGAATGACCTCTTTGGATTATTCAACACTTGTTTTCTTGCATTTTCATTAAGAACAAAAATCACTAAAACCAACTACAAGGTTTTACACTTTCCTTTTTCACAAATCACCTTCACCACACTTGAACTTTCCTTCCCTGAGGAGACGACCTTGGAATACTTTTTCAAGTAAAACAACGACACACAAAAGACTCCTTGTGCTTGGGGAGCACTTTTGTTCACATACGCATTTCATTCCACACACATATTTTGTTCATTTCATTCCATTCCATCCATCATTCCGTTGCCCCATCTCTTGTATCATTCCGAGGGAGAATGACACTTCCCTATTCCTATAATCCATACACAATTGAGAGATGATGTTAAGAGGTTAGGATACTACAACGGAAAACCTCAAGCATTTTTGGCGCCGTTGTTGTGGAAGGTTAAGCGTCGAGTTCAAAGGTGAGTTTAGGACAGCATAGGTAAGTCTCGTGATTTTCATCATTGACAAGGTATGTCATCTAACTTGTATATATCTTTGTTGTAGTTTGTGTTTTGTATTATGTTTCCTAATTTTTATGAAAATGTATCAAATGCCCAAAATTTTAAAAATTTGTGTGAGATTTGTGATGAGTATGGGCACATCACTAGTGAGTGCCCAATAAATGCCCCTTATTTTGAAAATGTTTGCGAGATTTTTGGTGAGTATGGACACATCACTAATAAGTGCCCAATAAATGCCCCTTATTTTGAAAACGTTTGCGAGATTTGTGGTGAGTACAAACACATGACTAGTGAGTGCCCCATAAATTATCCAGTTCATGACTTTGCATGCGAAGGTTCAAATTCAAATTTGGCCTCCGAAAATTTTTACCCCGACCACTATGTTACACCGAGTTATGGTTGGGAGAATGAACCTTATAATTTTTCATCCAATCTCACACCACCAGATGAATTTTGCCACTATCTAACATATGGGAACTCAACTAAAGAAGAATTGGAAAATATTTTGTGTGATTTTATGCAATACCAAATGGAATTCAATGCCTAAATAACCCAAAAACTTTCTGAAATTAGAGATGGACTAAATACATTGACTAATGCTGTAATTTATGTGCATGAAGAACAACATCTTGAGCATAGTCAATGTATTGAGGATGATCATCTCAATGAAATGCATATTGATGTTGAATCTCCCACCACTCTAGATTGTAAAAAATTTGATGAAGTTATTATCTCACATGAGGCTAATGAGCCCAAGGTCATTTTGCCATCTTTGAGTGGTGTTGAGATTCACATTTCTCAACTTGGGGAGGGCATTGAAATGGAGTTATGTGTAGAAAATTTGAAGAAAAATTATATACTCCATTGTTGGAATTACATAAAATTGCATATTCCTCGGTTCGGTTGAGAATTTTGAGTCAACATCCTTTCTATGTTTGGATTGATGGTTTAAGAAGGGCATTTATACAACAAAAAAATTTTAAAATCAAAAAAATCAATGGGCGAAAGCTCATATCCGAATTGAAGCCGGATTGACATATGCCATTTTTGTTTTATTTTCATGTACATAATAGTTAGACTTATTTTATTGTTATATTTTTCTTCTCTTGATGTTGTAGTGTAGAAATTGTTTACCTCTCCCTAATTTGGACTCATTTCATTTTGAGCATCATAGTAGAAAATCTCATTCCATATCATGTGCGAGTTTAAGTTGGGGGGTGTAATCAAATGTTTTTGTTTTCCCTTTAATGTGAATGCAAAAAAAAAAGAAAAAAAGAAAAAGGGGGTATCTTATTTCTCATGTCACTTTCATTTTTCTCATTGCATGATTCCTTGTGCATTAAGGACAATGCATAGATCAAGTTGGGGGGTGAGGTGCACCATTTACATGTTCCACCATTTTTTGTATAGAATAAGTTAAAAATGTGAAAATTTTGAAAATTTTGGACATTTTTTGTGAAAAAATATCCAATATTGAACTATATTCCCCTACCCTAATTGTTATGGGATTTGTGATTTCTTGATCTTCATTTTAAATTTTGAATACATGAGCACATTATAAAAGTTTGTCCTATTGCCAAGAGTATCACTTATGTGTTTTCTTTCAAACTCAACCCTTGTGCACCTTGAATGTGTAATTTGGACAATTTACGGATTGAGTTCACATTTGAGTGCTTGACATAAATAATGGAGATGAGTAAGAACCTATGTGAGCTTTAATGCCAATCCTTATTTGGAGGGAACTTACATTTACTCAAGGAACAATTTTTCAAATTTCACATTTGTTCAATAATCTCATTATGCTTGTTTTGGTTAGGTGCATTTGGGTAGTTCATTGACTTTGTCTTGATATGTACAATGCTCCCCTATGCTTATCTGGAGATGATCTTAGGCCATTTTTTAATATTTTGAGCCTTGGCCTTTTTCTTGAGAAATTATTTATCCCTAGTGTTGTGATTGAGCCTTAATTGAAATTCGTTTCTATACCACACATTTGACCAAGCTAATGCAAAATGATAAAAATCTACCTCGCCTTGGTTGTTCATAGAGCTAAATATGAGTGATTGAAAAAGAGAAGGAGTATGGCATGGAAACTCCAACAAAAGGGATGAATGATGTCAAAACTCAAAGAGTTGAACGAAAAAAAAAAGTGAAAATCCAAGAAAAAGAGAAACAAAGGGTGAAAAGAAGAAAAAAATGATGAAGAAAAAGGAAAATGTTAAGGAAAAAATGAAAAAAAAACAAAGAGTGTAGTGATGGTGTTAGCCTAGAAATCCCATAAAAAAAGGAGATCTTTTTGAAATAAAGGTCATTCATTCGGAACAACCCTCTTTATTATCCTATATCCTTCATTTCACTTGCCTCAATATCACCCCAATGCTCCATTACAACCCCGTGAAAGTCCTAAATGATCTAGAGAAGCATGGGGGATGCATACTTTTAAAAGAACAAGAGAAGTTGGTTTTGCTATATAATGCCCTAGCATTCCTTTCATGAGATTATGCCAAGGTTGTGTTCTTTCTTCATGCATGTACTTCATTTTTGGATTATATGTGAGTATATTTTGTTTTGAGCACAAGATTATATCTCACATATACACATGGAGAGCATGCTAGGATAACCAATGTGTGATTCATTGTTGAGAGACACCCTTGGTGAGTTTGCATCGAAGCTTAATTTGGATAGCCAAAATGAATGTGAACTCCATTGTGTAAATGTTTAAATTACCTGTCCATTTCACACACACACGAGTTTGAAAATGAATGTGTATGTGGATACTCTAGAATAGCATTTAAGGCTATGATGTATTTCATGTGTTTTTAGTTCGGATGTATCGGAGCAAGTTGTTTTTGATATCCCAGTGCTAGTTAAGATAAGGGAATATGCTTTAAATATTAGATACTAGGAAAAGAAGTTTGCAGATACCTTCACTGGAAACCTTCACAAGACAAAACTCGTCCACTAGGGATCACCTAGGTGTTTAAAGGCTTGTTGCATATGCTAAATGCAATTGCGAAATTAGTATAGGTTTATATTTGTTTGCTTCGTTTTTACATTTTGTTGCTAGGGACTAGTAAAGCTTAAGCTGGGGGGGGTGATGAGTGCATAATATTGCATATTTGATAGACTTACTGCATGCATTTTAACTCAAGTTTTGCATTTAATTATTTAGAATTAGTTAAAGTTAGGAATAATGTAGAAATTTTGATGTTGCAGGTAATTATAGCCTGAATGATGGCTTTTAGAGCTTTGCAATTAAGTGTGAATGTGTGGTGAAGAGATGGATACATTGAATGAGGATAGGGAGGCTTGGAAGGTGAATAAACCAAGAAAAATGTAGTTTGGATGAAAACCTTTCAGAAGGTTCGGCCATAAAACTTCTGGAAGGTTTAGCCCACTGGTTTCCCAAGGTCTTGACATAGTACTACTATTTTTCCCATGTTTGACCATGATCCACTTCGAATTTGAAAAAGTTCAAAACCTTAAAGTTGTAGATCTGGATGTCTTCTGTATTGTATCAAACTTTCAGCTCAATCCAACGGTTGGATCAAAGGTTATGAAAATTTTACTAAAAGTAGTCCTGAGTTGTCACCTTCTGAGACCTTCCAGAAGGTTTTACCTACTGGGATCGACCTTCTGGAAGGTTTTGGGCAGAATGCCCAAAACACCTGCAACTCATGCTCTACTTGCTTGGGGGTCCCACAATTGATTCTCCCACTTGTCCCGTAACATCCCTTACATATTTAAATGCCTCCTACACCCTAATTGAAGACTTTGGAGGTCATTGCATTAATGAGGATGGGAGAGAAGGGGGCTACCAAGAGAGTTGCAGGCTAAGCTTCTCCTAGCCTGTCCAAGCCTTCAAATCACCTCTCATTGATGGGAGGTCTACTCTCACAGGCTAAGGAAGCCTCATGGAAAAAAATGCATTAAGTCTTCACCATATATTCAACATTCCATTCACAAGCTTTGAAAGTGTGGCTACCTAAGCTTAGAAAATCCAATGAAGAAGATGATGAATAGTGTAATAGAAATTTATATTTTTGCATTTTCTTCTCCATTTCTATTGTAGTAAGTTTTAATACTTTTGTAATATTTAATCCTTGCACCTTAATGTCATTTATTTCAAGTTCATTTCAAGTTTAGTCTTGCATTTTACATTTCACCATTGTTATGTTAAGTTTTCTTCATTTCATGCTTTGAAATGGGTATTAAATATTTTTCTTCATAGCTTAAGATTTCTTGCTTTGAGTTAAGTTTCATGTTTCATTTCTTCATTATGTCTCTTTACATTATCCATTTCTTTCTTGCTTTCATGAGTAGCTAGATTTTAAGTTGGCTAATCCAAGGGAGACCTCCTGTTGAGCATGCCATTTCAACTCTTTTTTTTTCCTCCTCTCGGTTTACGATGGTTTGATTTGACTAGGTTGATAGTGGATGTGGTTGTGAGTCTTTGATATTCTGTAGGTCTAGTCACGGTTTATGCTTGGATCCTTACCTTCTTGTCCCTAGCTTCCCACGAATCAATCGTTCATCTATGCACCATTGGAGGAAGGTTTCGAGTTGAGTAGGGATTCCCATTGGAATGACCTCTTTGGATTAGTTTCTGGGATACACTTACTTTGTATTTATTAAAATTCATCATTTTTATTGCCCAATATGCTCAATGTTTCAATTCTATAGGCAAGTGACATAGTTTTCCATAAACTAGCTGATAAGGAGATATTCTCAAAATTATTTTGTAAGCAATGTGGTATGCCCAAAGTGCATCAGTTAGTCTCAAGGATGAATCTTTGCAGTCTAGGTTCACCATTTTTTTCAAAATATATTTTATATTCTAATTGGCTAATTCAGCTTGTCCACTTATCTGAGGATGATAAGGGGCATGCACTGTATTTGAAATCAAATATTTTTTCATTAGGTTTTCAAAAGATTTGTTGTAAAAATGTGCATCCTCATCATTTATAATAGCTTGAGAAATTCTTAATACGGACAAAATATTTTCTTTAAAAAATCTGACCATAGTGCGGTGATTATTATTTCAAACGGGATTGCCTCAACTTATTTCAAAACATAATCAATAGTGACCAGAATGTACAGATATTCAAAGGAGGGACGATATGGTCCCATAAAATCAATGACCCAATAATAAAAAATTCAATAATCAAAATACGGTTTAAAGGCATCATGTTTCATTTTGAAATACTCTCAAACCTTTGACATCAGTAACAGTTTAGAATGAAAGCATATACGCCATACTGTAAAATTTTATCAGTGGTTTTTTTTTTTTTTTTGAAGAAAAGCACCCATCACAGGCTCCAAAATGGCAAAAAGAAATAAATTTGAGAAATTTCGTTGTTAGGAATACAACGCCTTATGATCTAATTCTTGTAGTATTTGAATACATTGAGATCTTCCCCGAAGAAATTGCGTACCTCTCTAAAAAAATCTTCTTGTTAGTCAATGTTTAGTGAAGAGGAATGGTACATGTGGCCAAGTAGTTGACAATAATTGCATACTATGGTACCTCAATTATTGCAAAAAGTTGCCCATCTAGAAAAGTTCCTTTGATTTGTAATGGCTCCTCTTTTTTTATCATAATTCAGCCTTGACAAATGATTGGCCACCACATTCTTGACTCTTTTTTTGTTTGTGAAAATGAGATCAAACTCCTAGAGTAGGAGTATCCATCAAAGGAGGTGTGGTTTGGCATTGCTTGATCAAATCCGTTGTAGTATCCTAACTGCTTAACATCATCTCTCAATTGTGTATGGCTTATAGGAAAGGGGAAGTGTCACTCTCCCTCGGGATGATACAAGAGATGGGGTAGCGGAATGGTGGATGGAATGGAATGAAATGAACAAAATATGTGTGTGCACTGAAATGCGTATGTGAACAAAAGTGCTCCCCAAGCGCAAGGAGTCTTTTGTGTATCGTTGTTTTACATGGAAAAGTATTCCAAGATCGTCTTCTCAGGGAAGGAAAGTTCAAGTGTGGTGAAGGTGATTTTGTGAAAAATGAAAGTGCAAAATCTTGTAGTTGATTTTGGTGATTTTTGTTCTTAATGAAAATGAAAGAAAACAAGTGTTGTGAATTGAAAGAGCTGAGAAAAGAGGCATATGACAATTCCAAAATTGCAAAGGCTAGAATGAAATTTTTTCATGATAAATACATTGTGCGAAAATATTTTGTACCATCCCAAAAAGTCCTATGTTACAACTCGAGGCTCCACCTATTTCTTGGAAAGTTGAGGTCTAGGTGAATGACAGCTATATATTGTCAAACAAGTATTTGGACAAAGGGAAGTTGAGATTGATAATCCATCAAATGGTAACATTTTTAAAGTAAATGGGAAGAGACTCAAACCATTTTATGATGGATTTGTTAGGAATGTGGATTCCATTGTCTTATTGGAACCACAATATGCTCTTTAAATGCATCTCTTTTGTAAAATATTTGTAAATAATTGTATTGATGGTTTGTTAATTTTGTAGATTAAGTTACATTGTGAATAATGTTCCTTCCCATCACCTGTTTATACATCTATTCCTCTTATGCTTTTACTTACATGTTTTTCACACTGAGGAAAATGTTAAGATTAGGTTGGGATAGGAATAAGTTTACATGTTTTTGAGTTCTTTTAGAATCTCTTAAAGTTTTTTTAAAAATTGTCTTTGTGACTAGTAGAGGTTGAATAACTAGATAGTGAGTCTTTTAATTTTCAATAAGTTTAAAAAATGAAAGAAAAAATTTTTTGGTTTTTCTTAGGAGTGTTACACAGATTCCCGATGGATGTACATTCCTTGATAATGACAAAAGGTAGGGTTATAAGAAAGCTACAATTGCTAGAAATCCAAGCATGACCTTTGTGCAGAAAAAGTTCATACACCAATCGTCACCAAGCAAAATGACATGGTAGTTGTGTGAAGTATGTTCGATTAATGCATATGAGAGAATGCAATGTTTTGAACCAATCTCGGGTCGTGCATTAGATCATCTTGAGTAGATTCAGTATGGGCAGAGCAAGAAATTTCTTCAGATACTATCTTATTCCAGTGTAATGCTTACAAGATATGTGCAAGTGAGATTGGTTGATTCACGGATTCATTGGATTTAGAGGATTTGGATTGAAAATTTTCTCTTTTGTCCTAAGAAATGATAAAAATTTTTAGGGATATGTGTTTTCTTTTAAAATTAATATGTTATTTTTAATTTTGTGTGTTATTAGGAATGTTTTATGCCTTGATTTTGTGTTTTGTTAGATTTGTTAAGTTAATTAATATTTTTAATGTGTATTTCAAGGAAAAATTGAAAACTAATTGTTGATTTTTAATTGCAAGATCTAGGCAGCACTGGAAGGGAGTAATCAACAAGCAAGGAAGTTGAAAAGTCAAGAAGGATCGAAATCCAAAAAAAAAAACTGTCTAGACACCCCAACACCATTCGGACGGTACTGGCCAGTAATAAATAGATCAATTCGTGATTTCATATCAGAATTTTTCTATCGCAGTAACTTGTTTTGAAAAAACCAGTCCCGAAATTCATCCCGAGCCCCAAATGTAAGACCTGGATACGTACAATCATGTAAATATTTATTATGAGTATGACCACATGTGATATGATCGTGTTTGATAGGTAGCTACTTATTAAAAAGGGAATAGTGATTAGGTGTGGAAAATTAAATGGGTATGCTACGTGTTACATGATTAAATTATTTGATGTATGTTGGTGCACATGAGATTAAGTGGGGTGCCAAGCATGTGATACCAACATATTATTAAAAATATGTGTTAGTGTATACAAGTGGTGGATCAAAGGCTAGCAACATACATATATATATATATATATATATATATATATATATGCATGTAATCATGGGGAACTCCCCAGTAGGGACTAGTGTGTGGCTAGCTCGAGGGTGGAAGTTGGTAGCTAAGGAGGGAGAAGGAGTGGAAGACCCATTATTTCCATGTGAAAAAATATAAAAGGGAAAATGAAATAAATAAAAAAAAAAAAAGGCAACAAGAGAGTCTCCAACACTTAGCAAACTTCGGCTACGGTAAAGGAATCAAAGAAAAATAAGAAATCAAGGAAAACAAAAAAGAAAATAAAGAAGGAATTCCACACAATCAGCTAGAGGAAAAAAGGGCAAGGGTGGTGATCTTGTGGTGTTTATGAGTGGTGTAGGAGTGGTGAAAGAGGTAGGCCATGAAATCCATTTTCTTTATCTTCCCTTAAATTGTGTAGATTTAATTTTAGCATGAATGTTGGGTATTTCATGTGGGTTTAAATGAGTGGGTTGTTATGTATGTGTAGTACTATGGGTATTGCTTGAAAAATTAATATAATGTTATTGTGGATGTATGCGCATAAAGTGTTGTTGCATGGAAAATTTAAGAGAATAGGATTGTTGTATGTAAGTTGAATTTTGATCAAGAGAGATAATGGTTTAACGGGTAAATTGGAAATATTGTGAAATGTTCTTGAAACTGCATTAACCGATGGAGACGAATAATTGCAAGAAAGCATGTAAATTTTATGATGTTGTAGGAAATTATGCAAATTCAAATACACTTTTGTAAAGTTTATAATCTTATGAGGAAAGGTTTAATTTGGGTATAATGGGTTCAAAGAAATATTGCCTTCATATATTCAAGAAGGTTAGCTCATCTTTATTCGAATAGGTAATTTTACTCTATGTAATGGGTTAAACCACTTGACTCGAATTGATTATTAAACTAATAGTTTAATCGATTCTAGTAGATAAATGTTACTTGGTGAAAATGAATTATTTGATTCGACACGATATAATTACGAAACTCAGGTGGAATAAATTATTTTTAACTTAAGCGGTGCTACATATTAACACTCGAATGAAATTGTGAATTTTGGGTATGTCAGGTCTGGAGACGAATACCGCTAAGAACGCCGCACTAAAAGCTTCGGCGGAGGGGTCATCCACATTTTCTTTACACAAATAATTAAGTATTGTTTGACTGTTTATCTTATGAGTTTTGTTATAATTCAACGAATTGAGTGTCTTAGTATTGTGTTGACAACGAGATGTCTACGTGATAGAATCCAATATTATGGTTCGAGTTGTCTATGTGACTTGTAGAAAGAAAAGTTATATTATTTGAGACGTCTAAAGGATGGATGTCTACATGACATAAATTGTTTATGCAGTTAAGACATCTAAGTGACAAAAATTAATTGTTGAGATAGATTGTCTACATGATTGAAAAGAAATCAAGTGTTATGAGTCGTCTTTGTTACTGAAATAATTTATGTGCAGGATTTGTCTAAGTGACGAGAACTAAGGTTAATGTTGTGTTATTAGTCATCTGGGAGACAAACACAAAATGTTATTATAGTTTGAGTTGTCTGATTGACGAATTTATAATGGTATGATGATATATCTTGCAGTACTTGCTGCCTAAGTGGTGAAACGATTATCTCTATATGAGGCTAGGGAGCAATGGAATAGAATACTGTTATAAAATTATGCAATTGTGAATAATAGATTCCTACCAAGGAATAAGTGTGTCTTGTTATTTTCTTTGCTCTATTTTATGAAATTCTAATGAGTACTCACTAAAAACATTTCTTGAAATCTTTCCAGGTAATCTGTACACAAGCCTGAAGTCCACTGGCAAAACAAAAAGTCCAGTCAAGAGTTGTTCATGGAGGGCTCGTGTCAGTTTTTGTTCTTTTATCTTTTGGGTTGTATATAATGTAACTGCTTTTATGTTCCTTGGCGTGTAAATGACACTTTAAAAATATTTTTACTTTGGGTTATGTATATATTTTTTAAGGTAGCAAGTCGATGAGTTTTGCACTCACACTGCTATTGAACTATGTTATATATTATTAGGGTTGGTATTTCTTTATAAATATTAATAGCAGGATTGCAAGATAAAGTGTGATAAGCCTAAGTTATATTATTAATGCAAAGGTTGGAACAAGGTCTAAAATTTTTTGATATCAAAGCTAGGGTTTATAGGTTCTATAGACATGGATGTCTAGGTTGGCAGTAGACAGGTTAAGGTGTATGAGTCAATGAGTAGAGATTGGTTAAATGTACTAACAATAAGTGCATGTGTATTTGTTACGGTGCAAATTATAGCTAAATTGTTAGAAATGTGATGGATCCTCTTGAAAGTTAGAATCAAGGGAAAGGTGAAGGTTCTCATGCTCTTACTATGGTTGAGACAGGAGATAGAAAACAATAGGAGGGTAGAGAAGGTGAACAAAATCAACATGATATGGTTCAAAGGGCGCCGAAGGTGATGGTGCAAGTGGTCACATCAACAAAATCGGATTGTGGAATTGCAAATAGAGATTCAGGAAACTGCTCGGGCAAGACCACTTGTACCCATTGGGGAATCGCGAGGTACGATTCATGAGAGATTTATGAAGCTGGATCCTCTAATGTTTGTAGGAACAAATAATCCATCAAAGGCGAAAGATTGGCTTAAATTGATGGAATCAATTTTCGATGTTATGTAACTCTTTGATAATCAACGGGTGAAACTTGCAACATTAATACTTAAGGAGGAAGCACGGTTTTGGTGGTAGGCTACCAAGCGTCAGTTGTTTGCACCATTGGCAAGAGTTGAAGTTCAAGTAATGGTGAATGTTGCTCTAGAACCTCTGCATGTTACTTGGGATCAATTTGTTAGAATGTTTAATGAAATGTATTTTCCTGAGTCTTATTGATATGAGTAGGAGATAGCATTCATGACTTTGACTCGAGATAGGATGTCGGTGGCAGAGTATGAGAAGCAATTCACCACATTATCACATTGTCACATTTTTCTAAGCCTTTTGTTCAAACTGACAAGGCATTGTGTAAGAAGTTTTAGTGGGGATTAGCTTACCCCATACGGAGCTGACTCTCAGCCTTTGAGTTAACAAGTTATATGACCTTGGTTAATTAAGCATTGGTTGTTGAAAAAGATGTAAGAGAATTTGAGGAATGACGAGAGCAACTCAAGAAAAGGAAGTTTGATGTTGTACCTGGTATGGGTTTTCCATCTGGGGGTCAGACTTTGGGATAGAAGGGGCAAGTATCAAATTTCTCACAAGCAGAAAGTATTGGAAATTCTCGTAAATCTGGAGGTTCACAGGGTTATAATTCCTTTAAACCCCTAACATGATTTCAGGGTACGGGAGAATCTAGTGGATGAGATGCTGATGTTACTTGTTTTAAATGTGGATTGTATGGGCATATTGCTCAGAATTTTCAAACAGGGTCTACTGGTGGAGCTCGGCGATGTTATGAGTGTGGGCAAGTAGGGCACTTCGCACATGAGTTGCCAACAAAATCTGTTACGTCACCCTCAATGGGCAGTGTAAATTGAGGGAGTAGAAATACATTAACCCTGATTGCTTGATGGTTTTCCCTAATCTCCAAACATGAGACTGAATTGTGTTTATATGGCTTATACGAGTTGGTAAGTATCACTCTCCCTCGGGTTCAAATGCAAGAAATTGGGGAAAATCGTGTGTGCATGCAAAAGTGCTCCCCATGTGTAGAGATACTTGCAATGTCGTGTTTTACTTGGAATGGGTATTCCAAAGTCATCTCCTTAGGGAAGCAAAGGTTAAATGCCTTTGAAGGGTGATTTGTAAAGAAATGAAAATTGAAAAATCTTGTGAATTGTGTTTTGGTGAGTTGTGTTTTGAGAAAAAATGCAAGAAATCAAGGTTGGCTAACCCATAGAGGTCATTCCAATGAGAATGCCAAATCGACTCATTTCATTCAACCAATGGTTTCTCAGTGTTTGATTGATTCGGAGGAAGTGAGAGACTAATGTAGTTGTGTTGGACAAAGCATACTTCGTGACACGTCTACGGTGTATCAAGATCCCACAACCACATCTGCATTCAACCTAGTTAAATCAAACACTTTACACTATGAGGAAATATGAAAGAGAGTCGATTTCACATACCCAAGAGGAAAGTCCTCTTGGATTAGCCAACTAAAAGTTTAGCTACTCATAATAAAGCCAAGAACCAACATAAAGTAAAGAGACACAGTAGTGAAATGAAGCATCCAACTTGTATTAATGCAAAAAAGGTTTAAACTACAAGAGCAAAGTCATTCATACCCAAAATACAAAGCTTGAAGATAAATTGCCCAATTGTAGAAATGGAAATACAAGAACACTTAACTAAGCTTGATTACAACTTAAATAAAAGATTTTAGAGTAAAAGAGGGAAAGATTACAAATAAAATAAAGCTTACTACAATAAAAATGGTGAAGAAAGTAAAAACCCAAGTTTCTCTCTCTAAAACTTCATCTTCAACCTTGGAGCTTCTCTCTCTAAAAGCATGTAAAATCTAAAATATGGTGTAAGTCCCTTCATTTTCATCCATCCTCCCTCCCTTAGCAAGTGTGAACTGAATTGGAATGATTGGAAAGAGGTTGGACACTTGAACAAGCAAAATTAGTCCAAGCATGCTCCTCCCATGCTTTCCCAACCACCTATCTTCTCTCTTGCTTCCCCCTCTCTCTTACTTCAAATCTGACTTTAGGTATTAGGAGAGCATCATGGGGTGTCAAACATGTCAGGGTATGGTTTGGAGGACAAAAGGTGGGCCCTCAAAGTAGGTGGAGTTGTGTGAACAGGTGTATGGTAGATCTGGGCAACGCCTACTAGTAAAACGTAGAAAACCTACTACTAAGTTTTTTCCAGTAAGATTTTCTACCGGTAAATTTTTGCATGGTAGATGTAGAAGATTTCCAGTAGCATTTTCTGCCAATAGGCATTCAGTCTTCTACCGGTAGGTTTTCAATGACTTCTACCGGTAGGTCTTGGTTGCCTTCTAGCGGTAGGTTTTGTCCTACTTTGGGATTTCCTTTCCTTGAAGTCCCGAGCCATCTATTAAAGCGGTACCTTCTTTCCCATTGACTTAGAGCACTTGATGGGATTCTTTATATACGAGCTTACCTACTCTTTACCTACAATCACACAAATCTCAATTAATTGTGAATTTGAAACCATTTTTCCCAATTTTCACCACAAAACAAGTAAATGGGTGCAATAGAGATGCGTGATGTGCAATATTCTATACTCATCACTGATGGGGGTGCAAGGTGCTAGAAAGGGGCCTATTAGTACTTCCAGAACTTAGGCGCGGGTGTTCGCTATGACATTGCAGGGTGCCTATGCCTTGCCTAATGTGGTAACATGTATAATTTTTGTATTGGGTAAAAATGCTTGAATGTTAATTGACCCTAGTTCCACACATTCTTTTATTGTAAACATTTATAGCAAGCATTGGAAACACCCTACCTGTGATGCCCCTAAAACTGGTGGTCCTTTGTCAACCCATTAATCACCCATAAACCCAAGGAAGTACTCATGAATGCCACCTAACCTGACACCAATCACAACATCCCTTCACCAAGATCATAACAAACACAGAGTTCGGACAGGTCTCCTTTATATTAGGCGCTCCGAAACACATCACCTGTGTATATCTCAATCACTTGATCGTTCCATGGTCTCATATACATCAATTTGTCCTTAATTTTACTCCATTTACATCCTTTGAGCAAAAGGACTCAAGGCATAAAGAATTAGCAAGATCATTTTAATTTTTTAAAAATTTAAGGGGACCTACCAAAAGATAATCGATGCTTTACCAGTAGAAGTGCCCACTAGAATTCTTCAACCGGTAAATACTCGATGTTCTACTAGTGGAAGCGCCCATTGGAATTCTTCTACCGGTAGATACTCGACTTTCTACCAGTTTGCCCCCAATTCAAATCTTTTTCAATTCCAACTCTTCCAATCTCATACCACAACCACCCAAACTTATATAACATCAAATTTTACATAAAATACAATTCATATGAGTTCATTTTACAATCCTTACATAATATTATATATCCAAAAATAACTACACACTTGTTTTACAAAAATATAGTTTAAAGCCACATCTCGACTTTTCTTCATCAATGAGCCATCCACCAGCACTTGTCCCACACCTGAAATGTAATCCATATAAAGGGTGAGCCACGCTTAATAAGGTATTTCCTAAAGAGGCTACTCTCAAACCTAGATGCATATGAAATGCTTACATGCAATTGAACAATAAAAAAAAAATTCATTTAGGAGTATGCAATTCATATTGGAATTCTCTATGCGATGTCATGTTATGAGATGAGACTCACACAATCTAACGCAACCCAAGCCTTCATCGGCTCCCATAACACATGCAATGTCATACGTATGAATTCGAGCATTCCAAGTCCCTGTCATTAATGATACACATCCAATGACCGTTAAAATTCTAAAGTCTTTTCTGGGATGGGTATTTATAGACTTAAACCAAAGGGAACCCAACCAACACGACATTCATGAACATCCACCAATAGCTCCACATACACTGACACATTTTATAAACTCTATACCAACAGAGTGCGTATCTAAATCATCGGGTCTTACATCAGAGGGATAGTCTAGCCATTTTTGCTAACTCTAACCCTATTTTCAATGCAACCCGTGTGACTCAGTCGTACCTTGGCCCAACTTTCTTAAGCCCACACATTATCCACCAAGAATGGTGTTTGATCAAAACCTTGCACACACCCACACTCATGTCACATGCCCACGAAGGCGATTTTTTTCCTGCATATGCAAATGTAATATACAATTGCAAATCTCAAGCCATGTTCCATATGTCATGAGCATATTATCAATAACTTCAATATCCATCAACATTTTTCATGGTCAATTACATCATAAGCTTATAACTGATTTGTGCATAAAATTGACAAATTTTACTATGCCTTTTTGGACTAATTGTGCTTTGATGGAGTTTAACCAGTGACATTTCAGGTCCTAAAGTGAACAAAGGCCCAAGAACAACAAAAATCACTCTTGAATGTAACACCAGCACAAAAGGAGCAAAAATGCAGAAGGATGGAACAAAGCAAGGACATTCGAACGTTAACCCACGTTCGAACATCATCTGAAACCCTGCTAAGTCCAGCTACTAAGACATGGCGTGTTGCAGTCAACAAAGGAAAATGTTGAGGTACTTGAGTACCACGTTCGAACGCCACACCACCTTTGAATGTCCTCTGAAATCTTGAAAAGACTACACCACTGGAACCTGGCATGTTGTAGAAAGAAAGAAGAACCAGAAGTACTTAAGTATAACGTTTGAATGTCACTACACGTTCGAACGTTGTCTTGAATGACCAAGGAGTTGCTGAGTGCACAGTCAATGATGTTCAAGGCGTATGGAAGTGACCAAGTCAATGATCACAGGCCACTTGAGTGGAAGAAAGACCTGATGTTCAAACGCCCTCAAAACAAAGACAGACTTAACGTTCGAACGCCAGATCACGTTCGAACGTCCCCTGCAGACTGCCTGCAGAATAGTTGACACTCATGGATGGCAAATACTATTCATTCATCCTCACCTATCTCCTACCCCCCTTCCCTTCCTTGCCTATAAATACTCCCTTGTTGGGAGCTTAAAAGGCATTCTTCCTCTTGTAGAGTAAATGGGGGAGCAATCTTTATTCTTGTAAGAATGTTTAGTAATCTAGTTCTTGAATACTTCATGTTTATGCTTTCATTTTCCATTTATATCAACCATGTTGGAGGCTTAGACTCCCCTTGTAGTTGAAGTCTTTCATTTACTTATGCTAAGTCTTTAAATTCATGTTGTGACAACCATGATGGAGGCTTAGATTCCCCTTGTAGTTGTACTTGCTTTTACTTACAAAGTATCAAGAAAGGTAGTTCATCTTTTGGTTGTGGTGGAAACCCTCCAAAAGCAACAAGTTTTCTTCTACTTTTCTTGTTTATATATTTCACTTCCATTGCTTGAGCATCCTTGTTTCTTAAAAGAGTGAAACTCTTCCACTTTTCTAGAGCTTTACCAAAGCCGAGAAGGATAGAAAGTGATTCACTTATTCTTCATTGAAGAAAAGCTCTTTGTTTAGTTTGCTTTACTTAGTAGCGTCTCCACTTGAAGGGATGAGTATCACTCACTTGTCTAGCATGACCAAAGCCATGACGAGTGAGTAGTTCCTCATTCACTCTTTAGTAAGAGGTGATAAATATGTAAAGATTATCCGAAAGTTATGTTTGTGCAACTTTTTCATACTTTAATGCTTTATATTCCACTTGTTCATTGGATGATTGCATGCATCTAAAAAAGCTAAGGTACTTTGTATAACCAAAGGTTCCTTCTATGATACGGATGACTCCTGCATAGAAAGACCTAGTGGTTCAAGGCAAGCACCCCGGCTAGCTCTTCATGACATCTTTTCAATCTCCAATATTATTGCGCTTTATTCAAAGAATGGACCATTAATGTCATGGTTGGAGACCTTGTAGAAACACTTGCTTGTTTGTAGACAGGTTAAGTCTCGGCACAGACAATTCTTGTAAACTTCTAAAAAGACATCGGAATTATGTGCTTAATCCTTACAATCCATCTTTATCATTCGATTAACTTGTTGTTGACACGGGAGTTAATTTAGTCATAAAACACAAACTTAATAAACTGGATAATTAATTACATGTTCTAAACCTTGAGCTAAAGGGTGGCTGTTATATTTTGAGAATCTTATATTTTGTCTAGAAAATTCTTGAAAAAATCTTCTTTTCTGGGTTATTACTACAGCTTGACCGCCTGCACTTGGGTGTACACATTTCGGATCAAGTCAAATTTTTGGCGTCGTTGTCGGGGAACCATAAAAGGTGTTTTACGGTAAAAGGTAAAAAGACCTCATTTTTGTGTATAACTTTGCTTTACTATATATAAAGTTGTGTTAATTACTTTTATGTCTGAAAACGTCCCTCATTATCAAAAATTGCCAACTGAATCTTCTTAATCTGTGAATCAATCTAAACCACTTTCACCTAGATCAGTGGCAGACTCTTGAGAAAGTAAAATGGCAAATGGTGAGAGACAAGAGGAAATTCCTGTAAGGAAAGGGGAAGTACCTAACATTCGAACTCGGAGAGATTACTTGAATCCCACAACGAATAGTGTCCCCTCTTGTTTTATTTTTCCTGAAGATGCACCCCCTTTAGTGTAAAGACGGGGACAGTTCAACTACTTCCTCAGTTTCGTGGACTCGAAACAGAAAATCCATATATGCATATAAAAGATTTTGAGGAAGTATGTGGAACTTTTCAAAACAATTCTGACTTGGCCAAGATGAAAATTTTCCCTTTTTCCCTAAGGGATAAAGCTAAATAATGGCTATTCTTTAAAAGCCCTTTCAATACCTGACTGGCGGGCATTACAAACAGAATTTTTCAGAAAGTTTTTTCCTCTACACCGCACTAATGCATTGAAAAGGTAAATCATGAATTTTTGTTCAAAGAAGGAGAAACCTTTTACCAAAGTTGAGAGAGATTCAAGGATCTACTCCAGTCTTGCCCACACCATGCTTTTGAGAATTGGACCTTGGTAGAATTTTTCTATGACTCCCTGCCCAGTAGACTACGTTAGTTTGTCGAAATGATGGCTAAAGGAAAGTTTATGGGAAAAAAGTCCAGAGGAGGCATTCAATTTCTTTGATACCATATCTGATAGTTCTCAAATGTAGGACACCACCTCTCCCTTAACTATTGAAGTCAAACCATCTACTTCCCAAGGGGGTAAGTATGTCTTGAAAGATGATGATAACCTTAGAGCAAAAATGTCCACCCTATCTCGAAAGCTTGAAGCTTTAGAGATGAAAAAAGTTCATCAAGTTGATGTTAGCTCCTCCACAGAACAAAAGTGTGGAATCTGTGTGCTAATAGAACACCATATTGGGGAGTGTCCCACAATTCTCGCATTCAAAGAGGTTTTGTTAGAACAAACAAATTTTGTCTCTAATTTCAACAAGCCTTACTCCAATCCATACTCTGAAACATATAATCCAGGATGGCGGAACCACCCGAACTTCAGTTGGAGGAACACACAACCAACTCCTATGAACCACCAACAAGGTTCACACCCACCTCCTCAAGGACCTCCCGCATACCAACCATACCAACCACCACAAAAGAGGAACCTTGAGGACACACTGAACCAATTCATGCAAAACCAAATGAACTAAAACCATAGTTCCACTCAGGCTTTCACTGACTTCGAAACCCAGAACACTCAATCTTTAAAGGATCTTAAAAGTTACATTCAAAAGTTGACCTAATCCATGACCACACATGAAAAGGGCTAGTTTCCTGCCCAACCAAAACCATCACAAGGCCAATTTCTGGTGGAAAATCCTTCATCCATCGAAAATCTACAAGTTCAAGCCCAAGTTGTCACTACACTAAGAAGTAGCAAGGTGATTGACAAGACCATCCGAGACAAGGTAATTCCAAAGCCAAAATTTGTCCCAGTCAACTCATCAATCGAGCCTGAATCAAATTGTTGTGAGAGAAGAGGAACCCGAGCCCCTAATTGAACAAGAACCAGAACCATCACAGGAAAAGGAACCCTCGTGTTCTATTCCTGCTCCTTTTTCTCATAGACTCAAAACTACATAGAAGTTGAATAATCAGCCAGAAATTTACGAGCTCTTCAAGCAAGTAAAAATCAACATCCCACTTCTGGATGCAATCAAATAAGTTCCATCTTATGCCCAGTTTTTGAAAGACTTGTGCACAGTCAAGAGAAGCTAGAATGTTCAAAAAAGAGCATTCTTGACAGAACATGCCAGTGCATTGCTTCAACACAAAACCCCTCCAAAATACAAAGATCCAGGGTGTCCAATTGTGTCATGTGTCATTGAAAATTTCAGAATCGAACAAGCACTGTTAGACCTTGGAGCAAGTGTCAATTTGCTCTCATTCTCTATTTACCAGCAGTTGGGTCTAGGAGAACTAAAACCCACTAGTGTCACAGTTCAGTTGGAAGACAGGTCTGTCAAAATTCCTAGAGGTATTGTTGAAGATGTACTTGTTCAAGTGGACAACTTTGTATTCCCTGTTGACTTCATCGTCTTAGATACTTAGCCAGCACAATATTCAGAGAATCCAATTCCCGTTATTCTTGGTCGACCCTTCCTAGCAACTTCAAATGCACTAATCAATTGCAGGAATGGGGTCATGAAATTAACCTTTGAAAATATGACACTTGAGCTGAATATTTTCAATGTTGCCAAACATTCAGGAGAGGAAAAGGAAGTGGAAGAGATAAACTCCATTGAATCATTGGTCTAGGACCATTTGAATAACACATTCTGTGAAAATTCTAATGAACTTTCTTTGTCAGAATCCATCACATCTGAAACAATAGATGATGATCCAAAGAATTGCCCAACTCGTGCTATTAATACATGGGCCCCCAAGTTCGAGGAACTTTCACCAATTGACACAAAGCCACTCTCATCAAATGATAGGACACCAAAGCCTGAAATGAAACCTCTCCCAAGAGAAGACGAGTCATACCCAGTGGTGATTTCATCTAAGCTCACAGACTTGCAAGAGTCTAAACTGATTGGAGTTCTTAAAACCCACAAAAGCACCATTAGGTTGACCATAGCTGATTTGAAACGTATAAGTCCGTTAATCTGCAATCATGCCATATACCTTGAAGAAAACTCAAAACCCTTCCGTCAAATACAGCGACAACTGAACCCTCACATGAAGGAAGTTGTGAAAATGGAAGTGCTTAAACTCTTAGATGCAGGGATAATCTTTCCTATCTCCGTCAGCAAATGGGTGAGTCCAACCCAAATTATGCCCAAAAAGTCTAGGGTCATAGTGGTCAAAAATGAAACAAATGAACTAATACTAACTCGAGTCATCACAGGATGGCGGATATGTATTGACTATTGAAAACTCAATTTGGTAACTAGAAAAGATCATTTCCTTCTTCCCTTTCTTGACCAGGTTCTAGAGAGAATCGTAGGGCATGAATTTTATTGTTTCCTAGATGGCTATTCTGGATACAATCAAATTGAGATAGCACTAGATGACGGAGAGAAAACCACATTCACATGCCTCTTTGGCACCTTTGCATTCAAAAGGATGCCATTTGGACTTTGTAACGCTCCTGCAACATTCCAAAGATGCATGTTGAGTCTGTTTAGTGACATGGTCGAAATATTTTTGGAAGTGTTCATGGATGACTTCTCTGTGTTTGGTGACTCATTTGATTTGTGTCTGTTCAACCTAGAAAAAGTATTGGTAAGATGTCAAGAAGCAAATTTGGTGCTCAATTGGAAGAAATGTCATTTCATGGTAACACAAGGCATAGTCTTAGGTCACATTGTGTCGTCTGAGGGCATAAAAGTTAACAAGGCCAAAATAGATCTGATTGGAATTTTCCTGATCCCAAGACTATAAAAGATGTCAGATCATTTCTGGGACATGCAGGGTTTTACAGGAGATTCATAAAAGATTTCAGCACCATAGCTAAACCCATGTGTCATCTCCTGAGTCAGGACGTAATCTTTGACTGGAATGAAGCGTGCTAAATAGCTTTTGACAAGCTTAAAGACATGTTAATTTCTACCCCAATAATGCAACCCCCTGATTGGACTCTACCCTTTGAACTCATGTGTGATGCAAGTGATTATGTTGTAGGTGTTGTGTTAGGACAACGAAAAGATAAGAAACCATATGTGATTTACTATGCAAGCAAGACTTTGAATGAAGCTCAAATGAATTACTCTACCACTGAAAAAGAATTGCTTACTGTAGGTTTTTCTTTGGAGAAATTTCATTCTTATCTTGTTGGTTCTTCTGTTGTTGTATTTACTGACCATGCAGCACTTAAATTTTTACTCACAAAGAAGGATGCTAAGCCTAGACTCTAAAGATGGATACTCTTACTTCAAGAGTTTGATCTGGTCATTAAGGACAAAAAGGGTGTCAAAATGTGGTGGCAGACCATCTGTCCAGGTTAACTTATGAATTTCATGAGGATACACTGCCGATCAATGAGAAATTCCCCGATAAACAACTGTTCATAATTGATGAGACTCCATGGTAGGCTGATATTGCCAATTTCCTTGCTACTAGAACACTCCCTCCATCTTTTTCCCTATGAAAAAAAGAAATTTCTGAGGGAGATTTGTAACTTCTTTTGGGAAGATCCGTACGTATTTAAGTACTGTAAGGATCAAATCATAAGACGTTGCATTCCCGCTCAGGAAAGCAGACAGGTAATAACCTTTTGTCATTCTGAAGCATGTGGTGGGCACTTCTCCTCAAGAAAAACTGCGGCAAAAATCTTTCAGTGTGGATTTTACTAGCCCACACTTTTCAAAGATGTCCATGCCTTTTGTTTAAATTGTGATAGATGCCAAAGGTTGGGAAGCATTTCAAAAAGAAACATGATGCCTTTGAATCCCATTCTGGTGATTAAAATAATTGACTGTTGGGGCATCGATTTTATGGGACCATTCCCCCCTTCCTTTGGCTATCTATACATTTTAGTAGCCGTAGACTATGTATCCAAATGGGTTGAGGCAATTCCATGCCGGAATAATGATCACCAAACAGTGATAAAATTTTTGAAAGAAAATATTTTGTCCCAGTTTGGAATTCCAAAATCAATCATAAGTGATGGGGGTGCTCATTTTTGCAATCGTCCCTTCTGGAATCTGATGAAAAAATATTTGATTTTTCATAAAATTGTAACCCCTTATCATCCACAAACTAGTGGACAGGCTGAATTAGCTAATCGGGAGATCAAATTAATTTTAAAACAAATGGTAAATAAAAATCGCAAAGATTGGTCAATAAGACTAACTGATGCACTCTAGGTATATCGCACTGCTTTTAAAACAATTTTAGGCATGTCTCCATATCGATTAGTCTATGGAAAACCTTGTCACCTATCTGTGGAATTGGAACATAGGGCATACTGGGCCATTAAAGCAATGAACTTTGACCTGGAAAAGGCTGGACTTTCAAGAAAACTTCAAATTAATAAACTTGAGGAGTTGAGAAATGAAGCATATGAAAATGCTAAAATTGCTAAAACCAGGATGAAAATTTTTCATGACAAAAACGTCGTGCGGAAGTCTTTTGAACCTTCTCATAAAGTCTTGTTGTTCAATTCAAGACTTCGCCTCTTCCCTAGTAAGCTAAAATCAAGATAGACAGGGCCTTATATTTTCAAAAAGGTGTTTGATCATGGAGCAATAGAAGTGAAAAATCCATCAAACGGTAACATCTTTACTGTTAATGGTCAGCGGTTGAAACCATTTTTTGAGGACTTTATCAAAAATGTGGAGACCATTCTTTTAATGGATCCAGAACAGCGCTTCGAGAAAAGTGCCTGCCGACACAAAAAAGGGCCGGGTCAGGAAGAACCTGGTCCAACCCAAACCACACCACCGCCTTTATAAGGCCCCACCCCGTTTTCTCCCTTTCCATTCACCTCGGTCCCTTTCCCCTTTCTTTTCTTTTCTTTCTTCTTCTTCTTCTACTTTCTTCTTCTTCTCAGCTATTACGATACTCTGGACCCAACAACACCATGACCATACTACCGGAAGATCCCATCCTTTGTCTCATAATCTATGTATGTTTACTTTATTTGTACATGGCTATGCTGTTTTGTCTGCACTCAGAATCAAGGGTTATCACCCTAACCCAGATCTGCAACGAGATGGTTGATTTGTATATTTTGCTTGTAGGTTTTGGCTAATGAACCAGATCTCTACCATTCAAAGCTCACCTGATCAGTAAAATTGAAACATTGGGGACAATGTTCAGTTTAGGTTGGGGGGAGAGAACTACAGTTTGTATGAGCCTGAACCTGAGCCTGTTAGAAAATTTTTAAAATTTCTGTTGTTGTTGTTACTTATGTAGTTGTTGTTCTTGACTAGATTGTGTACCGTAGTTTTACCATGTTTTACATTTTCATGATTATGTTTGTGGGTTATCTCTGATCGTCTTTGTGACTAATAGACGTTAAAGAACCAGATAGTGAGTCTTAATAGTATAAAAAGCATGGATGTTAAACTTTTTGGTTTAGTCTGGGAGTTCTACGAACTTTCCCCTTCTGATGTACACATTGTGATCATGAGAAAAGCAAGATTGGTAAGAAAGAATGAGATCCGAGAGCAACAAGTGAAACCTCTGTGCGGCCAAAGCACCTATGCTAAACGTCGTCGTGCCAAAAGACTAGGTGCCTGTAAACAGTGTGGTAGATATTTTCACTAGAAGAGATATAACCAGTGTTCCAAACTAATTTCCAGTCGAGCGCTTGATCGATTAGACTGGATAGTGAATGGACAGAGTAAGGATTATCCTGACACGTCATTCTATTCTAGTACTTTGCTTAACCAGTTCGTGAGACAGGAAATTGGGAGAGTTACTAGTTGTTCAGATGGCACGGAGACAAATGAAGACTCGAATTAGAGTATTTGGGATGAAAGCCAAGGGTCCAAATTTTTGTAAAAAGTGTGAAAATCTTTTTGTTATGTACAAAATCTTTTGAAATGAAAAACATGGGCCGAGTAAAGGAACATCCCAATATACCAGCCAAAAGCGTGGGTAGGGATTTGTCTTGAGACGCCATGAAATTTAGTTCAAATTTTTGTGAATAAAATTATGTAATTGTACATAGTGTAGTGTAGAAATGTTTTAGTTTTGGTTCAACGTTCGAACGCCAACTGACGTTCGAACGTTGACTGCTTACAGTACTCTGCTTCTGATGAACTCTCTAATGAAACCAAAAGTACTGGGAGCTCAGCATGTTTGAATGCCAATAGACCGTTCAAACGTGACTCAATGTTCGAACGCCAATAGAACATTCGAACAAAGAGAGCTGATAGTACTTTGGCCTCTGACAGAACTCAAAAGTACTGGGAGCTCCTAACGTTCAAATGAACATCCCCGTTCGAACGATATTTCAAAAATCCTTCTACAAACGTTTGAACGTTGGTGACATTCGAACGTTGTGTCTCAGAGTATAAAAGCCCGAATGTCTGATTCATTTCAAAATCCCCAAAATCCCTCTAAAGCTTCGAAACCCTAGAGCTCATTCTTCATTCCTCAGACCTCAATCCACCCTCAGAACCCAAGAAAACTTAAATTCAACCCTCCCCAACTCATTTCCACCTCAAAAAATTCAATCCCACACAGAAATTTCTAAGTTTTCAGCACCCTCTCAACCTCAAAGACGTTCGCACGCCATGCCTAGGGTGAAACTTCCTGGCAGACGCGATCCACCAGCAAGTCAGGAGCCAAATTTTGTTGAGGAAGTGATAGTGGAAAGAAAGGGAAGGCAAAGAACAAAAAGATACGATCGTACCAGGTTCCCAAGTGCCTTAAAGGCCGAAAGGTATGAAAACTTCTACCATAAGCATTCTGTTGTGTGCGAAAGGGATGTCGTACTTTCTGATTTTGCAGAATTGGGGATAGAGGAAGAAATAGAAAGGAGGGAATGGGTTTGGTGTTTAAGAAATGGTGGGGAAGCTGTTGTCGATTTGATGTGGGTGTTCTACTCCAACGCCGAAATCATCAACGGCGCAATCCGCACTTACGTGAGAGGTATCCACATTGACATGGACGAGGCGTACAAAAAAGAGATAAGAACAGACTTGCCTCGGGTAGACAAACCCACATACCCTCCAAAGAAAGATGTACCAATGGATAGGGTAGGAAAAGAATTGACTGGGGTGACCAACTTTTCTTAGACTGGGAGGAATTTTCTGAAACAAGGGGAGTTGATAGATAGATATAAAATGCTAAACCTGATTACTGTCGCCAACTTTGCTCCCATAAAAAGATCAAATGAAATTTTGCCATAAATGGCTCGCTTGCTCTATGCAATTGGAAGAGGCCATAGCATTGATCTTCCCTCCCTCATTTTGAGTGAAATGAAAAAAGGATGTGATGTGAAAAGAAGTGCACTTCCGTTTGGCACTTTGGTGACAGAGATGTGCATCGACAGTGGGGTGAAGGTGAAACCTGAGATGGAGATCCAAAAGCCAATGGGGCCACTCAATAGGGGATCTTTTAAGAGAAGCCGGGGGCATAGTGGTACCCTGGCTAATAGACAAGAAGTGCCCCCTCCCCAAGGTGTTGATGAGGTGCAGGAAGAGTTAGATTGAGAGGAAGAGAGGGAGCTAGAGAGAGAGTACGTGCAGACTCAGGAGCAGCCAGATCAAGCAGGCCCAAGCACTTCCACCCGAAGATCTCTACGGGACATCATGCTTAGCATTGAAGCTAAGCAGGATGAGATCTTGAGACTTTTGAGGGGTGGAGCTGGTAGTGCAGGTGGTGCTGGTAGTGTGAGTGGAGCTGGAGGAGAGGAGTAGATCATTTCTGTTTTTGAGGGGAGTAGATCATTTCTGTTCTGAATATGTTGTTAATTCTTCTTTGAATAGTCTTTAGGAGATTTCTGTACTGTTGTGAAAAAGTTTCTTTTGATAATTCTTGTGGATATTTTGTGAGTATTATGGACACATGTATATGATTGTGGATAGTTGAAGTGATATTTTGAATGGATGAATTGTATCATTGACATTATTGTAAACGAGTATCTTTTATACAATGAATGATTCAGTTTATCACTTTTATTTGTTTAAAATGCATGTATAGGGTTAGCACTTTAATTCTTGTTAATAACGAAACACATGTGGATGCTAAGATTACTTGTGAAAATAACTAAGCACATGATCGGTTTGACATTTCAACTTAACACCCACGACTTAAAACCTTCATTTTTTGGAACATCGATGCTATCTTTATAATTAAATTGTCAAATGTACATAAGTATTTGTTATTCTTAAAGTACAAGGTGATCAAACTCGAAAACGGAATCGTTATATAACTAACATTCCTTGAAACACCCAATATGACCAGTGGAGATGACAAAGAAAACCAGGGTAAGTCTTGAGCTTTACAATGCTTTTTGAGAGGATATCAACAATTACTCAAAGTAAGCTCTTTCACTTCTAAATCTCTTTCAATAATCTCATTAAACTTGCTTTGATTGATGCAACTAAAGCAATCTATTTTCAGAACCCACGGGAAATTTTTGCATACACGTACATATGCACATACTTGAGAAAGGATCTTAGGCCATCTTTGGATCGACTTTGAGCCTTAGCTAATTCTTTCATAAAGTATATCCCTAGTTAGCCATGCTTGAGCCTTCAATGAATGAATTCCTTTTCGACAAAACCCGTGTGATGACCGAGCCACAAAAGCATTGATTTACCATACCTTGCTATCTAATTTCTTGCACCCTCTTACAAATCAATATGATACAGAAAAGCAAGAAAAATAAAAAAGAAAAAGGTGGTCACCGTTCAATGATAGAAAAATCAATGAAAACAAAAGAAAAGATACAGTGAGACAGGGGATTGCCAAGAAAGCGAAAAATGGAAAAAATGAAAGAAAGAGATCCCAACCCCAGGTAGAGTGTCAAAAAGTTAGAAAAAGGTGTGCTTTACTGCATAAAAAGATAGTTTTTGATCACCTTAACGTCATTTCATTAGCCACTGACCTCTGGTCCCATTACAACCTACAAAAAGTCCTAGGTGATCTCAAGGGTGATGCATATGTATGTGAGCTACTACAAGTGGGGTATGTTAACTAGAATTTCTTTATTTACATCAATATTCTTCCATGAGATTATGCCAAAGTAAAGTTTGTTTTCCTCAAAACTTCACTCTTATACTAATGATGCATGAGATTTTTTGACTAGCCATCTTCTGATCACATGCTACCTTTGAGAGTTATGTCACTACAATCGGAGCAATTTGTTTTGCTGAGAGCATTCCTAGAGAGACTAGTGTAATCAAAGCTATCCATGCAAGGTGGAAAAAGGGAATGATTGTTATATACCAATTCTTGTTTCCAGTATGACCATCCGACTACTCAGAGAATCTCAAATGCTAATGCAACAGGTGCTAATTTTTGCATAAAGTGAGTACCAATGGAAGGAAAATGTTGGTGATAAGACACGATTGAGGGTTGAGCGTCCCAACGACCATGATGCTAATTCATTTTAGTCAGTAATCTTGCACACACATTTCTTCGACTGAAATTTGTGGGTAGCTTCACTGAAAACCCTCACGAGACAACACTCATCCACTAGGGTAAACCTAGCATTTCAACGGCTTATTGCATAAGCTAAATGCAATCGGATGACCAACGAAAAAGGCATTAGGAATAGATTTACCTTTCACTGTCATTATATTACTAGAGACTAGCAATATTTAGGTTGGGGGTGTGATTCGTGCGTAAAGTTAACAAATTTTACTATGCCTTTTTGGACTAATTGTGCTTTGATGGAGTTTAAGTAATGACATTTCAGATCCTAAAGTGAAAAAAGGCCCAAGAACAACAAAAATCACTCTTGAATATAACACCAGCACAAAAGGAAACAAAAATGTAGAAGGATGGAACAAAGCAAGGACGTTCGAACGTCAACCCACATTTGAATGTCATCTAAAACCCTGCCAAGTCCAGCTGCTGAGACATGGCGTGTTGCAGTCAACAAAGAGAAAGAAGAACCACGTTCGAACGCCACTCCACTTTCGAACGTCCTTTGGAATCTTGAAAAGACTACACCACTGGAACTTGGCATGTTGTAGTAAGAAAGAAAAATCAGAAGTACTTAAGTACAACATTCGAACGTCACTACATGGTTTAACGTTGTCTTGAGTGACCAAGGAGTTGTGAGTGCACAGTCAATGATGTTCAAGGCGTATGGAAGTGACCAAGTCAGGGATCATAGGCCACTTGAGTGGAAGAAAGACCTGACGTTCGAACGCCCTTAAAACAAAGGCAGACTTGACGTTCGAATGCTAGATCACGTTCGAACGTCCCTTGCAGACTGCCTGCAGAATAGTTGACACCCATGGGCGACAAACACTATTCACTCATCCTCACCTATCTCCTACCCCCCTTCCCTTCCTTGCCTGTAAATACTCCCTTGTTGGGAGCTTAAAAGGCATTCTTCCTCTTGTAGAGTAAATGGGGGAGCAATCTTTATTCTTGTAAGAATGTTTAGTAATCTAGTTCTTGAATACTTCATGTTTATGCTTTCATTTTCCATTTATATCAACCATGTTGGAGGCTTAGACTCTCCTTATAGTTGAAGTCTTTCATTTACTTATGCTAAGTATTTACATTCATATTGTGACAACCATGATGGAGGCTTAGACTCCCCTTGTAGTTGTACTTGCTTTTACTTACAAAGTATCAAGAAAGGTAGTTCATCTTTTGGTTGTGGTGGAAACCCTCCAAAAGCAACCAGCTTTCTTCTACTTTTCTTGTTCATATATTTCACTTCCATTACTTGAGCATCCTTCTTTCTTAAAAGAGTGAAACTCTTCCACTTTTCTAGAGTTTTACCAAAGCCGAGAAGGTTGAAAAGTGATTCACTTATTCTTTATTCAGGAAAAACTCTTTGTTTAATTTGTTTTACTCAATAGCATCTCCACTTGGAGGGATGAGTTATCACTCACTTGTCTAACATGACCAAAGCCATGACGAGTGAGTAGTTCATCATTCACTCTTTAGTAAGAGGTGATGAATATGTAAAGATTATCCGAAAGTTATATTTGTGCAACTTCTTCATGTTTAATGCTTTATATTCCACTTGTTCATTGGATGATTGAATGCATCTAGAAAAGCTAAGGTACTTTGTATAACCAAAGGTTCCTTCTATGATACGGATGACTCCTGCATAGAAAGACCCAGTGGTTCAAGGCAAGCACCCCGGCTAGCTCTTCATGACATCTTTTCAATCTCCAATATTATTTTGCTTTATTCAAAGAATGGACCATTAATGTCATGGTTGGAGACCTTGTAGAAACACTTGCTTGTTTGTAGACGGGTTAAGTCTCAGCACAGACAATTCTTGTAAACTTCTAGAAAGGCATCGGAATTTTGTGTTTAATCCTTACAGTCCATCTTTATCCTCTGATTAACTTGCTATTGACACGGGAGTTAATTGAGTCATAAAGCACAAACATAATAAACCAGATAATCAATTACATATTCTAATCCTCGAGTTAAAGGGTGGCTATTACATTTTGAGAATCTTATATTTTTTCTAGAAAATTCTTGAAAAGAATCTTCTTTTCTAATCTAGAAAATCCCACCACTCCAAACACGCGAAATTTTCAAAAGTTACTTGGTCTCTATTATTACTTACTTCAAAACACCAATCATAACTCCCTGTGGATTCAACTTCGGACTTCACCGGGTTATTCCTATAGCTTGACCGCCTGCACTTGGGTGTACACATTTCGGATCAAGTCAATAACCCCTATCAACAATCTCACTAAAGCATGTTATAACATTGTCAATGCAATTAACACACTTAATCAATATAGGCATTTCATCAAACACCTTCAAGGCATAATTTTAAACACATAGCATGCCTCTTTCACCACATATCTCATGAAATCACAAACAAGTAATTTCAACAACCCAATTCATTCTAGAATTGAATTTGATCATTCTTATATTCATATTCCACATTTCAACTACCATAGGTATGTGTCATATATGAAATTACATCTCTAACACCCTACCCATTTCATATTTCAACCCTAGGTTGGAAATAAACCTAGTTAGGAAAGGAATCATTCCTCTTGAAGCGTAATACAAGTGGTAGAAAGCCTCGAAGAACCCTAACCAAGCTTTAACTCTTGGTTTCCAAAAATTTCATCTTTGAAACTTTGGTAAAATTCAAGATTTTTGGTACATAGACATAGCCCTCGTCTATTAGATGAACTTTGGTTCTTGGCCTGAAAGATTTTGACCAAGGGTTGGCTCTTGGCTATCCATGATAAGCACCGGTCCCTCCTCAGAGGTCCCATCCGCATCAACAACCAGCTCACCCCAATCCACCACGTGCGTAGGATCTGAAGTATACTTCTAGAGCATAGAGATATGGAACACCACGTGAGCACCTGATATATTTGACAATAACGTCAACCAGTAAGCAATCTTACCAACCCTCTCGAGTACCTTGAAGGGTCTGATAAACCTCGGCGACAATTTTTCCTGTTTCCTAAACTTGACTACTCCTCTCTTGGGCATCACCTTCAAGAAGACGTGATCTCTAACCTCAAACTCTAGAGGTCACCGCCACCTATCGGCGTAGCTCTTCTACCTGATCTTAGCCGTGATAAGACGCTTTCATATCAAGTCCACCTTCTCTGATGTGTCTCTAACCAAATTCGGACCCGTAGAGGGTCTCTTTCCAACCTTTATCCAACATATTGGAGAACAACACGGCCTTCTATAAAGTGCATCAGAGGATGTCATCTGTATGCTCACCTAATAACTATTGTTGTAGGCGAACTCCACTAAGGGTAAGTATTCTTCCCAATTACCCTTGAGATCAAGGACACATAGTCCTAGCATTTCATCTAAAGTTTGGATGGTCCTCTCTGACTGACCGTCCGTCTAGGGATGAAAAGTTGTGCTCATCATCAATTGTATCCCTATGGTTCGCTGGAAAATCTCCCAAAAATAGGTCATGAACTTGGAATCTTGATCCAATACTATAGATACAGGCACTCCGTATAACCGAACTATCTCTCGTATGTACAACCTATAGAATTCCTCCACTATGAACGTCATCCACACTACCAAGAAGTGTGCTAACTTTGTAAGCCGGTCTACTATCACCCACACTGCGTCATGCCCCTGCGATGTCCGTGACAAGTGGGTCACAAAATTCATCACGACATGCTTCCACTTCCACTCAGCCAACTCTAAAGGCTAGAGCAACCCTTCTAGTCTCTGGTGCTCAGCTTTAACTTGCTGACACTTGAGACATCGACTTACAAAATCTTCAATGTGCCTCTTCATCCCACTCTAATAGTATTAGTGATGAAGATTATGGTACATCTTCGTGCCACCTACATGTACTGCAAAATAGGAGTAATGGAACTCCCTAAGGATCTCATCTCTCAGATCCGTAGACTAGGGAACCACAACCTTTTTCCTTGAATTGAAGACTACCATCTACTGAATGGCCTATCCCTCGTCACCTGTACCCAACTATATCCGGTTCCTGATGAATAATATCTTTGTGTCTTGTCTCTGGGACTCAATTACTTTACTTAGTAGGGAAGGCGTAGCCATTAGACTCCTCAAAGTAGCCCGAACTGTTCCACAGTTTCAAGCATCTGTCATTCCTGAAAAGCCACACTAGTCAAGACTCTCCGTGACTTCTGGCTGAGTGCATCAACCACCATGTTTGTCTTACCGGAATAGTAATGCAAAGTGAAATCATAATCTTTCAAATACTACATCCACCTGTGTTACCTCATATTGAAGTCCCGATGTGTGAAGATGTACTTCAGACTTTTATTGTCTGAAAACATCTCAAATTGCTCTCTATATAAATAGTGGTGTCATGCTTTCAAGGCATCCCAAAAGAACCTGAACTCTTGGTTGATTGGCTCAACCCCGTCACTAGGCCCTAAAAGCATGGGGTAGAATTAGATTAGGACTCTGGATCCTAACCCCTTATCACTAGCTCCTTGACATTCAAAGTGGTGTGAGATTAGAATTCTAGGTCCTAGATCCTTTTCTCTAGCTCCTTGATATTTAGAGTAGTATTTTATCAGAACTCTAGATCTTAGGTTGATCCTTCACTAAGTATGACTCGTTTAAGGTAACTGTGGATCCAAGTGTGGATGAGTGAAGACTTGCCCAAGTCACTTGCCAACTGAGAGTGGCGATGCCTACCCATTTGCCGACCGACAATAGGCAAGCGACCCAACAGTCAACTGGCAGAGGAGAGCCCATCTACCTGCCAACTGACATTAGCAAGCCTGTAATACCAACTATTTTCCTTGATACACATGCCGAGTGGCATGAGCCACCATTTGCTTTTATGAGGCCTTGCCTCTTGCCTTTGAGGCCTTGTTTGTTGGCTTTGCCGACTAGCAAGGCAAGCCTTGCCTTTTGTCGAGTGGATTGAGCCACTTGCCAATTGTATTAAATATTCAATGCCCCACAGCTACTATCTTCCTCTTTTTTATGTGTCTCACTAAATGTGGGACCAAAAAAATAATATTCTTGTACCATTTTTAAATTTTATTTTATCTCCTTATGTGGAATTTATCTGAATTTCAATCTCCTATTTTACAATAACACGACCATATGAGTAAGCCCTACAGAATTCAATCCCGCCTGCATATTGGGATTTTTTTCCACTTTGTGTTATAAATTTGTACTTAATGTGCCCACTCATACAAAGAATTTTGGCTACGTCCCTATTTCTATAGCAAGTGGTTGATGAGGGTCAATAGAGAGCTAAAGTGCGATGTTCACACGTGAGGACAAATTATTGAGATATTACATATGAGATTTCTACATCGGAACCAAAAATAAAGATAATTACATCAGAAAATGAGATCAATGTTGATGTGGGTTGGAATAAATCCATACATCGAGTCTTTTGTGGTTACATTTGCTTTGCCTCCTAATAAATGGTCACAATATTATTTTAAACAAAGTAATTGTAATATTATGCGCCTCTATTCAATGATATATTTATTGTTGAAAGTAAATTAGACTTTGACCCTTCATTATTATACTGATTTCACTTTATCTCATTAATTATTAAATTTTTCATATTGTCTTCTCAGCCATTCAAATCGGTTTTACACTACCTACAAAACTAAATGTAAATCATCTTTTGGATAGAATACCAGCATGTATAGTAAATACAAATTTTAATGTCTCAAATTGAGGTAATGTGAAATCATTAAATATAATTGGACGTGCAATGTAATAGAAGTAATAATTCAAATAATAATGTTAGATCAATCATAATAATTTAAAGTGCAATGTGACGAATATAATAATTGAGATAGTAATGTGAAATAAAGAGAAATAATTGAATCATTTAAAATATAATTTGTCCTGTTTTTGAAGTTGATTGGAATTGACCAACTTTAAATTGGGAGGATCTAAATTCGGATGTTTCGTTTAGCATCATCGCATCGAGAGGTGTGTGTGACCTTACAGATCAAGCAGAAATGGGAGAGCAGCCCCATGGCAAGCAAGCTTTATGCTGAACCTTCATTTTCGAAGAGCTTAAGAAGGTGCCACGAAGCAAGCAGCAAGGAAGAGTTTAAAATACTACAAACAAAAAAAAAGAAAATGGAAAGTGATATGAAGATACTTAACAATTCATTTATTTATGGCTGGTGTGACCACGTGCGCTGCCAACTAAATAATTAGTGTCCTGATTCAGTGGATTCCCTTCGGAAGAAGAAAATATAACGATAAGCTATCACGGATGACGTAGCCGCCTTTGTTCGTTATCATTACTTGAAGTTAAAATTTGGTGCAAGTAGCAAGATTTCAACGTGCTGCTTGAATTCATGCCTTGATCTACCTAAGCTGTGGGTTTGGGATAAGAAATAACTATACTAACTACAAAACAGGCCCACCATCTTGGACGTTGGTCCTTGTCACAATCCCTTGAAAATTAGATTAACTCTTTTTCTACCCCAATAATTGAAAGTGTGCTAACTACGTCATACTGTTGTATACAAAAATAATGTCATTAATTAAAGTCAACAATAAATAATATGATTGAATGTCAAATACCAATAATTCGATTTTAGCGTAAAAAACACGTTCAAGTATAATTGTAGGAAAAAATGTTTGTTTTTTTTTTTTTAGAGTTTTCATTACTAGAAATTACTAGAACATTGTTTATATGACCTAGGTTTTACAAGGCAAAAACTATTGTTTTTACTTCCGAAACCTTGGACTTTGAATAAGTGGAGGTTTTGCACATGCTACACTAGTTCTTGAGTTACAACCCTAATTCTTGATTTTTGATCAAATAAATTATGATTTGAAGATCTCTTGCATGTTTTCTTTAATTATTCTAGTGAGAAAGTGATTTGATTAATGGTGTTGAAAATTATCTCTTGCAATGGGGTCTGATGCATGTGAGTTACCTTCGACTGGGTATCGTAGAGTGTTTAAATGTTTATGGGACCTTGAGGGATACCATGGTTTCCTATCACTCATAATGAGTTAGTTCCTTGTGGGGTTCCAAATACTATTTGTTCACGATGAATCGAAGCTGAGGGCTAGTGTACCATAATCTCAGGAAGGATTCGTCCATGCCGATGTGTTGTTATACGCCCTTTCTGAAGTTGTTTGTGATGTGATCTACGGGGTTTTACTTTGAGAAGGTGGAGTTTTGTGGACCAGTATATTCTCGTTGTGTAGGTTCATTATAGTCACATCTACATACATGAGGTATGTTGTTGGAATTGATTTATTGTTTGAGATTTGGTTTTATTTCTTCGTTATTTTAATGCATTCAACGTAAACTTGAGATCTTATAAATGTTCTCGGTTTACTTCAAAGTTTATATATGATATTTTGTAAAGTGTAAAGATATGTTTTTCTATGTTTTAAAAACTTGTGCGGGTTTGGGAAGATGTTGCTTCAACTTTTAGTACTCACCCCCTACAATCAATATTTTTCAAATTATGGGATGGATCTCGGACTATAGGAGCAGGTAAAGTGGGATGCTGATATTGATGGTGATGTGGATCTCGAGGCAGATATTTAGAGATGTTACTTTAGTTGATGGATTTTGATTACTTTAGTTTTAATTATGCATTAAACATTATTTAGTTGGTTAGTTTTGGGAAAAAAGTTCTTTCAGTTTTGGAAGTAATTTCCAAAGTTTAGTATATTGGTTTTGGATTATGATTTTGTTACAATGAATGAAGAATCGATTTCTTTTTGTTTATAGATATTATTAGTTGCTCTTATGGTGTGAATAGTTTTTAGTTAGTAATTCTCAAATTATAGAACTTGGGGCGTTACAATGTGAGCATAATTAATAAAGATCAAAAACAATAAGTAACTCACATATCTCCTATATCACATAACCACTATTTCAATGAAAGAACTTAGCATAATCTCATGAAATGAAATTGTTTGCTCTCAAAATTGGGTTAAATAAAAAAGGTTTACCAGGGTCATCTCCTCAGGGAAAACGAGTGGTTCAAAGGGTGGTAGGCAAAGAAAAGTAAAAAATCTGAATTTTTGGAAGATTGGTTGAAGAAATTATCAACTAAGGAATAACAATTAAAAAAAATATCGATTAATCGGCAAAGTTCATCTTAACATGAACATATATTTTGACCCAATTTTATAACTCACTCAAGATTGTACTCAAATGCACTCAATTAAAAAATATTCAATTAACACTCATTGAAAATAACAATTATGTATTTAAGTTGATTGACCTAATTTTGAATGAATTACATTCACATCAATTGCACTAATTCCAAGAATTACATGTGCTAGACTTAACTGTCTACTGGTAAGTAAGAAGATATATATATATATATCGAATGTCTTTTCAAGTTCAATCATTCAAACAAACAAATAACTCATTTTTTGGAAGAAACCCTAATTAAGTCAAAATCTCCATTCACGGATGAGACTCCCTCATCCGATCAAACTGGAAAATAACCACTCACTCATTACGGAATTGAAAACAAACCAATTGAAGAAAACATAACTGTGATTGAAAAAGAAATAAACTTTAATTGAAAAAGAAATTACTTTGAATTAAATTGCAAAGAATATAAATCGTTCACAAAAGAGAATTGAAGTAATTGCCCTTGCAAGAATTAAAGAACTAGAAGTAGAACAAAGCTTGACATTGAAAACAATGGCAAAAATTCTTGAAAAGGAGAAACCATTATTCTAAACCTAAGAGAAGAAAGAAATGTCAAAGGAGGTATTGATCTATTGATCGATGATGTCTTCTCTCTAGCTAGGCTTCTGTATTTATAGGAGAGCCTCCACTGAATATCCTTTCATTTAATCAACCAATCACGACTCTTTTAAATCCCTGTAGATCAGCTTTCCGTAGAAGTTCTCACAATAGTAAATGACTAACCTACACGTCGAAAACAAAAAATGACCTACTGGTAGAGCTGCATTCTATTTCTGACGAACTAGTAGCTTTTCACAGCTACTAGTAAAATAGTCTTCTATTTAAGACCTACCGATAGCAAAGTTTTTGTTTCACTTCTACTGGTGGAAATGAACTGTTATTGGAAGAACTCAATTATACTCGCTGTTAAACCAAACAGAAACCTATTGGTAGAACTGGTCTTTTTTCCTAATCATGCTTGTAATGCTCTTGGCTTCACTCTTTTCTCTCCTAATTCGTCATCCAAGTCCTCTAGAGCATTAAAATGACTGCAAAATCTTGCCTTTTCCCTAATTCACTTGCAAACACGAATATTCTTCATAAAACACAATACTAAACTAAAACAAATGAAATAGGTAACTAATATAAGACCTAATAATATTATGCTCTTATCATACCTCCCCTCCCCCCCCCCCCAATTTAGACTTTGCTAGTCCCTCAGCAAACTAAAGAAAAACAAACATAAAAATCCCAATAGTACACTATACATTCTGTAAACCCCCACATGTTTATATTAATATAATGATATAATTTTTTTAGTAATTCTAATATATGTAATGACGTAAGAATGAACCACATAGATTATAATAGTAGAAATAAATATTTGGAAGACAAATTGATTGTGAAGTTTAAGTTGCGAAGGTATTTAAGCTTGGAAGAGGTTGTTAAGTAAGTTCAAAATATTTCTAGGTCAAAATAAGATTTTCATTGAATCCGGAAGGTCGAGAAACCTTAAGAGAAGTAATATGTGATGTATTAGAACTTAAAAAGTGTTCTGAAGTTAAAGCACACTTTAGAGAGAATTTGGGTAAAAAAGACCTTGGACACTGTCTAGTATGTTAATCATAACTTTTTATTCTGAAATCCATTTGATCTGAAATTTTGAAAGTAGATAGTAGACTTTTAGGGCTATAAAAGTGTATTTCACGAAACTTTTTCAATTCGACCTCTAAATGGGTCCAAACTTCACTAGACGTTAGAGCAAAAATCTGTCAGTCAAACCATAGTGGTACGCAGTACCGGTACGCCCAACTCCAGAAGCTAAACAGTACCAGTACGCTTTATTTAAAACTTGCCAAACAGTAAAAGAATTGGGATTTTTATGTTTTAAAACACCATTTTAAGCCTCATTTGACCCATTCTTTCATTCCACTCTCACCCCACACCTCTTAGAACCCTAGGAGAAGATAAAGAGAGAGAAAAGGGAGGAAGAAGATCTTCAAAGCTTGGGCTTTTGATTTGAAATTCTTGATTACAAGGTAGGAGTTTTCTTCCATTATTGTCCATTGATGCTAGGGCTAATGGACAAGACAATGCGACTCATATGTATAAAACAAACGTCTTTGATGAAACACATCCAAAGATCATTTTGAAATCAACCATATGTCATAAAACCAATTCATTCTTGGATGCTTCCCATCAAATGAATAATTTATATATCAAAATCATGTGCCTTTATGGGATATCGGATTCAGGAATCGCACCTCCAACTCCGTACGCCGTTATACTTTTCTGGAATTTCACTGCCGATAAGTGTATGAACCAAGTAGCCGGGTTTTTTATCCGAGGGAGTGTCTAGCCCTACTTGCTATACCTGGCACAAGTTTTCTTATGCATGTAACCGTGCAACTCTGTAGGACGTTCCATCCCACTTTCCCGAGCCCACCATCAAGCACCAATGTTGGTGTTGATCACCCCATGCAACCATACACCCACACTCATGCATGTAGCCCTTGAATGTGATGCTATGTCATGCCCAATGTGCAATGTTGCCCAATGAGCTAGATCAACTACATATATAGACAATCCCATGGTAATTCATATCATAAATATATAAATTTCATGAATCATTACAATGTCAATATATATAAACAACACATTCTATAAGCATGTTATACATTGTCATGTCATAACAACCTTAATTCACACTTAGGCATTTTAGCAAACACCTTCTAGGCAACAATCATGTAAGCATTCAATATTGCCCCCACACACATCAAATATCATCAAGTATCAAGGAATTATTTATAGAACTCCTACATAACAAATTTAACTAGAACTTTGTCCATACTTAATTCACCATTTTCATGACTATAGGCAAGTTATAAAACATTTTAAATAGGAATGAACCAAAGTAGGAGAATCCCTACCTTAATAGAAGTGCAAAATGAGTGTAGAAAGCCTCAAGAACACTTCCTCTCTTGTTCAGTTTTAATGTCACATGTGGGTTCTTTTCCAACTAAGCATAGGCGTTTAGCATTTTTGAACATTCTGCAGGTAACCTACATGAGTTAAAACAACTCTAACTCTAGTTATTAAAATCCAATTCTAACAAAATATGTGGGAGATGAACATAGACTCATAGGAATTATCTTTCACTAAAAATCACTATTTTTGAACACTAAATACCTGTTCCAGGTAACTCCTAAACTAAGTGTAAGTTACAGAATTTTCAGATTCCAGCAGGTCATAATCATATATATATGTTGTGCTTTTGGGTACAAAAAGAACACAATGTAATAGCCTTACTACTTAAGGTTCTTCTACTAGGCTATTATTACCCAAAAGAAACTTCCTAACGTGTTTCTAAAACCTATATACTAACTAGACAAGAAAAAATCAAAAGCAAACACAAAAAGAAGGGAAATAGTTTCAAAAGTAAATTACTAAGAATCTGAAGCATCCCCCAACTCATCATCCTCATCCTCTTCCTCTTCCTCTGAGGTTTTCCCCTAACTACTACTCTCCATGGCCACACTGAAAGGTGTAGCAACAATATGAGGAGACCCTAGACTAGTAGTAGGTGTAGGAATAGGAGGAGTAGTTTTGCTCTTACTCGTAGAACCCCTAGTCTTAGACATCGTAGAACTCTTCCTCTCCCCTACACTACCAATAGGACCTAGCTCAAGAGGTCGAAGATTGTCAGATGCCAGCTTCTTCACCCCAAGTCCTAGATAGAACTTAGTAATCATACTACCAAAAGGTATGTTCCCCTTTGGTCTCGACCTACCAGTAGCTCTGCAAAAAAATTCAAAATTTTTTTTTCCCACTTTTTCAAAGTTAAATCAAAACTAACTAAAAACCTAAATCCTCAAACTCAAAAATGTACCCAATGAAAGTCTTTAATCACTTTCCATAGTGCAAAAAAATCTAAAGGATATGCAATGCAATTTATTTCACAAAAGAGCATATACAATGTAAAGGAATTTAAAGCATAATAAACCATCTAATAAATGCAAAAATTAAATAAAAATTCAAATTACATAATCACTTTTGTAGGTAACACGAATGCATTTAGCCTATGCACTAAGTCGTTCAACCCCTAGGGTACCCTTAGTGAACGAGTGTTGTCTTATGAATGTTTCTAGAGAAGATACCTACAAACTTCAATTCATCTATCCAAACTTTAATTTATTCTTTCCTAATCTCCATGAAACTAGAGACACACCATATCTACTCAAATTAATCCACACACAACTCCACTATATGCTTAAAGGCTATGCAAGAATATTCACAATCATATTAGCATCCAAAACTCATGTATGTGTGATATGATCATATAACTCAAGGGATTTATCAAATAAAATTCATATTCCTATTAGCTATCAAAGGCTAGTTTCGTGCGAACAATTTGAGTATCAAATAGCAAGTCTAACTTTCATAGCTCTTAAGAAAAAACCACTATCATCCAGATAGACATATTTGTTTTCAAAAATTTTCACTAAAACTACTAAAAACAAAACAATGGTATAACCCCCCCCCCCCCCCCCAACTTAAAATATACATTGTCCTCACTACGAAAAATGAAAAGATAAGGAAAAGTGAACACTTGAAATGAAGCTCCTAAATAAAACTAACTTAAAAATAAACAAAAGAAAAATTAACATATAAAGGAAAATCAATAAAAACTATATAAAAAGAAAAGAAATAAGCTATCTAACTAATTTAAGACCAACTGGTAGAATAATATCAACATACCGGTAGCAAAGTTTCTGTTTCACTTCTACCAGTAGGAATGAACGGCTACTTGTAAACTAAATTCGCTCGTTGTTGAACCGGTAGGAAACCTATTGCTAAAACTGACATTTTTCCTAATTATGCTTTTAATTCTTTTGACTTGACTCCTAGATCTCCTAACTCATCCTCCATAGCATTAACATTACTACAAAACGTCGCTCTTACACTAATTTACCTGCAAATAAGAATATTCTCCATAAAACAAAAAACTAAAGTAAAACAAAAGAAATATGTAACTAATATAGGAGAGATGAATAATATGAGACCTAAAATATGCAATATTATGCTCTCATAGGTGTGTAAAATAATCATCAATCTCCTCCTTATTCACGCGAGTCATGCATCAACTAACAAACCCTTAGCATCAAATAAAGTCTTTATATGGTTGCACTATGGCCTTGGAATAAGGGTTTTGAAACAAAGGATACTCAAGGATTCAAAAAAAAATTATCATGAGTGAACATTAATTTCCTCAACCATATCCCTATATTGATGTTCCTTTTTTCATCATTCAGAAGCACAATGTAGTAGTACAATCTCACACTCATCCTCTCTTCTTCTTCTTCTTTTTCTTTTCATAAATGCATTTTTGCTCTCTTCCATCCCAATTAAGCAATGCCCCCCTTTTTTCTTGCTCTTTCTTTCTTTTTATTTTTTTCAAACTCAATGTTATAGTGCATAAATACTCACTTTTGGTGGCACAAGCATGAGAACTTCACCTCTTTTTTTTCACTCTTTTTTCTTTTTTTTTCCCCTTTAAAAGCCAACAATATCCCTTTTTAATATTTTGTCAATCAATACTTGGATAACAAAGGTAGGATAAAATATTGCATATATTTATCTTGGTTATTATATCGGGTTTAATAATAGAAATTATTCAAAAGAGGCTCAATAATAGCTTCTAGGGATGAATATAAACAAAGAATAAAGTTCAGGCTTAAATTAAATCAACAGTGACCTAAAATCATATTTCAATAGCTATTGGCGATACACTTCATATACAAAATAATTCAGAAATAAAACTATTCACAAGACTAGTATTGACAGAAACAAAAATAATGAGATTATTCAATAGAATTCGTTAAATGAAATTATCCTTCATTGGGTTAGGATCTAGAGTCCTAATCAAATTCTACCCTGTGATTTTAGGATTTGGTGACAAGATTAAGCCAATCAACCAAGAGTTTGGGTTCTATTGGGATACATCTCCCTATTGTTATAAATAAAGGCCTTTGGGTACTAGATAAATCATTCAATCCTACCCCATTCACTCCACACTTTTCTTTGACTTGCAATCTGACATAAGTATCGGAGTTCCTCTGGCCGTCTCCGACCATCGATTGACCTAGGTGTTCTCTCGTTTCGTGAGGCTTCTTCACCACCTTTTCCATTCTTACTAGTTGGTTACTCTTTGTGTGAACTTATGCCCGCACAATTGACTCCGTCTATGGAAAACAACTAACTTTTATACCAACAAAGAAGCCTTGAATCATGTCCTTTGAGAGACCCCTCGTCTCAAGAACCAACTGGACAACATTTCCACTACCTCGAATCCTTGAAGATCCCATTAACTATGACCTCCAATTATCAGAGGTCGTACTACTCCGTGATAGATAGGAGCACTCTAAAGAAAACCCTTCTCATTACAACCTACCTGTCATTGGTGCAGAGGCGGGTTAGCTACTGAGTTGGATTACCTTGAGGCATTAGGGGAGAAGACGGAGGGGTTAGAATCACTCAAGCATGGACACCTTCTCCAAAGTGGCAATAAACTTGGTAGTTAGGTCATACGCTCACCTCGTTAAAGTGACCACCACAATGATCACTCACATGAGACTCAATCCATCTATCATAGGAGTAGATCACTAACAAGGACCAATTCGACCCATGAGAGGTATCAAGGCAAATATTCACTAAGACGCACCATTTCTCAAATCTTTCCTAGGGACCCTTCACCCAAACGACACCATCCTCATTATATGGAGAGGGGAAACAACTCACATAGGGAACGCCGCCCTAGAGAAAGGAATAGAAGTTCAACTTGTCACTCTACACAAGATGACTAGTACGAAAATTATAGAAGAACAAAGCATAGGCACTCTGAACCAGCCAGTGAAGTGGCCACCCGGCTGCAACACAACTTCGCTTAAGATGACCTCATATATTTAGCGAAGGAGAAAGTGAAACAGACCCTTGTAAAAATGATCACAACTCCTTTTGTTCAGTCCACACAAGAAACTGAGCCCCCACGTATATTCTCTCCTTCATCCTGCGAGTTGTACGATAGAAAGTTTGATCCCGTCATCCACATTAGGGCCTTTTTAAATAAGATGGATCTCTAGACGAGCAACGATGCATTGATGTATAAGATGTTCTCCTCTAATATAGGTAGGTCAGCCCTTAAGTGGTTCCATGGGATGCCCATGAATTTGGTCTTCTCTTGGGAACAGCTTACAGGGGAGTTCGTCTTTCAATTCATAGCCAATAGTGGGGAACCAATGACCATTGACACATTTTTTGCACTACGCCAGAAACATGGAGAGACTCTCCATAAGAATGTCATAAGGTACTTGGAAAACTATACCAACATAGAAGAATGCGATGAGAAGACCATCATTATCTCTTTCCATTTGGACCTCCCAAAGGAAAGTGAATTGAGGAAGCACAACTCACCATGTGGCCACCCCGGAGTATGTCACACTGGCAGGAGCATGTTAAGATGTATGTGAAAGTGGAGGAAAAGGAAGACAACAGACCAATCTCTTGGCTACCAAAGAAAAACTAGATTGAGGAAGACAACACTCCCAACCTATCTATGAGAGATAGGTCATCCAAGGACATCAACATGGGACCAAAACCTCCATTGTTCTTATCATAAGGACAAAGGCCACTGGATAGAGAATTCCTTGACACTCAAGCACCACCAATAAGAGTTGGTCAAGCAAGACCACCTCTCTTGATACATTGATAAGGAAAAGATTACCAATGAGCAAAAAGAGGAATAAATCTAATTAGATGACCAACTAGATAACTAAGTTTTACTTTTAGTTTAGTCAACATTGTCTTCTTATTTCAATAAGTATCCAAAGAAATTTACTTTTCGTTCTCGTTTATTAGTAAGGAGAGGTTTGTTTTTCACAACTCTAAGTGTTCCTCTATTTGTGATTATTGCAACCTTCATGGTTGCACCTCCAAGGTTGAACCAACAATCAACCTCCTTGGTTGCACTTCGAGCTAACCTCATTGGTTGCAACTCAATCTAACCTCTGTTTTATCACCTACAACCAACCACTTTAGTTACACTTCAAGATAATTTTCATGGTTGCACCTCAAGACAACCTCATTGGTTGCACTTCAAGCCAACCTTCTTGGTTGCACCTCAAGACAACCTCCTTCATTGCACCTCAAACCAACCATCATGGTTGAACCTATAGCCAACCTCCTTGGTTGCTCATACAATCAACCTCCTTTGTTTCACCTCAAACCAACCTCCTTAGTTGCACCTCAAGCCGACCTCTGTGGTTGCACTTCAAACCAACCTCTGTGGTTGCATATATAGCCAACCTATTTGGTTGCACTTCAAGCCGACCTCTGTGGTTGCACTTCAAACCGACCTCTGTGGTTGCACTTCAAACCAACCTCCGTGGTTGCACCTCAAGCTAACATCTATGGTTTCACTTCAATCCAAACCCCTTGTGGTTGCACTTGGTTTCCCTTCAAGGATACTCGGCCTTCAGGCAACCTCCATGGTTTCCTTTGAAGGCCACTTGGTTTCCATGCAACCAACACGATTGCCTTTCAGGCTATTTCGTCTCCATAAAACCTCTAAGGTTGCCCTCTAAGTTACTTAGCCTTCAACATATGACAAACAACTTCTATAATTTCTCAGCAGGCTACTTAGCATTTCTTAAGGATTTTCCACCTCCGAGCATTAGACACCTTAACCCATGGCAACCTTATCCCTTCGATTAGAATGGGGGGGCACAAGTGTTAGAAAACTCGGACCCCCACCACCAAGGAATTTCTCCATGATCTCATGAATCAAGAATTCACTCTCAGGCCATGAAATATCCTCTAAAATTAGATATGATCCATTAATCCCGACTTGGCTTCCGAGCAACTCTTATCGCTCAACTAGCTCATGAGCAAAGTAAGTCAACCCCCTGTACAAGCAACAATGAATGCTTCTCCTTTCCTTCTATCAGCAAAGCTTCCTCCCTTCTCTTATCCCTAGCCAAACTCCAGAGCATTATGTGGAATGAAGGAAGAGGGGGAAGGGGGAAGTGAATATAAAGCCCTAAGCTACTTAGGCAATTAAAGCCTTATTCTTTTAGGCAAAATAAGCTCGTTACCAATAAGTTGGGTCCACGGGGTATCTAACCTTCAAATACATACCTCATTTAATGAAAATTGGTTAATTAAGGTATGGGGGGGGCAATTGTGGGGCATTAAATATTCAAGACAATAGGCAAGGACCACCTTGCTCATGCTAGTCGACAAATGGAAAAGGTCACCTTGCTTATGCCAGCCGGCAAAAGGCAAGAGGCATTTTGCTTGTGCCAATCAGCATGTGAGGAGGAAAGCCTCTACCAGTCGGCAAAGCCAACAAGCTAGGCCAAGAGGGATACCACTCCGCAAGGCTGCCACTCCGCAAAGCCAATAGGCAGGTTGGGCTCGCTATTGCCAATCAGCAGGTAATTAAGCATTCACTACCAATCGGCAGACTATCTAGCTAGGCCACTGCTAGTCGGCAGGTGGCTCTCCCAGTAGCTAGCAGTCAGCAGATAGGTAGGTCTTGCCACTACTAGTCAATAGGTGGCTCGGGAAAGTCCTCGCTCGTCCCCACTTGGATCCAAAACTACCTCAAACGAGTCCTACTCGGTGAAGGATCAACCTAGGACCTAGAATCCTAGTTTAATACTACTCCGAACAAACAGGAGCTAAGGATAAGAACAAAGGAGTAAAAGTCCTAATCTAGCACCACTCCGAATGTCTAGGAGCTGGTGATAAGGTGTTAGGATCCAAAGTCCTAATCAAATTCTACCCCATGCTTTTAGGACCTAGTGACAAGATTGAACCAATCAACAAAGAGTTTGGGTTCTATTGGGATACCTCTCCCTATTTTTATAAATAAAGGTCTTTGGGTACTAAGTAAATCATTCAATCCTAACCTATTCACTCTACACTTTTCTTTGACTTGTGATTTGACTTAAGCATTGGAGTCCCTTTGGCTGCCTCTGACCATCGATTCACCTAAGTATCTCTTCTTTTGCAGGTTCGTGAGGCTTTCTTCACCACCTTCTTCGTCCGTACGAGGTGCTTACTTATTGTATGAAATTATTCTCGCACAATAAATTTGGGAGGTTAAACTTTAAATATATTGACCATACTCAAATAATTACATAATTGTCTATCCCCAAACTCATCCTTTTTTTGAAATTGCATTAGTTACATTTTGATTTTTCCTTTTCACTTTCTAAAAATAAGTTAGTTTGTTATATATATATAATATAAAATAAGGCAGTTTCAATAAACTCATCTGATAGTCTCAATAAGATTAATCTAACAACCATCAATGTCCTTTTTAAAATTATTCACATTAAATATTTTTCTCTCTAAAATTTATTATTTTTCACTTACGTTATATCATACTTTCAATCACAAGTTATCTCTAATTTAAGTATTAAATAGTCAAGAATTCAAGGATCTAGCATTAGGGTCTACATAATTGGTCCACGGATGATTGGGACCAAGAAACAACTTGGTTGGTACCATTCATTGCCAGTTCCACTTGCTCATGTGCGCCTCCACACCAATAAAAAAAGTCCAGTTGCTCCAGAGTAGTTGCCAATTTGAGCACATGGGATAATATTACTTACCTTTAAAAATCACAACAAACCAAAAATCCTAACCTAAAGGTAAACCTTATCTCTAAGCAGGACCCACGTCCTCCCATCCTTCCACCTTCCTTCCATAGCCGCCACTTAAACACTAGCTTTGCCTATATAATCGCCTTTTCCTATTTCACCCAGAGAAGGGAAAATATTCTATCAACAGATCCCAGACTAGTTCTAACCTACGGCCGCACGTTAGCACATGGCAGTAGTTCGAGACCGCCGTCAGTTAAACCTACGCCTTCCCTTACCAGAACTCTCCGAACGCCGCCCAAGATTCACCTTACCGCTCCCACCCACTACCAATTCCTCTGCCGCCGCCGCCACCGACCTTGAAAAGCTCCAAGTCCTCGGCCACGGGAATGGCGGTACAGTCTATAAAGTCCGCCAGAAGCGCAGTGGTGTCGCTTATGCCCTCAAAGTAGTCCACGGCGACAGCGACCCAACAGTCCGCCGGCAGATTTTCCGGGAAATGGAAATCCTGCGTCGCACAGACTCACCGTACATCGTCCACTGCCACGGCATATTAGATGAATCATGCGGCGATATAGCTATTCTCATGGAGTACATGGACGCCGGCACTCTCGATTCCCTCCTCAAGACAAATGGCACTCTCTCTGAAACTTCACTTTCCAACATAGCACGTCAAGTTCTCAATGGTCTCACCTATCTCCACACACACAAAATAATTCACAGAGATATAAAGCCATCAAATCTTCTGGTAAACCACAACATGGAAGTGAAGATATCAGATTTTGGGGTCAGCAAGATCATGTATCGTACTTTAGACCCATGCAATTCCTACGTTGGTACGTGTGCTTACATGAGTCCAGAAAGGTTTGATCCTGATTCGCATGGTGGGAATTATAATGGGTATGCTGGAGATATTTGGAGCTTAGGGTTGACGATGTTGGAGCTGTACATGGGTCACTTTCCGTTAATGCCGCCGGGACAGAGACCTGACTGGGCCACACTAATGTGCGCCATATGCTTTGGAGAGCCGCCAAGTTTACCGGAAGGTGTTTCGGAAGAGTTTCGGAGTTTTATAGAGTGTTGTTTGCAGAAAGACTCTACCAAGAGGTGGACAGCGTCGCAGTTGCTGTCACATCCTTTTGTGTGTAGTGACGCGAAGTCTCAGAAATGAACTGATTTGGGCTGAAAATCCTATAAGACTCGCCGGAAAGTTGTTCTGCCGGTCATTAGATCTGAGCAGGGATGCATCAAGATTGGGGATTCGGACTTCGGAGAGAGAAATTTGGGAACGAATTTTTTGAAATTGCAGGAATTATTTCATATTTTCGAATCTTTGATGAAACGAACAGTTGGATCTGACAATATTCCAGAATTTCTTGTACATGAAGGAATTTCTTTCCTCCTCCTCGCCCTTTTGGGTACATGTATATTCTTCCCTTTAATATCCGAATATTCTAAAAGATGCTCCAATTCAACAGCAATTCCGCAGTCGAATTCAGGAGAGTTAGTCAAATATAGTAATTGTTTTTTTTTTTTTTGTGCCATGATTATATGAGGTTTCAGCTGTTCGGTCGATGGCAATGGAAAGAGAGAAATTTCACCCGGTGGTTCATAATCCGTATTTTCATAATTGTAATTTACTACCTGAACCAAAATTATAAGTAATGAATGATGAATCCTATGTCTTATAGGGTCTTGAGATATCAAGAATTGTCGGCAGACCAATTTTAATAAAAACTACTCTTTACCTTTTACATAATTAAATTGTTAACGTTTTATATAATTTTTTTTATTCTATAATATCTGATGTTTAATGAAACCAAAATATAATTAATATTTTTTTTTAAATTTATTCTTATTCCTGTTTTTTAATAAGTGTTTAATAATTATACTAAAAATATTTTATTAAATAAAAATATTTTAATCTTGTGTAATTATTTTTTACTTATATTAGAATTATTTAATAACTTTGTTTAATTTCTGTATAAAAACTTTAAACTTCACATATTTGGAAATGGAGGGGTATTAAAGATAAATACGTTCCGCTTAAATTTATAATTGGGTCTTTTTTAATTAACCATACGGAGAAAATGAAAAGACACGATTCATTCTATACAGGGTTGCAAAAAAAAAATTTAGGACTTATTTGCATGAAAAAAAAAGAACAAATATAGTACAAAGAACTAATAAAAGATAATTTTTTTATTAATTCAATCGAATGAACTTCAGTTATAGATACACTGAATAAATTATCTTGATTTGCAACAGTAACTATTTACTAAAACTAATATAAAAACTACCCCTAAAATGTCTAGATCACGGGTCTTGTGGAGTTTTTAGTGTATTCTTCATTTTCTCCATTATGTGCCTTTTTTTAGTTACTATTTTAGACGATTTTACTTTCATTGATAGATACTGATAGGTAATTTCTAATTAGTTACTTCCCTTATTTTCAAATATGGTTGTGTCTGATCACCTCTCATTTTTTCAAATTCTGCCATGTGGCACTATCTTAACGAACCTAGCACTCTACTTGTTGATACACTGAATATTCCTAGAATTTTATATTTTAGGTCCAAATAATTCCCTCACCATTCAATTGGATTTAATTAATAACCGAAATGAAAGAACAATCACGACCATTGTTCACTTCGAACGCCTACTTAAAGAGTTTTGGTGGCTAAACTATCCACTTTACTCTTCTCTAGTTGCTTTCTACTTCCTGCCCTCATTTTTCTTCGACGATTCTTCTTCTAGTGTTCAGATGGCTCTAAAGAAACAAAACCCTCCATCTTTGTCTTCATCTGAAATCTATTTATCTCTAAGATTTCCTATTGATATCAATCAGAGAGCCCATGATTCGGTGTATCATAGGATTTTGATTCCTACCCCCAGTTCTAGTGGGAATCTTGCTCTTGGTCCTTCCTTCAAGTCATAGGTCTATGAGGGATTCTCGAACCACTACCCCATTCACAAAGGTGAAACTCTACTGCTGAATCAATCCCAACTTCTGTGGAAGTCCTGGAATCATGGAACTAATCCTCTCTGCTCGTGGATTAACCTTGATCAACTTTGGGTTGATTGGGTTGCAAAGTTAGAGCCTCATTTTGCCTCTCAATGGAGACGCTTAGGTATCTTTTAAATGATTAAGCTATCCACTTGCAAAATGCACATTAATCTGTGGCTAATTGGTGTTGCCGTATGTTTCTGGTCCCAGTCATGCAATGTCATGCTCCTTCCTCTTAGCATGATGTCCCCAACAATAATGGTCATTTTTCATCTGATGAGGCTTTCATTGATAGCTATGGAGGTAAACGTTTGCATTTCTACTGATACTAGTCGTGATTTTGTCAATATCACTTCATGTATAAGGTATAATGGACTCATTAATCGCTTCTTTGCCTCTAAATCTCCTAACCCTCATTTATGGAGCATGTTGTTTTCCTTCTCCATTGGTTCTGCTGATTTGTTCTTTGTATTCTTGGATTTAAAGTAACTAAGGAATATTTTGGAGTAGCCATTCAATTGGCTAATAAAAAAAAAAGCGTACCTTGGCCCCCTTTGTTTTAGGGGCATTGTAGAAAGATCTTTTTAATTTGTCAAAAAAAAAAAAATGATTATTGTCAGTTGTGGAAGGCCCTTCTGGCTCTTCCAGGCTTGTTAGAAAATATTAATCACTACTTGGCCTCTAAATCTCCTAACCCTTCATTTGTGGAGCATGTTGTTTTCCTTCTCCATTGGTTCTGCCGATTTGTTCTTTGTATTCCTGGATTTAAAGTAACTAAGAAATATGTTGGAGTAATCATTCAATTGGCCACTAAAAAGAAGCTTGCCTTGGCCCCATTTGTTTTAGGGGCATTGTTGAAAGGTGTTTTTAATTTTTCAAAAAATAGGATTATTGTCAATTATGGAAGGCCCTTCTGGCTCTTCCAGGCTTGGGTCTACGCCTAATTTCTTGAGGTTTGGCCCCTCGAGTCTTTGCCGATACCCAATTATCATCCTCTGATCTATGCTCATCAATTTTTGTCTTCCCCAGCCTATAAGGATATGTTAACCTCTTTATACACTCCTTTTTTTTTTGAGTTCTTTTATTCTTTTTCTTTTCTTGAGCCATTCGTTGCTAACCCAGATATTGCTTCTGAAGAAGCTAGCGAATTGCAACATATCTTCTAGGGTAGTTTCCTGCTACCTTGTTACCTTCATGTGGGAGGCTCTGTATCTACCTCCAAAATTTTCAATTGTAGCTTGGAAAGCTACAATCCTAGTCAGTTAGCTAGACAATTTGGCCTGACTGAAAATATTTCTTTCCCCTACATGCACCCTTTTATCGATGAGCCTATAATTGAGAGGATGAAAATAAAATCAGATGTTCTAGTCCACCAAATCTCCCAAGCTTATGAGAAATTGCTAGAATCTTTTAGATTCTCTCATTTTGTCTCTAGACCATCTCAACATTCCTTTTATTCAAAGTGATGGTAGAACATTTTAGCCTTGATCTTCATCTGCTCTATAGACAAGTATGTGTCTAGGCTATGTTTTGATAATCAATACGCAAATGAAACTTGTGTCAGTTGAAAGAAAAAACTAGTTAAGGCACCTATTCTTATCCCCTACGCCCTGCTAATCCAAACAAGGGTAAGGTTGCCTTGATTGAGCCAAAGAAGAGAAGACAAAGAGGTTCTTCTCCAAGGCTACTACAATATGCCATCTATGCTCATGGCACTACTGCTCATTCCTCAAAAAAGGTTAAGCCTTCTTAAGTAGCTAGTGATATGCTAGTGATACTTGCAATTGACGAGCAAGAGACTGAAGAAACTCCACTTCTTTGCAAAAAGACAAGTGCTCCTCCATCATTGAATACACCAAAAAAGGTAGCTTCTATGAAAAAAACCTTCACTACCAATGTCATCTAATCTTTCTCTAAAGGGTGACAAAGAAGTAATTCTTTCTCCATCAAATAGTGGAAGGTTGTTGATTAGAAAACTCATCCCCTTAGCCAAGAACATTGGCAGAAAGTTTAAGGTGGCTACTGAAGTAAGAACTACATCTTTATGTTTCTCATACCTTCTTCTTTTGAGCATGCATTTTAATGTTTCAATTTTCCTTCTTTCAGAGAAAGGATAAGAAGCTAATTTTTCCATCAGAACACAAAAGTTCTGATTATTCTTCCCCAACTCCTTCAAGGTAAAAGGATAATACCATTCTAGAGGATCAATGAGACAACACAATGGCAGCTATAATTATTGACATCTCCTCAACAAGATTCTCCTACTAAAACTATCATTGTTCAAGAGGAGCCTGCCTGTAAAGACTCTATTGATCCAATTCTTGTTCTTCATATTGAGAGTCAAACTGAATTTCTTCAGCCAGATCCTCCTCAGTAAGGCCTTCCTACTAAACCAAGTCCTATTCCTGAGGAAGCTACCTATAAAGGTCATGTTGTTCCAATGCTTCCTAATCATCATTTGGCTAATCCTGATGGCCAAACAGATCAACTAAAAAAATTATTTCCTTCTGCTTCTTCTGTGAACCAGGTAATTTTTCAGTAATGTCTCCACTGCTTCATTTTTCTGTATCTTTTCTTGCTTTTCTTAACCAACTTTCTCATATTCTTTGCAGTCAATGCCTAAATCTAACTCTCACATCTCAATCTTAGATTTTGATATTGAAGTTATCCATCATAAAGCTTACTAGTTCATAAAGGCAGTTGACTCTATATCTTCCTCCAACATATCTCTCCCTCCCATCGAAGAGGCTTTGAAGTAAGAATTTTCACATTTCTTTAAACTGCTTGAGCTTTCTTTCGATCAACTCATCCAAGATGATCCTTTTACCATAATTTCCTACATGGCTAAGATTTATGTTGTCTCTTCTATTTACTTCAGAGAGCAACAACTATAGCAATAGAAACAACAAGTGGCCTACATGAACACCCATATTCAGACTAAGATCTCACAAGCTTGCTATTTTCAAGATCAGGTGAAGAATAAGGTAGGCTTTATTGAATTTCTAGTTTTTGGTGTATTTTTCTTATTGCTTGCTAAAAGCCCAACTAAAGTTAAGAAAGATACTTTCAATGAAGCACAATATTATTTTTGATTCAATATTCTTTTAATGTATGATTTATCCTTTTGATTTAATTCTTGTCTTTTAGTAAATTTTTTGCTCTATCTAATTTCATGATTCACTATGCCACGTATATCAAATGCTTCAGATTTCATGCAAGCCAAATAATTGGTTGTTTCATGCTTGAGTTAATTAATAGAATTTTCATAAACTAGTTTATTTATTTTTTGTATTAAAATTAGGGTTTATTGTTGGAAAGCTTGATTTATCGTAGACTCTGAGCACGATGAATGCTTGTGATATACAAGTTTATACCTAGATTTCTTCCTATGAGGCATGAATATGGATATGAGATATGAATACGATATGATACGGATACGGATACGATGATATGAAAAAATTTAAAAAAATAGGATATGGGTACGACTAGAATACGTTCATAAAATATATTTTTTTAAAATTTTTTTATTATATTTAATATAATAATAATGATTTATAAAGTGAATCACACGTCTATCAAAGATATATAATAATAACTAACCATTCTATCATTTAGAAATCAAACATTCATAAATTTATGTTTTTTGCAAATAAGGGTCCAAACATATTTGCTTTGTTGTCCTTATTCTTTTTTAAAAAATTCATGTAATATCCCGCCTTATCCCCAATGTATCCGAAATCCAATTTTTTTTTAAATTCTAGGATACTTTCTAGTATTATCGGATACGTATCCGACCATATCTAACGCGTATCCGTATCCGAAAAGTATCTGATACCGATACTTTGATCATTTTGAAGTATCTATGCTTCGTAGATTTATTCAAATAATTTATCAATTATACTTTTGATGTTTTTTATATTGTCACTGTTAAATATTCTGATTAAGATCACTTCTCAGTTGATCCTGAATTGAATTCAAAAATCGAATCATAAATAATTATTGTACTGAATTGAAAGGGTATACCTGATGATTTAGTATTTTTAGTTATTGTTTTAAAACCAAATTAACTATTTTTTTTTTAATTTCAAAATCTTTACAACAAATTATAAAAATATTTTTTTTTGTATTCTAAGTTTTTCACAATTTCTTATGGTTCGACCTCGGACTTCCAAGTTATATATTACTTCACGACAACCTAAACTTGGGTGATACAAATTTAAAGTTGTAGCATAATGGTAATAAGAGTTGAGTGTGGAAGAAAGATGAAGGGAAGTGTTAAAACCAAATTTTAATTGTTTTGGTACAACTGTGGTTGTACCGGTAGAAGGGTATTTTGCCCTATGATGTACCAGTTGGACTTGTACCGATACAATAAGGGTAATTTTTTATTTTGCCGCAAAAACCTTTAATTCTCCACTCGCTCAATCCGTAGGCTTGCCAAAGCATTCAATGGGACTAAAACTAATCCTAAAAGGGTTAGTGATGAGCAAAAAATATTGCATATTTAACGGCCTCATTGCATGCATTTTAACTCAACTTTGCATCTAAGTACTTAGAGTTAGCCGAAATTATGAATAATGTTGAATTTTCGATGTTGCAGGTAATTATAGCATAAATGATGGATTTTAAAATCTTGCAACTATGTGGGGATGTGTGGTGAAGATATAGACACATTACTTGAGAATTTGAAGGCTTACAAGTGAAAGAAAGCAAGGAGGTATTGGTGCTTGGGAACATAGGCACCAGCACCCGCACCATTTGGTTGCAGTACCTTAGTTTTTCTCCTATTTGACTATGATCCACTTCGAATCAGAAATAGTTAAAAACATGAAAGTTGTAGATCTAGATATCCTCTATATTATGTCAAAATTCCAGCTCAATCGGACAGGTGAATAAAAATTTATGATAATTCTACAAAAACTAGTCTGGAGTAGAGCCTATTAGTATGCCGTATTGGTACGCTTTAGCTACTAGAGTTCAACGTACCGGTACGCTCTTCTGAATGCCCAGAATGCCTACAACTCATGCTCCACTTGCTTGGGGGTCCCACCATTTATTCTCTCATTTGTCCCCTGACATCCCTTACACATTTCAATGCCTCATACACCCTAGTTGGAGACTTTGGAGGCAATGTCATTAAGCAGGATGGGAGAGAAGGGGGCAGCAATAATGGTTGCAGGCTAAAGTTCTCCAATGCATCAAATCACCTCCCATTGATGGGAGGCCTGCACACAGGCTAGTAAAGCCTCAAGGACAAAAATGTATCATCTCACACACCATATATTCAGTTTTCCACAAGTATTTCAAAAGGGTGGCTACCTAAGTTTAGAAAGCTCCAATGAGGAAGATGATGAATAGTTACATAGAAATTTATATTTTTTCATTTTCTTTCATATTTTCACTTGTATTTTATTGTAAGACTCTTGTAAGCTTCGTTATTTACTTTTAATGTCATTTATTTCAAGTGCTTTGCAAGTTTAGTTGAGTATCTTAGTTTCGACCATTGTTGTCTTAAATTTTCTTCATTTCAAGTTTTAAAATGGGTATTGAATATTTTTCTTCATAGTTTAAGATTGCTTGCTTTAAGTTAAGTTCCATGTTTCCTTTCTTCATTATGTCTCTTTATATTATGCATTTCTTTCTTGCTTTCATGAGTAGCTAGATTTCTAGTTGGCTAATTCAAGGGAGACCTCCTCCTGGATTTTTTTATTTCAACTCATTTTTTTTCCTCCTCTTGTGTATGATGGTCTGGTTTGACTGGGTTGAGAATGGATGCAATTGTGAGCCTTTGATATCCCGTAGGCCTAGTCACGGGTTATGCTTAGATCCTCACCTCCATCTTGTCCCTAGCTTCCCATGAATTAATCGTTCATCTAAGCACCATTGGAGGAAGGTTTCGAGTTGAGTTGGTATTCCCATTGGAATAACCTCTTTGGATTAGCCGACACTTATTTTATTTCATTTCTATCAAAAACATAAATCACCAAACTCAAAACTCAAAAGATTTTACACTTTCCTTTTTCACTAAATACCTTCACCACACTTGAACTTTCCTTCCCTGAGGAAACGACCTTGGAATACTTTTCCAAGTAAAACATGACACTCCAAAGACTCGTTGCACTTAGGGAGCACTTTTGTTCACACACACTTCACATTTTGTACATTTCATCCACCACTATTTTGTTTTTTCTATTTCTTGCATCATTCTAAGGGAGAGTGACACTCCCCCATTCCTATAAGCCATACACAATTGAGTGATGATGTCTAGAGACTAGGAAATACAACAAAAAACATCAAGCAGTTAGCTTGACTTCAACTACACGATTAAAGCTTAAATACGAACAGAGTGTTAGAGGATAGGGATTAGCAAGGAAGAACCTGAACGCTAAGGGAAGATGCTAAATGAAGGAATTTGCAATGCATTAACCTAAGCATACGAGGGTACATATATATGAACAAATATAATATAATATTTGCATAAGAATATTTGAAGGCAATTTTGATAACATGTGTATTAGGAATGGAGGCATCTACATCATTGACCATTCCACCTAAAGCTCCAACAGGGGATCGAACTTAAGGTAGATACCAACTCAAGGTGAGTATACTAACTCTCATATCCTAAATTATTTTGTGAATCCCATTTACTTGTAAGATATGGATATGAATGTATTGGTTTATGATAGTATAGCCTTAGTTGAAAATGAAGTATAACCTTAGTGACAAGTGAGATATAGCCTTAGTGGCGGATGTGATATAATCATAATGGAAAATATAGTCTTAGTGGTGGCAATGAGATTATTATTTGTGATGTATGTTCTAGAATGATGATGTATATTGTGTTTCTTTTCCTTGATTTTATATGTACATTTACTGAGCTATTTTTGCTCACTATCCGTAGTCGATATCTTCAAGTACCCTATGTAACGATAGGAGTCCATTACTGAGTCCAGGTGGCTAAGTGGTTGTCATTTATGGAGTCTCCTTTGTTCCTTTTGTGTATTAGAGATTTTGTAAATATTTGGAAATCAAACGTATTTTGTGGGCTCTGTATATAAATTTTGATGGTGAGTGCAACCCATCTAATTATGTTTGAAACTTAGACTCAGTTTTCAGATGTGGCAAGCTATGGCTTGTGTGTTATTTAAATATAAATATTCAGGATAAAGGTTATGCTTAATTAATAGTGTTCATTTTACTTGTGTCAAGTAAATGTATTATCCATGGGTTGGGGTGTTACATTTGAAGCTTGATCTCCTCCCTTCAATGACACTTTTGGATCTTTAATTGTTATATTATCATGACTATGGGATAGATTTAGATTTATAATGGACACCACAAAATTACTCAATTACAAATATATAATCTAACATAGATAATTAAAGGTGATTATTTTTTTATTAAATTTTATGGTGTTTAGTTATGCTCTCATGGTTTGATGGTTCTCAATTAGTTCATGCCTATTTGTGAAAATTGGGGTATGATTGGATCATTACCTCCTAAGGGCAAGTTTGCTTTACTCACTAAGTCTCCAACTCTGAATGATTTTTCCTTGACTTTTATGATGTATTCTTGACTGCCCCTGAGCTTTTGGACCTTAATACAATCTAGCATGCCTAGCCTAAACTCTTCGAGTTCCATGAGCAAGGCCGCATTAAACTCAGCAAAGCTTATGTTGTGTTGAAAACAAACCATTAAAGGCTTCACGGTCATTTCCATAGATAAGAATGCATCATGTCCATAAGTTTATTTGAATGGTTTGACTCGGGTACTAGACCATTTAGATGTCCTATAAGCTCAAAATGCTTCAAACAGCCCTTAATGTCAACATCTTTAATTATCTTACACCATTTTAGCAATTGCCCCTTCATGGTTTTGTTGGTAAATTTGGCCTAGCCATTTTTGTGCTCGTAGTATGGGGTTGAATGGATGATATTAAATCCATATTCTTCTGCAAAACCTTTGAGTTTGCTTCTTGCAAAGATCGTGCCTTGATCGGCTACTATGTGTTAGGGAAGACCAAAATGGTGCATGATAATTTCCTTAATCATTTTGATCTCATCGGCCTGATTAACTGTTGTCATCGCTATGGACTCAACCCAACTAGTGTAATAGTTTGTGGCTAAAATGATGAAGGCATGTTGGTTTGTAGATTTTGGAAAAACCTTTCCAATTAAGTCCATGGTCCATGCTCAGAACGACCTTGGCTTTATCACATGGTGCATCTAAATTGCTAGCGTCGTCTAAATAGGAGTGTTGGCACGCTTGACAGCCTCTTGCATATTCTATGCAATTCTTTACGATAGTTAGCCAGTAGTAGCCATAACTTCTTATGAGACATCACATTTTATGTCAGCTTGATGAGCTTAGCATATACCTTCGTGGCCTTCTTTCTGTCAATACAAGCGTCCACTCTTCATCCCATCATACCTCATAAGTAGGTCAGTATGCATTCCTTTCTTGTACAACTCCCCATCCTTAGTTAGTGACTCTTCTTCTCATGGCCTGCATGAAATTTTTGCTAGGATTCTTAAGGAATTGCATAATTTTGTGCCTCCATTCTTCTTCTTCCACTTCCATGACCAGTCCTTAAAGTCAATGCCCCTAGCCTTAATTGATGGCAGTGCCCTTCTTTGAACCTTCATCAGCTGCTCATCAAGGCCGCGCGAAATCCTTATCCTCAATCCTAACTTTGCCAAATTTTTTACTTGGATATTTAGCCCTCTTGAAATGGCCACAATGTGACATCATCAAAGTTTGACAATAGAGATATTGCAATGGAGTGGAATGGGCATAACTCCCAGGTTTTGCATTGAAAATTGCGTGCAAGCTGATTAATAACTAATTGAGAGTCGTTTGTAAGGTCTACGGTGGATGCCCCCAATCCTATTAGTATTTCTAAGTCAATAATTAGTGCTTCATATTCAGCTTGAGTGTTGGTGCACTCAAAGTCTAGCTTATAAGAAAATTGGGTTTCTTGACCTTAGGGGTGATATTATAAGTACCCCAGCTCCTACGGATTCGTTGTCCATGACCCATCGAATTTTAACTTCCACGGCGCCAGTGACACCATTGGTACCCCCAGTAGACTTAGCTATTGGATATCTTGTTCTATTTCTACATGAAGATGGTTTGCAAGAAAATTAGGCAACGCCTAGCCTTTAAACACCTGTTGTGGCAAATAATGAAATGAAAATTCCATTAATGCCAATACCCTCTTGTTGGTACATCCTCTCATTATTGGCCTTGTTAATATGTATTTAATCACTTATGTTTGTGCAATAACATACACCATAATCAAAATAATATATTCTTAACTTTTGTGATGCAAAATACAATGTTAAATAGAGCTTGCTCAATCGAAGTCAAAATTTTACTTAAATAATAAATGATCTGCTCTTTGGCCACACTATTTTTATGTGTTAGATAATATTTGTAATTGGCTAATTTTGTGGAGTCCATTGTAAAATCTCAATCAATTCTATAGTCATGATGCTATCAAGCTAAAGATCCGAAAGCGTCATTGAAGGGAGGAGATCAAGCATCAATGTAACATCATTCAACATCCATATACACCTTCATGTTTAGGATAAAGGTAGTGACCAAGACACCTAAGATGAACCCTTAGTTAATTTTAACTTAGGTTGATTAGAATAAAAACAAAATTGGAAACTATCCGATTATGACTCCTACGTGCTTTTAAAGAAAAGTTTTGTTAAACTATTTATGAGTCTTGAAAACATAGTTTGAGTCACAATCGGACTCCTCTTTCAGAAACACCTTTTAGTGCTCAAAAGGGCAAGTTTTTGCATGGTTTTATGCTTAAAAAATCTGTAGGGACCGATTTATACTTGTTAGCCTTCACTAGAGCAGCCTCTTTATGATTTAGGGAAAAAAATGGGAAAATGTCATGAAAGGAGCATAGGGCTTTCTCTATGAGCTCACTTGAGCGGTCTCCATGATAGCTCGAGTGATGACCATAGCTGCTCAAGCGGTGCGTGCCTTAGTCGTATTTGAAATGTTGTTTTCATTCAAAAAAAAATTACCATCTGGCCGCCCTCCCACTGATCAAGCAATTATTCATGAATTTGAGTTTTCTTATTTATTAATACTATCCTTATTCCGAACTTATAAATAGGGAGAGCCTTTTCCACACCTAGGTTAAGCCTTTGGAGATATTTCTAAGAGAGAAAATCAGTCTTCTACCTTGAGAGCTTCAACCACAACCTAAATCCCTAAGATAAAAAAGTTACCACTAGAGATTCTACCCAACCTTACAAATTGAAGTTGAAGATCTTTATGGTTTGATAAACCCATTGGTGTGTGCATACCGAGGATTATTGGCATGCCCATAATCACTCAAAGGCTAGACGAACCGTACGGCGGGAAGGTCCAAGTGAAGCTACACTAGACGTTGGAGGAGGGCCTTCAATGGATAGAGAGTAAGGAAAGGAGCATCTAATCATGGTATTAGTTGAGGTATAAGTCTCAAGTACTTGAATGTTGACTTAATAAGTAGTGGATTAGGCTTTGGTAAAACTTGAATGGTTCCCCGAGGTTTTTTCCAGAGAAGGGTTTTCGCGTCAACAAATCGCTTGTGTTCTTTACATTTATTGTATACACTTGTGATTGTTTGCATAATTGAGAGAGAAGAACCACATCGGGTTCTCCCTCCTGTAACAACAATTTATATCAGAGCAAGGCCGCCCTAAGATCATAGACACTAAGTAGGCATACATTAGTTTTGCTTACTTACCTAATTTACCTTCGAGAAATCTATTATTACTACTAGTTAGTTTTGAATAGACTCTCAAAAAGAAGGTAGTTCAATTTGACAACCACCACTATTTGACGTATGGAACCCTGATTATTTGGAAAACTCGTATGAGCACATTTCTTAAATCCATTTGTAAGACCCAAACAAGCATGACAAACATAATATTTGTAATAAGCATATTCACATGTGACATGCATGCATAGGATTGACAATCAGTATTTAATTATGAGTAATGATATGAGACTTGAACGATGTATATTTTAATATTCGAAGATAATTTATAAATAATGATTATAGGGAGAATTGTTTTATTTAAGTGTGAAAAGTTAAATAAGAATATTGACATGAGATATGACTTTATTATTTTATGTACATTAGTGCATGTAGAATTAATCGGGTGAAAAGCACATGACATCAATTTATTGTTAGAAAAATAAAATGTGTTAGTATATACAAGGAGTGGTTAAGGGTCCAAAATACGAATTAATTAGGTTATCAACATTTTGGATATATATATATATATACACACATGTCTATGTATAAATATGCATATAAAAGAATAGTTGACATATACATATAAGTATGTATATGGAGATTAAAGGAGGAGTTGGTGGTGGCTTAAAGAGGGGGAAGAACGGGGAAAGCACATGCAAGGCAAGTAAAAAAAAATAAGAGAAGGAAAAAATTGAGTCTTACACAGAGATTTTCGGCAAGAACAAGAACCAAAAGGAAAGAGAAAAAAAAAGTGAGGGTGTAAAGATAAGAATTATAATCCATTTTGTAACGCCCCAAAATCCCCCTTGGACAACATTACTATCTAAAACCATTCACATGATGAAAGCAACTAAATGAACTTCATAACTAAAGAGAATTTCATTTATCATCCACAATATATACAACATCATCCAAAAGAATATGTCCAACTATGACAATTACATCTCAAAAGTCAACTATTATCTTGCAGCGGAATAACAAAAATATTAGACTTCACATTGTCTCAAAATGAATTTCCTAGTCTAGAACATAAGAGAATATAGCTCTAAACATCCATTTCGAGATCCACGTTCCCATCTATTGGAGCTTCCCAATGTATCGGCTCATCAACTCTGAGCTCCTCCTCTAGACCATAATCTGAAAAAGATATTGTTTATAGGGGGTGAGCACTAAGATCTGTAGGAAAATCATCCCAAACTTGAACAAGGTTTTAAAAGCATATAAAATGGTCGGTCTCATTTTAAAAATATCATATATAGCTTTTGAAGGAAAAAAGGGACATTTCAATGGATCCCAAGTTTACACAATAGCAATAATTAAATGAAAAAGTAAATCAAATTCCCAACAATAACAATTTCCAACAAGTTACCATTTCCACAATAACCAATTTCACAACAAACCAATTCCACTATACACTCCTTTACACAGTAAACCATAACCAACCATTTGCACAATAAACAATAGCCCACAATGTATATCAAACCACAACTTGTATTTCAGGTATGATGTATGACATCACATGAATAAAGACATTAAGAATATCCTGACCTACACACACACACCCAATTCTCGCAAGGATATCCAACTTTAGGAAGGGCGTATACCAATGCATTGGTTGTGACGAATCCAACCCATGAATAGTATACTAACCCTCAACCTCGGTAGCACATGAGTGAATAGTGGTTTGGTCCTCGTAAGGCACCAACCCCACTACGAGTGGTAGAAAAAATTCAAACCCACATCGAGTAAGAAACGCATCTACCCACTCTACGATACCCAATCAACAGTCACCCATGGTCATCCAAATATCCACAAGAGATATAATATCCAACCAATTTCTCCAATACCAAGTAAAATCCAAAATTTTCAAATTTAACATGTATTATTTCAATAGAACAATTTAAGAAAATATGCAAGAGATCATCAAAAAAACCATTTTATTGTTCAATATCAAGTACTAGAGTTTTTAAATCAAGAACAAAAGAAAATTCAATTTCTCTTGAAAAACTAGGTTTTGATGTCAAAACAAAGATTTTTATGGCTTTCAATCCATAACTTCAATCAAAATATGAGAAGGTTTGCAAGAACATCAAGAAACAAGGATATCATAACATATATCTAAAATTTTGAAGCAAAACATACATACATATAAACCCTAGCCTCAATGGACAAGAGTGGGAAGAAACCCCTACCTTTCTTTTTCCTTGGTGTTCTTGAAAAACTAGAAGCTTTGATCCTCTTCAATGTGCAAATCCCTCTCGATCTTGTGTTTTTCCCCTTATTTCTTCCTCTCTAAGCCTCTCTAGGGTTATAAATGTTGAAATGGGGCTAATGAAGGTGTCCTTAAGTATTTATAGTGGAAGAAATGATCTCATATGCGCGATTTTGAAACCCATATTTCGTAACTCACGTTTGAACATCATTTGCTCTCAGTACTTTTGTTTTTCCCATCAAACAAAAGTACTGGAACGCACTGTCATTCAAACGAACTTCCTATTTCTGTTGAAGCTTCTTGTGATGTTTTGGCCTATTTAGAGGTCGATTTAGAAAATTTTTTGTGAAATACACTTTTGTAGCCCTGAAAGTTTACTATTTACTATAAAAATTCAGCTCAAATGGACATCAGGATAAAAAGTTATGGTCTAAATACTAGGCAGTGTGCAAAATCCTTTATACCCAAATTTTATCTAAAATGTGTTTGAACTCTGGAATACTTCCTAACTTCCAATTCATACCCTATTTCCTCAACTAACATTTTTATTTCTACTCTTACAATCCACATAGTTCATGCATACATCATCACATATATTAGTAATTCAAAAATAATTACGTTGCTATATACAGATATGAATGTAGGGGTTTACAATCCACCCCCCTTAAAGAAAGTTTCGTTCTTGAAAGTTACCTTAAGTAGAGAATAAATGAGGGTATTTCTCTCGCACCTCCAGCTCTGATTCCTATGTAGCTTCCTCCACCCCATGATGTTACCACAAGACTTTCACTAGTCGGATAACTTTATTGCGAAGCACCTTCTCCTTAGTATCAAGAATCTCCACTGGTTGTTCTTCATAGGTTGTTCCATCTTGAATTTCAATATCCTCCAAATCCACGACATGCGTTGTATCCGATTGCCACTTTCTCAACATTAACATATGAAACACGTCATGTACCCCTGACAACTGAGCTGGTAACCGAAGTTGATACGCCACTTTATCCACCGCTTTGATCACTTCAAATGGTCTGATGTACGTTGGAGCTAATTTTTCCTTCTTGCCAAATCTAAATACTCCCTTTTTAGGCGACACCTTGAGGACACATAGTCCCCCTCTTGGAATTCCAATGGTCTTCTTCTTCTGTCTACTTTGTGCGATGTGTAGTCTCTCCCGGATGAGTTGAATTTTCTCCGTAGTCTCCCGAACAATTTCTGGCCCAAACAAGCAACTATCTCCAGCTTCCAACCAATAAGTCGTGGACCTACATGGTCTTCCACACAATGCCTCATATGGTGCCATGCCAATTCTAGATTGAAAACTATTGTTATATGCAAATTTCACCAACGGAAAATGGTCACTCAAACTTCCCTTGAAGTCCAACACACAAGCAGGTAACATGTCCTCCAAAATCTGTATCACTCTCGGATTGGCCATCCATTTGAGGATGAAAGGTGGTGCAAAAGTGTAACTCTGTCTCTTTAGCTTGTTGTAGACTTTTCCAGAATTGTGCCACAAATCGAGAATCACGATACGACACGATAGAGAGTGGAACTCTATGTAATCTAACAATCTCACGGATATAAAGCTTGCTCAAGGTCTCTAAGGAGTTAGTGGTCTTCATACTCAAGAAATGAGTGGACTTGGTGAGTCTATCAACAATGACTCATACGACATTATGCCCTCGCTAAGTCTGGGAAAAACCAAACACGAAATCCATGTGATGTGATCCCACTTCTACTCTGGGATATGCAAGGACTGTAATAATCCTTCGGGCTTTTGATGCTCTACCTTCACCTACTGACACACTGCACATCGTGCTATGTCACTTGCCACATCCTTCTTCATTCCCTTCCACCAATATTGACGCTTCATGTCTCTATACATTTTTGTGCCACCGGAGTGGATAACAAACTTAGAGCGATAACACTCTCCAAGTATCTCCTCCTTTAGTGACGAATCATCGGGTACACATAGCTTTTTCCCATATCTCAGTTCTCCATTCCTCAAAGACCAACCTTCAACTACTTCCCCATTTTTCAATTTAACTCGAATTGACTCTAAGTAAGGATTCAAGCATTGCAACTCTATAATCCTCTGTCGAAGAATTGGTTGAGCCACAAGATTAAATAAGCATGGTCTATTCTTCTGTCTATCCACTCATAAATCAAATCCCTCCAAAGCATCAATCATCTTCCACCTATGAACAACAAGAACATTGATTTCACCCCGAGACTTCCTGCTAAGTGCATCTGCTATTACATTAGCCTTCCCCGGATGGTAGTTGAGTGTGAAATCGTAGTCTTCTAGATATTCAATCTATCTTCTTTGCCGAAGATTCAAGTTTTTTCTGTATAAAAATATACTTGAGGCTCTTATGATCTGAAAACATTTGAAACTTTTTTCCATACAGGTAACACCTCCACAACTTAAGAGAAAAAATCACAGCAGCAAGCTCCAAGTCTTGAGTGGGATAATTCTGCTTATGGATCTTTAGTTGTCTCGAGCCATAAGCAACTACCTTACCTCCCTACATAAGCACACATTCCAAGCCTTGTAATGAAGCATCTGTGTAAACAGCGTATCCTTCCCCACTGCTCGAAATAATGAGGATAAAAGCTATTGTCAACCTTTCCTTCAAGGTGCGAAAAACTAGTTCACACTCTTGAGTCCACAAAAATCTTTTCCCCTTCTTTGTAAGGCGAGTCATTGGCATCGCTAGCTTTGAGAACCCTTCCACAAACCTCCAATAGTAGCTTGCTAATCCTAGGAAACTACGTACTTCGATCACATTTCTCGGTGGTTCCCAGTTCATCACAGTTTCAATCTTTGCGGGGTCAACAGCTACACCTTGTTCGGACATAACATGACAAAGGAATTTTAATTTCTTCATCCAAAACTCCCATTTACTCATCTTAGCATATAACTTATGCTCTCTCAATGTTTGTAGCACTACTGAAAGATGGTTTTCATGTTCCCTTTGTGTTTGTGAATAAATTAATATGTCATCAATAAACACAATGACAAACTCATCTAGATACGGCCGGAATACCCTCTGCATCAAATCCATGAAGGCTGCAAGAGCATTAGTCAGTCCGAACGACATTACCGTAAATTCAAAATGACCATATCAGGTACGAAAAGCTATCTTAGGAATATCCTCCTCCCTGATCTGCAGTTGATGGTACCCTGTGCGAAGATCAATCTTAGAGTAATACTTAGAACCCCTCAGCTAATCGAATAAATCATCAATTCATAGCAATGGGTATTTATTCTTCACTGTCACCCGATTCAACCTTCGATAATTCATGCATAACTGAAGTGTTTCATCACGCTTCTTCACAAAGAGAACCGGGGCTCCCCAAGATGAAGTGCTTAAACAAATAAACTCAATAGTCAAGAGATGGTCCAACTGCTTCCTTAGCTCCTTTAACTCCAAAGGTGTCATCCGATATGGAGCAATGGATATGGGTTCGGTTCCCAGATAGAGATCAATCTTAAACTCAATCTCTCTCTATAGGGGTAACCCGGGTAGTTCATCTAAGAAGACATCAGGAAAATCCAATACTATCAACACCATGCCCGCATTGAATTTATCTCAATCATCTCCCATTAAGTTGGCCAAGAAACTCAAATTGCTCCCCACCTTAGCTTTCAAGAACCAATTTCCCATATTGGGAAATGGATAGGAAGAATTTCGATCATTAATGAAGCTGAAAACTATCCCTCCCAATAATTGAAATGAAATCCGTTTGCGAAAATAATCTATTACCGCAAGGAAAGTAGACAACAAGTTCATCCCAAATATTATGTCATACCCCTTCATGTCTAACACAACCAAATCTACAATCAATTCTTACTCCCCAATACGAAGCACACAACCTCTATACGCCCTTCTAGTATCTAACCGTTCTCCCATAGGCATGTCAATACTCAAGGCATGTTCTAACTTCTCAAATTCCAATCTCAAATTAAGAACATATATAGTGCATATAAATGAATAAGTCACAATGGGATCAAATAAAATTCGGGCCCAAGAATTATAAAGAAGAACGATACCTTCCACAACTGCATTGAAAACGTCTTCCTCTGGTTAGGTCAAAGCAAATACTATTCCCTAATTGGCACCGCCTAGGGCTAGAGCTTCTAATAGTCTCTAATGTAGTGGTGGCTTGATTGCATTTACTTGTCCTGTTGCTTGATTGGTCTTTGTTGAAAACAATGGGCAGTTATTTTTGAAGTGCCCGAAATCTCCACATGCGAAACATTGACGCGGGTTAGTGCCTACTCTATTCTGAGTGACCCCATCTCCTCGAACTATTTGAAGTCTTTGTCCAACCACCTGGTCTGGGCGACGGTATGGTGTCGCTTTCTGCACTCCACTACTGCTAGCACCTGTCCGGATCGGATCTCCCCTCGTGAAGTTCTATCGTCGCTGGTTGTCCTTCGTGTCTCTGCCCACTAATGCAGCTCTGTCAACAAGATCCCTATAGTCTCAGATCTTGTGAGCCACAAGCTTCTTCCTAATAGTAGGCCTCAAGCCTTGCTCAAAGTGTTTGGCCCTCCTAGCCTCTGTAGATATGAACTCTGTGGCATAGCAGGACAACTCATCAAACTTTCTCTTATAATCCGTCACCGTCATACAACCCTGTCGTAGAGCGAGAAAATCTACACTCATCTTGTCCCTGACCAATTCAGGAAAATACTTGTCTTGGAAGATCTGATCAAACTCCTCCCAAGTAAGAGCATTCGTATTCCTCCTTCTCTTCACCAAGTCCCACCATTGATCTGTCTCCCCCTCCAGCAAATATGTAGCTAGGTTGACCCACAAATCCTCGGCTACTCCCATGCCATCACACATTTTTTTCACCCGACGAATTCATTTATCCGCATCCAAGGGGTGAGAGCTTCTTTGGAAAATATATGGGTATTGCCGCAAAAATTCTCGAAGAACTACCATCCTTCAAGTTTCATCCTCTCTACTCGGTGCATGAGCTAATGGATGAACCCCACCATTGTGGTTGTTGTTTCTATTTTGGTGTTGTACCAAAGTGGTTAGCACCCTTAGGCATTGGTATATGTCATTCATGGCATTTGGAGGTGGTGGTGGTGGTGGTGGTGAGTTTGCTTGGCCACCACGTCCCCGTTCGTGTCCATGTCTACTGTCCATCCTGCACATTAATTCATAATTTAGTTTTCTTGATGTACAAGATGTCCTAACGATCACTTTAATCTAAAGCATAAGACTTGTATAAGATTTGAGTCATCAATTTCACTCAACCTAGTCCTACTTCTCTAGTGGTAATCCATAACCTACAACTCCCATGTAAGACCTAATTCCTAGGCTCTGATACCAAAACTTGTAATGCCCCAAAATCTCCCTTGGATAACATTACTATTTAAAATTATTCACATGATGAGAACAACTAAATGAACTTCATAACTAAAGAGAATTTTATTCATCATCCACAATATATACAACATCATCCAAAAGAATATGCCCAACTATGACAATTACATCTCAAAAATTAACTATTATCTTGTAGTGGAATAACAAAAATATTAGACTTCACATTGTCTCAAAATGAATTTTTAGTCTAGAACATAAGAGAAAATAGCTTTGAATGTCCACCTCGGGATCCACGTTCCTATCTATTGGAGCTTTCCAATATATCAGCTCACCAACTCTAAGCTCCTCCTCTAAACCATAATCTGAAAAAGATATTGTTTATAGGGGGTGAGCACTAAGCTCTGTAGGAAAATCCTCTCAAACTCGAACAAAATTTCAAAAGCATATAGAACGGTCGGTCTCATTTTACAAATATCATATATAGCTTTTAAAAGAAAATAGGGACATTTCAATGGATCTCAAGTTTACACAATAGCAATAATTAAATGAAAAAGTAAAATAAAATTTCAACAATAACAATTTCCAACAAGTTACCATTTTCACAATAACCATTTTCACAACAAACCAATTCCACCATACACTCCTTTTTATACAATAAACCATAACCAACCATTTGCACAATAAACAATAGCTCACAATCTATATCAAACCACAACTTGTATCCAGGTACGACGTATGACATCGCATGAATAAACACACACCGAGAATATTCTGGCCCACACACACACACTCAATCCTCGCAAGGATATCTAACTTTAGAAAGGGCGTATAACAACGCATTAGCAATGATGAATTCAACCTAGAAATAGTATACTAACCCTCAGCCTCGGTACCACGTGAACGAATAGTGATTTGGTCCTCGTAAGGCAGCAATCCCACTACGAGTGGTAGGAAAATTCAAACCCGCACGAAGTAAAAAACGCATCTACCCACTCTACGATACCCGGTCAACGGTCATCCATGGTCATCCAAACATCCACAGGAGATACAATACCCAACCAATTTTTTCAATCCCAAGTAAAATCCAAAATTCTTAAATTTTACATGTATTATTCTAATAGAACAATTTAAGAAAATATGCAAGAGATCATCAAAAATATCATTTTATTGTTCAATACCAAGCACTAGATTTTTTAAATCAAGAACAAAGAAAAAATCAAGAGAAAAATTAATTTCTTGAGAAAAATCAATTTCTCTTAAAAAACAAGGGTTTTTATGGCTTTCAACTCATAACTTCACTCAAAACATGAGAAGGTTTGCAAGAACATCAAGAAACAAGGATATCATAACATATATCTAAAATTTTGAAGCAAAATATACATAAATATAAACCCTATCCTCAATGGACAAGAGTGGGAAGAAACCCCTACCTTTCTTCTTCCTTGGTGTTCTTGAAAAACTAGAAGCTTTGATCCTCTTCAATGTGCGAATCTCTCTTGATCTTGTGTTTTTTCCCTTATTTCTTCCTGTCTAAGCCTCTCTAGGGTCATAAATGTTGAAATGGGGCTAATGAAGGTGTCCTTAAGTATTTATAGTGGAAGAAATAGTCTCCTATGCGCGATTTTGAAACCTAGATTTCGTAACTCATGTTCGAACGTCATTTTGGCATTCGAACGTCATTTGCTCCCAGTACTTTTATTTTTCCCATCAGACAAAAGTACTGGAACGCACTATTATTCGAACAGAATTTCACGTTCGAACGTACTTTCACGTTTGAACGGACTTCCTATTTTTTCTGAAACTTCTAGTAAAGTTTTGGCCTGTTTAGAAGTCGATATGGAAAATTTTCATAAAATACACTTTTATAGCCCTAGAAGTCTACCATCTACTGTAAAACTTTTGGCTCAAATGGACATCAGGGTAAACAGTTATGGTCTAAATACTAGAAAGTGTCCAAAATTCTTTCTACCCAAATTTTATCTAAAATGTGTTTGAACTCTGGAATACTTTCTAACTTCCAATTCATACCCTATTACCTCAACTAACATTTTTATTTCTACTCTTACAATCCACATAGTTCATGCATACATCGTCACATATATTAACATTTCAAAAATAATTACATTGCTATATAAAGATATGAATGTGGGGGTTTACACATTTCTTTCTTCTAAGATTTAGAAATCCAACTCTAGTGATGAAATGGACCTCACAATTGAATTCGTCTTGTGAAATTTAGTTATCCAGTCAAATTTTGTCTCACAAGACAATTGAATTTTTCACGTTTATAAGGTGATCAGGAATCGCACAACTAAAATAAACGTGAACAAGACTTAATTGTGAAACCTGAAAAAATAATTTAAAGTTAGTTCAATAAAAATGCACTGAACCTAAAACGGGACGAGATTTTATTGATTCTAGACAAAATCAGATCAGAAAAAGATGGACGTATAGCGCGTCATGGGCCAAGCATTGGGGAGTATAAATAGGAGAGAAAAATCAGATTTTCTCCCCATTTTCTTCAGCATTTTCCAAAAATAGAGAAGAGAGACAGAGAGAAACAAAAAAGAGAAAAATCAAAACTTCTCCAACCTTTCTTCTCTGATTTACAATGATCCGATCGTCGGATCTCTTTAGACTAAGAACAAAGATTGTTCTATGCAACGAGAGATACACGTAAATACCAAATATTGTGGGTTTCACCACAATCTTGGAGACGAGATTTCTGGGATCAAAATTTGGGAGCTTGATTTGAGTCTTTTGGAGCTTCTAGTATGCATATACATGCTACAAAAGGTAGGATTCCTCTTCTAACTAGGTTTATTTCTAGCCTAGGGTTGAAATATGAAATGGATAGGATGTTAGAGATGAAATCTCATGTGTAACACATGCTTAGGGTGTTAGGAAATAGAAATGGGTATGAAGTATGTGTTTAAACCAAATCTTGCATGATTGAGTTTTGATGAAATGTATTGGCTATAAATTTCATGAGAAATGTGTGATATGAGCATGCTATGTGTTTACATAATCTATGTGCCTTGTAGGTATTTGATAAAATGTCTATGGTTGATTAAGTGTGTTATGTGTATAGAATATGTTATAACATGCTTAATGGTGTTGTGAAATGTAATTATATACTTTACGACATAATTGACATTTGAGAAGTTTTGGAACGTTGTAGAAATTGTGGTATGTTCACAATATGCTAATGATATGATGAACATGATATTGTGAATTACAATTATTCATTACATTTGCATATGCACGAATAGTATCACATTCGTGGACAATTAACATAAGTGTGGGTGTGTGTGCATGTTTTTTATCAAACACCATCCTCAGTGGGTTAATATGTGGGCTCGAAAAAGTTAGACTTAGGTTCTACTGAGTTGCACAAGTTGCATTAAAAACGTATGTCAGGTGTAACAAGGGATAGGTTCTCCCTTAGGTGCAAGGCCCGATTACTTGGTTCACTCACTTGTCTTGTGGTGAAATTCTAGAAAAGTATATAGGCGTACTCGGAGCCTGAGGTGTGATGTCTTCGCATGTAATGTGGGCTAGTAGACCCTTGATGTGATATTCATAAATTACCCACCCAAAAAAGCACAAGATTTTGTAAAATATTTATTGGATGTGCAATATCAACGACAGAGGTTTAGAATGTCCGGATGTATACGCATGACAATACATGTGTTATGAGTGCTGGTGCAGAACTCAAGTTGCATTGCATATGTAAGTTTCATTTCATGACATGTCATGACATTGTGGTATTCATTTATGAATTGTATACTCTTGAATGGATGATTGATTGATGAATTGAATATGATCATTTTACATACATCTGGATTAAGGAGTAGCCTCCTTAGGAAATACCCTGTTGAGTGTAATTCACCCTTTATAGAAACAAAATTTTAGGTGTCAAACAAATGCCAACGGACAACACTCACTTGAGCCCTTATTGATGAAGAAGTTGGAATGTGGCTTTTGAATTATAATTTGTAAATTAATTATGTAATTTATTTTGAACTTGTAAATTTGTGAAAAAGGGAACATGTAATGAATTCTTTTGGACAATATTTTAATGTAAATGAATGGTGTATGAGTTTAGATGGCTAAAAGTTAAAAATGGAAAGAATTTGAAAAAATCTGAACTTAGGTATCAATACCTAAATGATTAAGTATTGGTACCATGTTGTCGAATAACCCAAATACCGATACCTAGACTTACAAGCACCAATACTTGGATTCCAATGAACTCAGGTACCAATACCCCGACGGACAGTAAACTCATGTACCGATACAAAGACATATAAGTACCGATACCCAGCAAACAGTGGACCCAAGTACCGGTATCAAAATCCATAGATACGTGTACCTAAAAAACATAAGGTTCAGGTACCGATACAACGTATGAGATGTACCAACATCTCTTCCCAAAATTTGAAAATTTTAAAATAAACATTAAGGTGCCTTATTATGTAAATGAATACTAATAAGCCAAATCATTGGAGTTTTAACATTGGAATAGTCCTACGATTATTTTACGCACATGTGACGGATTGGATAAGACTCCCATACAAAAAAAACTCTGCCCAAAATTGATTTTGATTACGACCCCAATGAATGAGGTGTAACGACATGATATCAAGTTATGTGGTACACACGGATATACTTCCACGGATTAATAGGTGAACAACGTGTTAAGAAATGACCCATAGATTTTGGGAGGTCATAGTTGAAGCTCCATTGAATTATAATATGCTTGAACTTAATTCGAACTTAGCACAAATTTTACAAATTAAGAATTCTCATCCCCTTACTTGAAGAAACAACCAAATTATTTTTCTTGTAATAGAAAAAGAAAAACTCATCCACACCAGAATGAATACGAAGAATAGATTCAGATTGAGTGGAGAGTTGATACTTTTTGTGTGCACCAATTTATTAGAAGGGCTAGTACTGCTACCAGGATTACTTTGTAGTTTCAAGTCACAATGTCCAATGAGATTTAAATAAACAGCCTGTAGCAGCCGAATCAGCGGCACCATTTCATAATAGACATTGTCCGGAAAAGCTAGTCTTGGGATTGCTGCTTTAGCTCCCCCCCTGGAGGAACCTTTATTCGTCACAAAGTGATTCACACAGAACTCTAGCATATTTTTCCTGCTGAGCCAAATAGGCGCATCTTCTCCGCAATCACACGCTTCATGGCTTCTTTTGCAGATGCCATGACATGGATTAGATCTTTCTTGGGGCTGCTCAGTGAGTCCATGTAAGCCTTTCGCACCTCAGTGTTAACGTTGAACTTCCTCACACCCCTCTCTATACATTCCTGTTCAAAGCACACAATCAAGAAATTAACGAAAGCCTTAGATCCATTCACCAGCATTGGTAACGGCTTTAAGCACAAGCATGCATTACATGTTTGCAAAACGACATCTCAGCAGTTCATGAACAGAAATTCAGAATGAAATTGATGACATTTGAACTTCATATATCATATGAACGGATGTACCTTGATAAATTCCCGAGGCAACCCAGAAGCTCCGTGAAGAACAAGATAAACTCCTTTTTTCGAACATAAGTCATGCAGATGCTGGAAAAGAGCAAAGTCTGGAAATTAGCAACCCTTCTGATATGGATGCAGATGGATCTTTAGTCAAATGATATCCGGAAAGTCAGCAACTCCCAAGAAAGAACAAGCCCTAATTTAGTGAAAAATACAACTGTGCAAAGAAAGTCTATATTTTAAGGCTATGCATAAGTTATCATGAAAAGGGTGAGATGTGCCTTAGTCATTTGTGTACTTGAGGGGGAAAATACAAATAATTATGATTCTAGTCCACAGTTTATGCATGTATTTTGAGAGTTATGAAGGGCAATAATTGTTTCCAAATAGATGCTTGTGGGATGAAAAAAATCCTAACTGTTCATCTCATGTCCATGCCAACAAGAACTGCAAGCTGCATTTAAGATGCAGGTACATGGTTGCTAGGACGAGAGCTTTGGAAATAAATGAATTGAAACTTGAAGAATTGATGTTCAACATCAAAAAGTGTGAGAATGTCTTCCATTTAACGTATTTAGAGGAATAGCTATTGACCACATATACAATATATACTCAAATAGCTAATAGAGTCAAGACTAAGAGTATGCAACAGGCGTCCCTTAGGCACAAGTGAACATGGTGTCTTTAAGACACCAGAATGTGTCCAAAAAAATTGAAGAAGCCAGATGTTTTGGACCAGAAATAAGGTGAAAATTTGTATATATAAACCAATTCTGGGTTAAGGTAAAATTTTGATGCATATAAATTAATTCTGGGCTATCTCAGCCTTAAAGCGATGATTATCTGACAATAAAAATATGGACTATGTATTCTTGACCTCAAGCAAATCGAGTCTAAGATTCGGGCCATTTGCAGAGTATTTTCCATGTACATTTCCGATACAAACAGCCAAAGCATCTATACCCGTTGCATCAATGAATTCTTGAGCCTGAAATGCATCCAGAACCAAATCTGGTGAGGATGGCAACATAAGGACATGAAAGATGCTGGTTTCATGTAGGGGAAAAAAATAAGAAGAACCTGATTAACATCAGTCAGCCTTGCTTCGTAATCTTCAACAGTTAAGTCATCTTCCACTCCTGACAATCTTCCCAATTCAGCTTCCACCAGCATATCCTTGGAGTGCGCCAAGATAGAAATGTGTTTTGTGTATGAGATGTTTTCTTTGAAGGAAAGGTGTGAACCATCTACCATGACTGAATCAAATCCCTGACATGGTTTGGATTAAAACAATACAATGTCACTAGGACTTTAGAACTCGATAGAGATGATTTGAACACTACCAGACCAAACTACTAATCATGTGGTTAGATTAACCTAAAAATATGCCTTCAATAGAATCAACAACACTTACCAACTCAAGAACTTCCAACAACTCTTGGTTGGAATCTCCATGATCAAAGTGAACAGTGATGGGAACCTGTCATGACATGGCATTATTTTCTCCTCAAAAAGTTATCTCAAACATAAACCTAGGTTTGGAAAAAAGAAACAACAAATTGTCTCTGATATATCAGATTACGTTGCATAACTCAGGATAAGACATTTATCTTACCACTGACAAACTCATCTAACAGAAAATAATGTTTCAAAGCAGATGTTTGGTGCCTTAGATCTCAAAAAATCAACAAATATGATGAGACAGTACATCGAGAAGTGGACCAATACGGGTGGACAAAATATTTTCACAGGTCCAACAAACATGTTTGATGTGTTACTAAGCTATATACACCACAAACAAACATGTTTTATGTGCAACTATATCTGGGATCATGTACAGCTTCTTAACTAAATGTCCTCATGGTCAAGCCAAAAAAGAATCACCACTATAAGAAAAAGGAATATTACCCTTATAAGCTTACATATTCAGTGGTTTAACGAGAATCTAGAAACCTTGCCCATCAATTCCTTTTGAAGTTTCACCGCATGACATCATGCATTTCACAACCATTTTGAAGCTGATTTTTGTTAGTTTCATTTTTTCTTTGTTTTTTTTTTTTTTTTTTGATGATGTATGCCTGGATGATACTAGTTGAATAGAGAAAGAGAAGAGGCAAAGGAGAAATAAATAACCAATTATGTAGAATTGATATTGTGAGTAGTTACAATATTACCCAATACTACTAGTAATATAAAAATAAGAACTTTATCAGTACTAAATGCTACTTACACTTGCTCGTTCAGCAGCAGATATACAACATGCAACCAAGGTAATTCCTCCTTGCTTTAAGGCACTAGGGTGAATCTGGAAAAAAGAGAATATTGTTTCTGTATAGTTGCTAAAGATAAGAGGTATGAAAAGCAAGAAAATGAATTAGCTGTTCTTAGTAATTGAGAAAATGAATTAATCAGCATTAAGAGATGCCAAATACTATATACAGCAGCTATAAGAACCAAAATACTTTCACATTGCGTTTTCTATTTAAGGAGTCATTTGTTGCAGAAATACTTGCAAATTCAGGCTTAAGAGCCAAAAATGATTCGTATGAAGTCCAAAAAGGCAGGGAAGGGACATAAAATTTTCTTTTCTAACATTGCATTTGTTACAAATGTGAAGTTGTAAATCATTATCGCATGTTCCACAAATACTTGCTATTTAGATTTTGAATACAAGTCTAACTATTTATAAACTTATGAGCTTCATCAAGCATGTGTTTTCAAAAAATAATATCTGGGTCATCACGAGACATGAAAATTGTTGATATTTTGGAGCTTTATCATTGTTTTACGTTATAAAAGTATTTTTCCGGTTCAGTTCAGTTTGTTAGTTTACGAATATATTGTGAGTTATATATATAAATCATCACTTGTGAGATTCCACTCTAGAAATTGTGAAGTGATCAAAATAGGTTACCAGTTTACTATTTTAGCCTTCTCTCACCTTCTTTCTAAATTTATTACAACAATGGATATTGTCAGAGATTTCTTCTCCATCACTCTTAGTAATTGTTAGTTATGCTTTATTTTTAGTTTGATGGTATTCTTGTACTTTGTGCTTATATATATATAAGTTGAGGTGGAGTGTGCAACCTAAGACACACTACACTACACAGCTGTGTCTCTTCTTCTCTTGACCCTAATCCTAAAACTTCATATTTTAACTTGGTATCAGAGCTTTGATCAAAATCTAAAGGCTACTGTTTGGTTGTCGTTTGGCTACAGGTTCAGGTGTTTCTTGGTTCTGATCTATTCCTCGGGCTGTGATTTCTGAGGGTGATTGTCGTTTTGCAATAATCTCATTGTTTGGACATGTCGGACATATGTTAACTTCTACTTATAAGAGTAGTATTGGTGACAAGGATACCTTAAAATGTGATTATTGTGTGAAGAATAGGCATATTAAGGAGTTTTGTTTGAAGCTGACTAGACAAGGTGGTGGCCGAGGTGGTATTGTGCGATCCCATGCACACATGGTTGAATCTTTAGAACATCCATCTCAATCTGGTGGAAAATACTTCCACTTCTTTTTCTCAGGATGAGATGTAAACTCTTAGACGTTTGATGGTAAATCTTGATGTTTCCTCTACTATAGTGCATAATCATGCTTCTTCTTTCAACTTTGTTCAAATTGGTATATCTGCTAGTGCATTTAGTGTTTCATCCTCATAAACTCCTTTGATAATCAACACTGGACCACAGACAACATGACAGGTTCTTTTAGTCTTTTCTCTTCGTATTCTATATGTTTAAGTAAGAATAACGTAATAGTGGTAGATGGATCGTTATCCTCTATTTGAGGATAATATTCAATTAATTGCTCTTCAACCTTACCCTTTTTATTCGTTTTTCATGTCTCCACTTTTCTTACTAATTTATTGTTTGTTAACAGTATTACAAATTTCCTAAATTGTTCACTGACCTTTTACCCTATTTATTATATCTTTCAAGATTTGAAGTCAGAAAAATGATTGGCAAAGGTAGAGCACATAGTGTCTATATTTTTTGGATGCTAAAGCTTCTTCTCATTCTACTAGTCAAACATTTCAAGCAGATGGTGTTTTGGCTCTTCAGCTTTTAAATCAGTGACAGACGTTTGGGACATCTTTTATTTGGTGTCTTAGAGAAATTTTTCGCTAATTTAGTGAAACAGTGTAATATGCATACCTTTTTTTGCAATACTTGTGAATTTGCAAAGCATAAACATTCATTTTATCCTAGTAAAAATGATAAAAGCATAGCTCCCTTTATCATTATTCACTCTAATACATTGGGACTTTCCCGTGCTGTATCTATTTCTGGTTATCATTGGTTTGTCACTTTTATTGACTATTATTCTCATCTTACGTGGGTTTACTTACTCCGTACTAAAAGTGAAGTTTTCTCTTACTTTAGATCTTTTTATGAAATGGTAAGTACCTAATTTGATGCTAAAATCAAAATCCTTCGAAGTGACAATGAGACTGAGTATATAGATGAAGAATATCATTCCTCTCTTAATGAGGACAACATTCTTTATCAAAGTTGCTCATTCATTGATGTTTACCATGAATGTTCCTAAATTTTTTTGGGGAGATGTTGTTCTTAGTGCTATTTATCTTATTAATTGTGTTCCTTCTGTTTAAGTCACATATTGAGTGCCTTTCTGGGATTTATTCTACTCTTTCCATTTTTTCCATTCCTCTTAAAGTGTTTGGGTGTGTTTGTATCGTACATGATTACAAATCTTCTAAGGGGAAACTTGACTCCAAGGACCTACGGTGTGTTTTTATTGGTTACTCTTCGACCCAAAAAAGATATAAATACTATCATCTCCGAACTAAAAAGGTGTTTGTTAACATAGATGTTACCTTTCGTGAAACTGAGGCACTTTTTCTAATTTTCATCAAACATGAGCTTGGTTTGATAGGTTTTTCAAAGTTATGCTTAAATTTGGGTGTAAATAGAGCCATATTGATCATACTATCTTCATCAAACACGATGATAAGATAATTGTTCTGATTGTGAATGTCGATGACATAGTAATAATTGGGAATGATATGTAGGCAACCACCAAACTTAAAGCCCAATTGGCTAAGGAGCTTGAAATTAAAAACTTTGGTCCATTGAGATACTTTCTTGGGATTGAAGTTACTAGATCAGATAAAGACATTTTTATCTCCCAGAGAAAATATGTATTTGACCTGCTTGAAGAAACATGCATATTAGGATGTAGATCTATATATTCTCCTATTGAAGTCAATCATCGATTGAGTAATGGTGTTGATGTAGTTGATAAGGAGAGGTATCAGAGATTAGTGGAGAGATTGATATCTCTCTCATACTTGTCCAAATATTGCATATACTGTGGGTGTTGTCCATCAATTCATGAATGATCCTCAAACTCTTCATCTTGAAGCTGTTTATCGTATTTTGAGATATTTCAAATGAGCTCTAGGTAAAGGAATTATGTTCTCCAAACATGGTCACTTGAAGTTAGAAGTATATACTAATACAGACTCGGTAAATTCTATGGATGTCAGATAATCTACTTTGGACTACTGCAGATTGATAGGAGGAAACCTTGTTAATTGGCGTAGCAAAAAACAAGCAATAATAGTTAGGTCTAGTGCTAAGGCTGAATGTAGAGCAATGACTTATAGATTTTGTGAGATTATGTAGCTTAAAACCTTACTAGGAGAGCTCAGAATTCATGATGATGGGCCTATGAGCCTATATTGTGATAATAAGGCTTCTATCAATATTGCTTATAATATATTCAAAATGATAGAACTAAACAGGTTGAGATTGACCGACACTTTATCAAATAAAAGTTAAACAAGGATTTGATTTGCATGCTTTTTATGAAATCGAAGAACCAATTGACCGATTTTTCATAAAGGGGCTTAGTAGCAAGATTTTCTATCCTATTGTTTACAAGTTGAGTATGAGAGATACCTATACACCAACTTAAGGGGGAGTGTTAGTTATTGTTAGTTATACTTTATTTTTAGGGTTAGGGTATTCTTGTACTTTGTGCTTACATATATAAGTTGGGGTGTAATTTTGTAACCTAAGACACATTATACTCCACATTTGTTTGCAAGGAACTAAATTTCATTTTGAAACCGTTGAAAGTCTGAAACATTTCTGTTTTTATGGAGACCGAAACGAATCACTGATTGAATATCAAAATTCTTATATTTCGAGGTGTTCAAGTAGGTTACGAGGTATTTCGGTATATTTCGACCTATGCTTTGAAATATTTCGGAATGTTTCGACCAATGTTTTGAAAATAAAATTTCAAATTTTTCTTTGTTTCCATCTTGTGTATAAAATGTTTCCTAAATATAACCAAAACGTTTCCGTTTCCAAGCTCACCGAAACAAAATTTTGATCCTTGTCTGTTTGTCTCTTCTTCCCTCTTCTTTCTCCAAACACTAATCCTAAAACTTCATATTCTAACTATCACCAATAGTACCATAAATATTTTGACTGCCTGCATACGGTAGGGACGCACACATGGATGTGCAGCTGAGTCTACATCTCAGAGTCGCAACATCAAAAAGATTATATTCTAGCCCACAAACCAAAAACCGGTTTTGTTAATAGAATACAGAACAATACAACACAAAATGTAAACTCCTACTATCAGCCATATATAAACTATTTATAGCTTATCAGCTGACTGCCTTAAACCTGTAGAATAGCAGGACTTTTTTCCTCCTCTGCTGCAGTGACAACTGCCTGTACACCTTCCAAATTATAAACATTGAATGCTCCAACAGCATACCCACCTTTTTCTGCATTCTGCATAAGGAATGATGGTCACTAGCAGGATTGGGAGCTAATAACATATAGTTTGTTTAGTTCAAAAGCTCTTACAAAAAGGAGTTCTTTAGTTGATGAAAGTTTGATTGGACGAGCCCAACATTTGACAATGTTTGCCAGAGCGCTACTGTCACCAACATTTCCTAAAAATGGCACATGGTGGGGTGAAACATGCTAAAACACAGTTCTTGTGGAAACTAATGATATGAAAAGCTGTACAAACTCAGATTACCAGGGAAAACAATGTATGAAACTCCTGGATGTCTGCTTTCGGGACCTAGCTGCCACAAGGGAACACCAGCCATAGCCTGTCCAACTACCTTGGCACATTTTGCATCTAGAGCTTTTGTCGCAAGGTCTGAAGAGGTAATCCCACCCTATAAAAGTAAGAACTTGATGTCAGCTAACCCATAAATTCTCGTTTTCTTTGCATGGAGGAGGGATAAAAATGATTGATCATTCTCTCCACAATAATGGAAAACCAGCACTGTAAAAAGGCAAGAGCATGAGTGGATTAAATATTTCCAAAGCTAAACTACACTTTCTATTCTTATTTTATCTATTTTTCTCGTTGCACTTAAGAATGTCTATGCACTGCAACACATTTCTCCCATCCCCAAGTCCAACTGAATGCAGCTTGAATGGTTGAGATCTGAAACTCTAACCCTGAGAATTATGAACAATGAAAGGCACAGAAATAATGCTAACAGACACAAATGGAAATGGAAAAGATTAGGTGAACAAGAAAGAAAAAAACTGGATGATCCTAAACAAAATGAAAGAATGAAATGAAAAAGAAAAAAAAAAAAACAAAGATACCCCAGAAATAATACCCTGCTAATGTGAAAAAAAAAGGGTATTAATAAATTGAACATGTTTATATAAATCGAAAGCTCATTACTTACTATGCATGATACAATACAATAGAATTCAAAAACTGAAAACATAAGAGTCAGATCCCTTCAAATTGTATTGTAAAGGACACATGCAATACATGGTATGACACACAACATGCCATATATCATACAAGCACACTTGGGTGCTACTGTCTCTGTCTAAAACTAAGTTGTGGTAAATAATCACATCCCAATAAAGGTGCATCAAGACTAACATATCTCTTCCAATCTATCACATACTTTGTAAAGACTTGTCTCTAGAGGGCAATCCCACAACTTGCAAATATGCGCACTTACTGTCTATATGCCCAATACTCCGTCTTGATGGAGGATGAACCTTCACCCACTCATCAAGTAATATATAAAAATTTAATTCATTGTTAGAGCATCTCAATTTAATCATAATCCAACATTCCTAATTTGACCATTTGACATCAAAATAAATAAACACCCAACACTTGATCACTGGAACAAATAGAATTACCTTTGCAAGTATATAACGAGGTCTTGTAGATATCCGCTTCACTATTTCCACCAGTGCAGAGCTCACCTTAAAATTGATCTCCAAACTCTCACAAGGTGCTGTTGTTCCATGAAGACGACAATCAGCAGTAAAAAGTAATCTTTATTGAATCTCGAATGTAAACATACTTCACATCAAGGAAGTTGAGCAAAAAATATACCAAACTTTGTATAATGAAATATCATATAAGGTATGGTAAGAGAATATAAGTTTCTGTGACAAAATAAGTGAAGACTCACTTTTCCCTGTAATAACCTCACGACTGGTCATTATGAGAGTGTCTTTACAACCCCTTAGGGCAGCATCTGCCATCTCAGCTGCTCGAGTGATTTCTTCCTCCCTCTCTTCTAATGATTTCATGGCAAGATTATCGACAGATATCTGTTCATGAATTATAGAAGGTAACTTATGACCACAACTCCAAAAATGTGATTGGAAATGATAATTGGTGTGAAAAAGCTTAAACTAAATTACTCCATCCCCTTCTCCCCCGCTCTCTTTCGCTCTTTGTGAAAATATCACCAAATCACCACTTCATGTATTTACGGGGAAAAAGAAAAAAAATTGGGTTTATATTTCACCTCTATACTTTGTAGGATATGGCTACATTGTAATTTAAGTTCTTCAACCTGTAGATTGCAAAAAAAAAAAAAATTGGTATGAATTATGCATAACAATGATCAGTATATAAAGACACAAGAAAATTTTGGAATTGCATTGACCTGTTTTGTTGTTTTGGGAACATAGGAACCCACAACAATAAGTCCACCTCTCCTTACTCTATTCACTCCAAGATCCTGGGGCAAAACTGGAGCTTTAGAAATAATTCCCAGCCGAGCGGAGACAAAACTAGCAGCAGTGCGGCATAAGAAACGCTTTCCCTTCAGTTCTGCCTGTCAGTGAAATGTAGGCTTATTAAAATGACCTATGCCAGTTTTCATGTGCACTTGCAGGAAGGTATAAAAACTCGAGCAGTGCAACAGGAGAAGTAACCTGGATCATTCCAGCAGCAAATACAGCCATGTCTCTTTCACTAGCTGCATTGACTATACATGTTGACCCCTGCATTACCCAAGAAATTAAAACTACAGTAGCAGGATATTAGATATACCAAACAAGCATATGGTAGAAAGCCCATAATTTTGTGAAGGCATTGTAGTTTTCATTTTTTTTCTCTTTTCGGGTTTTGTTTTGTGTGTGTGGGCAGATAGCAAGCATGCAAGGAGAAAAGGTACCTCACCCTAAAAGGGTTAAAATTAGGAATCTTGTTTTCCACGGAGAGTTGACTAAGGAATATAATATGGGCAACCTCAATGGTTTGTCACTCAGGGGGAGGTCAACGGTCAGACATGCCGACTAAAGAAGGCTACATATGGTTTAAATCAGTCACTTTGAGCTTGGCTTGGACAGTTTAGTGAGGTTGTGTCAGAATTTGGACTTTATCGTTGTCAGGTAAAACACAGTGTTTAGCAAGATTCTGAATCTGCTATGATTGTCTAGTTATGCGTGTGGACAATATTGTCATCAAAGCTAATGAGAGTGAAGGTATCATTGAACATAAATTATCTTGAAGCCGAAGTTTCATTCTAAAGACCTGGGTAAGTTGCATTACTTTCCAGGAATTAAAGTTGCTACATCAAAAAGTGGTATCACTGTAGCTCAAGTTTTTTACACTTTCTACCTCAAACATTGCTTACATGTACAGAACTAGCTGACCCAATGAATCCCATAAAAACTGACTATTGATCTAGGTCAGTTGATTAGTCATCCAGATAGGTATAGAAGATTGATTGGTAAGTTGAATTACGAGCTTGTCAGTTGACCAGAAATCTATTCTCTGGTTAGTGTAGTAAGCAAGTTGATGGTGTAAACTTTGATAAAACAAAGACAGAAGAGAAAGATTACATTACATCGGCCAATGGTTTTGATTACAACGTTAATAATAAAGATGCAATGTAGAGACCCTTTATAGTAGGGCAAAACAAAAGAAATAAATGATTAAACTATCCCTAATACTAAAATACTCTTAACAACCCCCCTCAAACTCATGATCTGATTCACATAATTCGTCTGTATACACTTTCGCTCTCAACCTCCATGCGTGAATCTGCGAGTTGAGAGCGAATTCGTGATAAATTCGTGAATTCATTTATTTGAATTTGCGAATTCATGCAAACAAATTCGCCACCAGCTTTATGCAAATAAAAAGATTATTCAATGAAAATTTTAAACTCCATTAATTAGCCACACCAGCTGTACTCCCTTAATTGAGGGATTTCTAGCTGGCTGCCACAAACAAAAGCAAGTTAGAAGGCTACCACATGCAAAAGGAAAGGGGCTGCAACCTTTTATGGGCAAAGGGAGGTCTCCTTCATTTGGTTTTGTCGATGTGGAATTCAAGCCAAAGGCAAATGCCTTGAGGCTCTTCACAGTTCACAGTTCATTGTTCTCTTTTTTTTTTTTTTTTGAACTAAGATTTTTCTTCACTCATTTATAATATATTTGTATATAATATTTTATTTTTTAAAAAATATGACACTCTCAAAGGTGCTACCGCTGTCAAATATTTTTGAATGTTGCCGTTTTTGTATTCACGATTACGCTCTATGTGATCTAGCTCATGATGTGGTGGCTGAAAACATCAGCAGGTCACCTAAAAGAAAACTGAAGCGCAAAATGGTGTGACACTTCGTAAAGAAATCCACAAACTGCAAATTATAATGAAGGAATGCAAGAGAAATAATGCCCAACTGAAAATGATGGTGTATAAAATGACAATCAATCTCAATATACTTTTGTGCGCTCATAAAACACTGAATTGTGGACGATCTGGATGCCATTCATGTTGTCACATACATAGGGGTAGGAGCCAACAAAGATATGCAAAGATCAACAAGTAACTATCGTAACCAGACTATCTCAGTGATAGTGCAAACCATAACACGATATTCAAATCAGTAGAAAAATGAGCAATTACAGTTTGTATTTTACTCTTCCAAGAGATGATCACCAAGAAAGAGACAGAAGTCAGTAGTGGACTTGTGATCAATGGATTCAATAGCCCAATCAGCAATAGAATAAGCTCTGAGTTCCAACAAAGAAAGAGAAGAAAAATAATAAACTTTCGTATAGTGTACCCTAAAGATAAAGAAGAATGCAAAGAACAACAGCTTAGTGAACAGTGGTAGGTGAGGTAACAAACTGACTAATAATATGAACTTGCATAGGAGATGTTTGGGTGAGTAACAGTAAGAAACACCAAACTACCAACAATAGCGAGCACAACATAGGATCTGACAATGGAGTGCCTTCAGTGGAAGAGTAACGAACATTGACATCTTGCCCAAGTGTCTGATAAGCGAGCTTGCTTTATAATTTTTCAGGCATAATTGGACTGAGAGAGAAGATAGCCCATAGGTGAAGAGGCGACCTCAATGCCCAAAAAAGATCGGAGTTGACTCAAATCCTTTATCTCAAAATATTCTAACAACAGGATCTTTAACGACAAAATACCTATAGTGTCATCACCAAAAATGATCATATCATCAAACATCTAACAAAAGTACAATAGAACCGGAGGGAGAAGATCGCCGAAAGAGAATAGAGTGACGAGCATTACCACGAAAACCAAGTCACAAATGACAAAAGAAAATTTGGTAAACTATGAAGGGGTCTGCTTAAAACCATATAAGCCATTGCAGAGTTTGCACACCTGACTAGGACTATGAAGCAAACTAGGAGGAGGAACCATTATGAAAGATGTTTCATTAGATATACCTAACAGTAACTGATATAGTCATCAATGAATGAAACATAATATTTGGACCCTCCTTTGATGGGAATAGGAATAGGTCACCAGGCATCAGAATGAACAAGATCAAAAGGTCCAACCATGCAAGAGAGATAATAGAATTTTTATTAAAAGTGGCCTTAGCTAACTTGCATCAACTACAACTGGATATGTCATGACACTCTAAGTTACCCAAACTATCATTTGAGACTAAAAACTTCAAAAGATAATGAGAAATATAACCAATACGAATATGCCACAAATAAAAACTAGACGATTGGGAACTCAGATGAAAAGAAGACAAATCAACATTAGAGGTCGCAATATTTGGAACATGCAACTCATTCAACACATAATCCTCCCTTTATACGACCTATCCCAATTACATTCTTGGACCATGGATCCTGCACAACACAACTAGAAAAAGAAAAGTGAACTAAAGATACAGAATCAAAAAGCTGACTAACTAAAATCAAATTTAAGATGAGTTGTAGAATATAGTAAACATCAAGAAGTGTTAATTGAGAAGAATAATAGACCCAACATTAGCCAATAACATTTGAGTATCATTGGCTGAAAGCATAGATACAAATAGAGCAGATAAGGTAGATGCAAATAAGGAAATAATAATTGGTCATGTAATGTGCAATACCTGAGTCAAAGACTCAAGCAATTCAAAATATACTTGGAGGACCCAAAGTGAACAAACCTATGAAAGGAGAGATTGAGAGAGCATTAGGCTGCTAGGATAAGGGAAGCTTCTGCAATTGATCAACAAGTATAGTCAATTTTACACTGATGTTCTTAAGAGAGTCAGTTTTTCAACTTACCCTAGTTGGAGCAAAAGATAATCAAATAACAGCAATCAAATCACCAGCCAAATCTGTACAAGTTCAATTAACCCAAATCCAAAAAAAAAAAAAAATCAAAGCCCAATACAATGTCCAGAAACCAAAAAAATCCAAAAGCCCACAAGATAATAACAATGAAACCCAGCAACCAAATTATCACGTCCTAAACTAGAAGCCCAAAGAAGTAAAACCAAGCAAACAAGGCTTACAAGCAAAGTAGCTGATGTAGGACGGGTTGAAGAAGAAAATAAGAGAATAGAAAGAAAAGAAGAAATAAGAGGGGTGGAAGAAATTTACTTCATTTTAGTAAGGAATCGGTCAAAAACTACACAAAATTCTCAACTGAGAATCACTTTCTATTATCACTCTCTAATAAAAATAGTTCGGATTACACCATTATTTATAGACTAAATTTCCTATCAAAATAAAAATTATTCTCCTACTAAAATTCTAAAAGAATTTCATAATTAAACTCTCAAATCTCTATCCTACTAAAACTCTACAATAATTTTCTAATCAAACTCTAATTAATACTCCTAGTCAAACAAATATTTTCTAACTGATAAAATAATACTAACACAAATAATAAAATTCAATTCTTAAATTTAAGTTCATGCAATCCATTTTCGATCTCTATCAATTCTCCTTGGCTAAAAAAAACTCTTCTCCAAAGAGTTGGAAGGCCACAAAGATTCCAAAAAATTTGAAGAAGCTTGTATCCCAAGAAAATAACATTGTATATTTCCATAGTAGAAAACAATCCCTTCATGCATTGCATCTATCACAGTCTTATCCACATACACTATTATAGGTAAAGAAAGCATATAAACCAGTGAAGACAAAATAGCAAGTCCATTTGTAGTGGTACCCTTTGAAACTCTTTTTAACTTCTTCTATAAAAAGATCCTTTAAGATCGATTTATCAAAAGCAATTGATGGATGATGATGAAAACTTTTAAGCTCATCAACGGTATCTAATTTTAGCTCATCATTCAATTGAACTAGAGTTTGTGGTTGTGGTGGAACTTTTTAGGACAAAGCTTGTTTAACAATTTGTTAATGATCAATAGGTAAACAAGATGAATCAAAATTTACCTTCTCTGCGAGGTTCTGATTTGGGAGCTTAACTCCAAACATGACAACCAACTTATGTACACCTTCATGTATATATTCCATTGATGTATGGAGTGAACCCATTGATACTTGGAGTGAATCGAGCTTAGCATCACGTGCTTCAAGTGTGACAAGTAATTCGGCATTGATAACCATATTGATTAGAAGAAAGCTTTACGAAATTTATGAAAATTCTGAGGTTAATCTATAATTTTAGAAAATTCTGGGGCCAAAATATATTTCTGAATTTTTGGGGCTAAAGTATAATATTTGAAACTTTTGGGAGGCAAAAGTGTAATTTCAAAAACTCCAAGGGTTAGATATGTAATTTTGAAAAGGCTTGGGACTGTTTGTGTAATTTCGTGGGTTTGGGTATTGGGCTTTATGTTATGGGTTTTGTGTAGGGGCAGTGGGTATTTTTTTTTGGTTGGACTGGGTTCTGCTAGGTTTTTTTGTTTTGGAAAGGGACTAAAACTTGAGGATGACTGACAGATCTCAAGAAACACAACCACAATCGAGAATGATCGAAGTTGGGCACTAATACCAAATTAATGTAGGACAGGTTGAAGAAGAAAATAAGAGAATAGAAAGAAAAAGAAAGAAATAAAGAGGGGTGGAAGGAATTTACTTCATCCTTACAATTGGTCAAGAAACACACAAAATTCTCCACGAACAATTACTTTTTATTATATCACTCTCTAATAAAAATAGTTGGGATTACACCATTATTTATAAACCAAGTTCTCTACCAAAAGAAAAACTATTCTCCTAAATTTCGAAAAGAGCTTAATAATCAAACTCTCAAATCTCTATCCTACTAAAACTCTACAATTATTTTCTAGTAAAACTCTAATTAATACTCCTAGTCAAACATATATTTCCTAACTAATAAAATAATAGTCAAACAAATAATAAAATTCAATTCTTAAATATAAGTTCATCCAATCCTTTTTCAATCTCTATCAGTAGCTCAAAGCCTAACACTAAGCCCCACAATAAGCTGGACTAATAGACCAAGCTAAATAGGCCCACATGCAAAGTTAAAACAGATCAAAACCTAACTACAAGTCAAAAATCTGCTCTGTAACCAAGAATCAAAATATCAATTTAAAATACTGTTTCAGTCAATTCGAAAATGGAAACGTTTCAAAAACACAATAGAAATGAAAAAAAAAATATAAAAACACAAATACAATCCATTTATTTATAAAGATAAGCTTAATAATTGATTAATTGAGCATATTTATTGGGTTAATGTCCATTTATATAAGATAACATCAAGTTTGAGGAAAAAAAAAGGGTTAGACACGAGACGGAAATCACTTCAATTAGTTTTAAATACTTAATTTTCATAAAACAAACACATTTTACATGTATATATGATCGTTTTAAATTAAATATGACATGTGTAACACTTTTAAATTAAAATGAGTACAAATTTATTATTTGCATGCTATTATAATACTAAATTACTAATTTAAATTGTGTCATCGAATTACTAAGCTATTTATTAATTATATTTAATTTCACATATTAAATATAACATAAAATTAATTGCAGTTATGTTGATAAGTTAATTAACAATAATAAGTTATTTATTAATTATAGGGGCTATTAACAATTACAAAGGAAAAAAGGCTGGTTGAAATGACATTAATGTTAATTAAAACAAAATAAAAAGGGGGAGGAAATTATATAGGAGGTGACCAAATCATTCTAGAATCACGACACAGACGCATGAGAGAGGAAATATAGCGACTGGTTGCAAACCCAGATCCAATCGAGAGATGCCAGGAACAAGCAAAGAAAGAAGATAGAACAAAAAAAACATAAAGAAAGAAGAAAAACCTACCTGGAGGCTGGATCAATTCACAACCTTCGGGTAATCTAGATCTTTCTTTTCTTTTCAATTTCTTGAGCCTTTTTCCTCCCCTCTGTTTGTCTTCTTTTATTTTTTTATTCTTTTCTCTGTTTTGCTTAAGTGGTCGAATCACTGTTTGTGTTTAGGCAAAAACACCACCGTTTCGACCAAAATAGTACAAAATAGTGGGGTTTCGATCAACACTCCTGATTTTTGCAATTCTTCCTTAGTTTCGTGTCGGTGTGTTGAAAAACTGAAACAGTCATTGTTCAAAGTCGCGATATCGGTCATTAACTCGGAGGGCACTGATGCACATTAGTCGTGGCGCGATATAGGCCGATATGCTCAAAACGGAAGATAGAAGCTCCAAAAAAATTTGAAAAAATTATAGAAAATTCTAAAAATATAAACATCATCATTCATGCATCATATATACACAATACATCTAAAAACACATTAAACATAATTAAAATAAAACATAAAATAGCTACCGAAAATAATTATCATTATCAATGTTCAATGTAGGCATTTAGGAACATATTGAGCCATACTCATTGCCACATTAATGTATTATTATTATAAAATATAAATGTATATAATTTTTACATTGAAACTTTGTTTACCACAAAAAAAAAACAGCCTAAAAAAAAAAAGCAGCAGCCAGAAAAAAAAAATACAACAGCACCCAGAAAATACAGAAAAAAAAAATTGCCTGTTGAATGAAGGACATAGTAGTTGAACTTACGACTTCCAGTTTGGTAACAGGCACCTCTACCAACTGAGCTATTGATTTTATATGACTTGAAAGACAAATAAATATATTTAAAGACTAAGTAAAAAGCCAGATAGAACAAAAAAAAACCACAGCTTGTTGAGGGATATAAGAATCGAACTTATGACTTCTCGATTGGTAACCTGGATCTCTACCACTTAATCTATTGCTTTTATATGATTTTAAAGGCAAAAATAAATATTTAAAAACTCAATAAAAAAAAAATTACTTTTTAAGTCAAATTTTTCTTTTTCCCTACCCACCTAAAGTCGTCTCAGATGAGAGAGTCACAACGAGAGAGAAAGGCAGGGAGAAGTAGAACCACTCCGATCGTCACAGCAATAGCGATTCTTTGCCTATCGTCACAGCACCGAAGAAAATCAGCAAAAGAGAAAGAAGAACAAAGAGAAAACAGAAGATGAAAATTGTAGACCCTATTTCGTTCGATCAAGAGGTATGTGGTAAATCCTTAGTTCTCTTGGTTTTTATAGTTGAAAAAGAGGGATTTAGGTTATCAATTTCATGTGGTTTCTGCCCTGTCCGGTTAAGTTTCACATGGGCTTATGAGTATCGGCAGACTAGTCTTGCTATATTTCCCTTCCTATCTTTACTTTCTTTCCCATCCTCTTTTTTTTTTTAGGATATTTGTTTAGCCTGAAAAAGTGACTGATTTTTAGGATTTTACAGATTTTGGGAGATTGTTCACAGGCTTTTTTGTCTCGGATCGATTCCGGTAGAACTCGTCCGAGTTAAACCGAATTCCTCTGATATCAGCCGATAGTAACGAGTTGAACCGAGATATAGGTGATATCTGATCAATTCGTCATTTTCGTGTACCATGTATCGATATTGTATCGATAAGGGCCAAGGCGAATACGACTCGGCCGAGTCGTATCGGACTTGTCCGATGCCTTGAACCATGCTGAAACGTTTCATATGTTTCGAGCGTATCGATACGGCATTTAGATCCTTGTCCGCTACCAAAAGCCCACAACAAATTATTAACCCGCTTGCTTGTTGAATAGTCCAAGGGACGTAAAATTCAGAGGTTAAGCAACAATCAGACGACAAGAAAAACAATCAGAAGAACCTCTATAAATGAAAAAGAAGAACAACAGAGAGAAAGAACCAACGTGAGGAAGATCCAATGCAGGTCAACCAATATAAATTGCAAGCGAACAAACTAGGAAACTCATGGAGTCAATAACCCAGAACCCACAGCAGGCATAGCTTCACCAGGCAGACACGAATAGGTCAGTTTGTGACCTTTTCTGTCGCAAACAACTTCTGGCCGAACCAAGAGTGGCCAGCATTCCTCTCAAAAATCAGTTCCAGATGCTTCAATTTCTTCAATTGAGTGCAAGAAAACCTTAATTGCACCTCTCAGCAGTGAATCAAAGCAGCAATCTCAAGAAAAATGTGGAATCTTTAGATCTAAGATTTTCGATCCAAAATCTGAAAAATATTCAAAAATCCAAAAACAATACCAAAAGGCTACAAAAAAAAAAAAACTACACCATGTTGGAGCCCACACATAGTTAAACAAATTGGTGGTGTCGAAAGCTGCTTAGTTGATGATGTCATCTCATGCGACAGTGACGTCAACCCTTGTGTGACACAAATCAGCTTCTAATGAACACTGTTCTGTTTCTAATCATGTTTAAGGATCGGAACATACTCTAATACCATGTAAACTTTGATAAAATAAAGAAAGAAGAAGAGAAAGAGAGAGAAAACATTACATCGGCTAATGGTTTTGATTACAGCATTAATAATAAAGATGCAACGTAGAGACCTTTTATAGTAGGACAAAACAAAAAAACTAAATGACTAAACTATCACTAATACTAAAATACTCTAACAAATGGAACCTCCAAGAATACCTCAGTCGAAAGCAGTTATCAAGTTTTTAACTGATTAAGATACTTCAAAGGCTCCTGATCAAGTATTGTTAGACAAAGCTCATGGACATTTGCAAGTGGTTAGTTTTACCAATGCAGGTTCGACGAATTCTTCGTCAAATAAAGGATCAGGGTATTTACAAATTTCTTGGAGGGAATTTGGCAAATTAGAAAAATAAAAAAAAACAAAGTGTAGTTGCTTAATCTAGTGCTGGACTATGGCTCATATTACGTGCGACCTATTTTTGCAGAAGTTGTTTTTCATAATTAGGTCGCACTTCATATCACTTCAACTTCAATTTTTCATGAATGTATGAAACATATTGAGGTTGACAATCATTTTGTTCATCAAAACCTGCAGTTTAAAGAGATTACTACGTGTTTCATAAGATCTAAAAAACAATTGTGGATACCTTCACCAAGTCTATTTCCAGAGATAAAATTCATACTATTTGTTCCAAGCTAGAACTACATGATATATATAGTCCATCTTGAGGGTAAGTGTGTGTTAGTAATAAAAGCGAGAGTATTTTGTCATTATGATGGGTACCCCATAACAATATATATGTAGCTTTGCCAGAGGTGCAGGGCTAACTTATACCCTATCTTCATGTTTCTCTCTCTCTCAGTCCCTCTTCTCTTTATCTCTCTCTCCCCAGCTTACTTATCATAAGTGAATAACTGGAAAGAACTATCAACTGAACAATATGAAATGAATAGAAAACAAAAACTAATTCAGGCAGAGGCTTGTCCTTTGTACCTTTGGCAAGCTGCAAAGCCGCTCACAAACAGCATTAGGTCCACCTGTTCTCAATAGATGAATGGAAATAGATGCAACACTGCTAGCTGGTATGCGGCCACTAGTTTTCTCCTCTACCCACTAAATTTCAAATGGACAACGTAACAAAACAACAATTAACTCTTATCTTTTCTCGGGGAGTATTCATGAACTGCCACCTATTTCATCCACATAATACCTCACGCAGGTTTGAAGATTTATAGCCAAATGCAGCATCTTTCGCAAACTCTGTTTCCCCTGCAGGGACAAGTCTAAAGACACCAAGCTCCTTTACGTGTTTAGCATGTAAACATGGTTTTGCAAAGTTCGACAGAAGACAAGAGAGAATAATACCTACTGGAATCTGCAACATAGTGTATATCTCCAATGGTGTAACGGCCTCCTTGAAGGAAAAAAGGGCAAATAATCCACGCATCCATCTCACCTAGTACTGAAACAGCTGCGTCTGCTTCCTGGAAAAATATGACAAGATGTTTAAAGTACGCAGGAGGTATTGTGTTAGAATGTTACCGCCACCCGATTAATTAACAAGATTTTCACCGGCAATGCACAAAACCAAGCATGCACGTGATGGGGTATGTTAAAGTATAAATATTTAAAGTACACCCTGTTTACCAGCTTAAGCTTTTAGATGAGAGGGTTGTTTAACACAGTATTTAAAAATACAGGTTAAAAAGCACGATTTAGAGTCAATAAAGATGACACAAATAAGGGGGCTCTGTCCGTACCTCTGGAAAATGACCTCGTAATGTCGAATCACCCCTTAAAACTACAGTATAGTCAATGTTCTCAACAGACTTGCATGCCGTCCACAGGTTTTTGCAGATATCTGCTATTAACGTAGCGGCCTGAAGAAAGTAGAATTTGTATTCAACATTACAATTCCAATAAAATAATAGAAGTGAGTTTATGTGCAGTAGGCATTGCTTATAATAATTACGTCTTTTCTCTTGACACAAAACAAACTCAAATATCAAAAAGTATATGTTAGAGGAAGGTCATTACCTTATCAAAACTCAGTGACCGGGTGTTGGTCAAAATGAAAAAGCATTTAGGCCTTTTACTGAATTGTTCAACAAGTGACTCGATGTTCCTGAAAACAAGATACACATTCAGTGGCCAATGAACTTGAGTCATTGACAGGTCCAAGGGATTCCTTTTTAATAGTCGGGGGTCCAAGGTGTTTCTTTACATCATGGTTATGGATATCAAATGACAAATTATATTAGTACCCAAAAGAAAATACAGCAGTTCATAGCATATTTGTTTTTTGAGATATTGAAGTAATGCCTTAAGTAGCAATCTTTGAAAGCCATAAGCTTAAGATAGCTGTCAAAACACTCACCATTCTGTTAGTACTTCAATATCATGGACGGTTTGGGTTCCAGTTGGATCATCATCCAGAACAACCAAAGTTTTTTGATTGTTTTGACCCAGTCTACATGTATCCTTGAAGGGGTCTGCTGGCCACTCAGATGGAAGAGATTGCAACACACATTCTGTGCTGAGAATGGGAAGGTTTCCTTCAACTTTGACACCTGTGAGTGTCTCATAAACCTGTGAAGATTTGAGTAGAATACTATTACACCATTAACATCTCACCTAAAATCATGATGATCTTTGTACACTGATACTTGTTCACTTCCAAATTCTATATGTCATATTATGAAACCTTGACTATGTAAATTTCCATTTTTGAATCACTTATATGAAAGAAGAGTAAACGTCTTTTTGGTGAAGAGAGCTCTGTCTTCACTTAATTCTGAACTTATCAAATCATTTGAGAAGATATTGACAACCTCGTATTCTTATTATGTGGACTCTCACATTGGAAGGACAAAGATAGAAATCACACGTCCATACCTTAACTACAGAAGCATCGTCTAATCGACCCCATCCGGCAGCAGAACCTGCTCCACAAAAGTCAGTGGCATGAAAACAACAGTTTTGAGAGAATAAACAGGACACCAGACACATTTTGATATTTGTAAAAGAATAAATGATCAAGATAACTGATACATATGCACACTAGCACCAATATATCGATTGTCTTGATCTAAAACCCACATTTTAATTTTACACAAAACTGATGAACTTCCACAAAAGGTGCAAGATAACTCCTCAGTCTAATGACACAACTTAAGTAAAATACATCTTTACCCATCCAACCATACCTGCTAAGTATAATTGATGTGCAACAGTAGCCATATAAAGTGGAACTCTACGGGATGAGCATTCACGAGAAACAATGCCCTGTGGACAATCACAACCATGATTTTAATTACCCAAAAATCAAATTGCAAAAGAACAATTGTATGAAAAGGATATCAGTCTGACCAGATCCTTCACAAAGATATCTAGTGCAGATAATGGTGTATAATCATTGTCCACCATGTGTGGAGCACGATTCTCAAACATCCTGCAACAGTATACAAATCTACTTACTACATCCATGTACAAAATCAGAAGATTCACACTAATATGAATCTCGGACATATTAGAGATTCAAAAAGAATTATGTCTCTGAAGAAGCATAATATATTGGGAAAAAGTATGATATGAAGCATCATTATCATTCTTACTGATACTGTTGTTATTATTTTTGCTGGATGAATCACAATCAAATAGAAGCAAGCCAATGAGCTTGCAACGGATGAATGCTGGGAAAGGTAATCTCCCCACCTTTCAGCTCAGTACTGTAATTTGGCTCATAAAACAGATCAAGCTGTAATCTGATGAATAACTCTTTACGAGATTGGAAGTATTGGCATTTTGCAATGCATCTTGAATCCAACAAAAATTAGGTTCCTAAGTCATTTGGTTCTATCATTGGCAACAAAATAAGGGAGCACTAGCTCTATGGTGAATTAAGTTTTATTTATACACATGACAGTTAAGATTTAGTAATGGGAAGATAGATACTATGATATCATTTGCCTACTGTAGGAGGGTAAAAGCATTTCATGGATGCTTTTTAACTGATTTATCTTTAATCCTAAGTTTTTTCAGCAGGTTATTTCTTTTTATCAAATTAGCTTCTTGCATATAGCATCTCCCAGAAACCCACTCTGAACTACCAGGCTTCAACCTTGATACTTTTCCATGTGTAATTTGTTTACTTTTTTGTTATATCAAGGTCCATCATCATATCCTTATTACTAGTGAAAATACAAATAATTTGGCAAGCATAGTCAAGAAAAAGTTATTTGCAGATGAGGTGATGCTGGTTCCAGATGACAACACTCAGTGCAATCAGATAAAGGGAATTAAAATCTCTGGATGGCTACAACTAACTTGATATGATGAATGTGATTGCGTAAATTGGGATTTTTGGAATTTGTGTTGAAAAAGAAGGGTAGTAGGGAAAGATGAAGCAAGTAGATTAGGGGTTTTTTTTATACTTTTTAGTGTTAATGCATGGAGAAACCAGAAGTGGTTTAATGCTTTACGGGCTTAAGGCAAGGGTGCCATTTATCCCATCTTTCTCTTTACGTTGGTGGTTAATCTTTTGAGTAGGATGATTGCTAGAGCAAAAGCGATGAGATTGATAAAGGGGAATGCAAGTGGATAGTAAGAGCATAACTGCACAACATTTCAGTCTACTAATGACACTATTTTTTCATGCCTTATAAAAGGGAGTTTTACAGAATGTGCTTTAGCTGATTAAAATATTTGGAAAGTGTTAAGTTTAGGGGGTGAACACAATATTAGAGAGAAACGAAGAGTGGTCGAACTTAACCTACCTCTCATTAACAACTTGTATTTATAGTCATCTCGTAAACATACAAAGGACGGATATCCCCTTAAGAGGTAATTACATAATAATAATACTCTACACCCTCAAGTTGGGCCATATACATCATATAATCCACGTTTGAAACATATGCCTGTAAGACAAGTACGGCTCAATACTTTGGTAAACACATCTACAAGTTGATCCTCAAATTTTACATATGGAGTTGTAATGTCTCCGGCTATTATCTTATCTCAAATAAAGTGATAATTAATTTCGATATATTTGGGTCCTCTCATGAAATACTAGGTTGGCAGCAAAATGAATAGCCGTTTGATTATCACATAACAATTGTTAAAGGAGACTGAACTTAAAAGCTAATTTCCAGAGGTGTAATACCATGTCTACTCACTAATTGTATGTGTCATTATCTATAGTCAACTTCAGTACTGGATCTTGCTACCACTGTTTGTTTCTTGTTTTTCAATGTGACCACATTACCCCCCAATAAAGTACAACAACCAGTGGTTGATTTCCGATCTACGGGAGAACCAGCCCAATTAGCATCCGAAAAACCCTCCACCCTAAGGTGCCCATTGGCTCGATACAACAAGCCAATATCAGGTGCACGCTTGAGGTATCGAAGGATGCGAATAACTGCCTCCCAATGTGGAACTCTAGGGCATCCCATAAACTAACTTACCACACTAACTGTATAGGCAATATCCAGTCAAGTAATAGTGAGATAATTGAACTTTTCAACCAACCTACGATACTGGCCTAGATTCTCAAACAGTACACCATCATCTATCAACAACTTCTGGTTCAGATCTATAGGAATATCAATTGGTCTGTCATCCAACAAACCTACTTCTTCTAACATGTCAAGTACATATTTCCTCTAAGATAAACAAATACTCCACTTAAATCTGACAGCCTCAATACCCAACAAATACTTGAATTTTCCTAGATCCTTAGTGTGAGATCGATCGATCGATCCTGCATGAAGGTTTTTAACTTGGCAAGATCCTCAAAATTATTACCAGTAATGACAATATCATCCACATAAACAATCAATAGAATGTACCCTGATGGTAATTTGTGTGATTTTAAAAAAGTTATGGGACTCGGACGAGGTGGGTCAAATTAAGTCATGAGCTTGGGCTACTTTTATTAGGTTGGATTACGTGGATTGGTTGTATATTTGGATACTAGGCCAAATATTCAAATTGGATCAAGTATTAAAGAAGTTGGGTTAGTTCTTTTAAAGATATGGATTTGGTCGGACTAGGGTTTAAGTAAAATCAAGTCAAAACTTTTAAAACCCACCAAATGAATTGGGACCATTTCTTCTTGACAATCCAAGCAATCTAGTTTGAATTCTCAAACCCTAGATGCCAAACTTCCCTTTTTTAAATGCACAACAACTTTGAGATGAGATGGATTCACAACATTGATCAATGATGACATTTGACCATGACAAGAGACCCCGATGAATACAATATTTTGATGAAGTTGAAATGCAATACAAGGCGCATATGGTTTGGCAACCTGTGGTTCTTGTTGGCATTGTCGGACCTTGTTGGCGGAAATGAAAACCATTGACAATGACAACCCAGATGATTAGTAACCACGACGAAAATGATACTGTTCACAGAAGTGGTGTCATGAGAAGTGATATTAGCGATGATGATGGTTAGATGATGAATGATAGTTTTCAAATCAGAGGATAGTTTGGATCTAAATTTAGGCTCAGATACCTATTGATACAGGACGGTAGGAGGAGAAGAACAAAGAATAAGGGATACCATTAGGTCATAAGATATTAATTTTCCACATAGTACGAATTGCCATAGTATCACTCAAATCAAACAATCAAAGATTACATGATTATTTCTAAGTTAAATCTCCTACCAGAACAAAAATTATTGTCCTAATTCTACAAGCGTGTCCTAATCAAACTCTCACTATCACGATTTATAAAACATAACAGAGTCAAAAAAAACTCTCTAATTAAATAATCCAAAAAAAAAACTAAAAATTATAGAAACCATTTCAATAAAATTGCCAATTACATTACCCCTTGCACCAAAAATCGCGGGCTTCTAAAGTTGAATATATTGGTCCAATAAACCAATGGCCATGCCATTTCCTGTACTAGCACTAGAAGAGACTTAAACTTTGAAATGGGCCAAAAACCAAGAAAAAAATGATCTAGATCACTTCAATCGGCCAAAAATAATTTTGTAATAATTAAGTTGTCGCGAAAAAAAGCTGCATGTTGAGATCAAACAAAAGTACATGTAATCACTATAAGAAGATTTTGCAAGAGTAATGAAAAGAAAATTCCAAAATGCACGCTGCATACCAAGATGTTCCGCCACTATTTGTGATAACATCAAACAACAATCTTGTATTTAGACCCAATCGGGCCCCGAATGCCATTGCCTCGGCTGCTGATGCTATATGAACTCCGGCAAGAAGCTGATTAACCATCTTTACACAACTGGCAAAACGAATATGGCAAAATGAGATCACCAACATAAGTTTCCTTAGTGAATTCAGACCATCGAATGTATCATGAGATGCATCAGTACATTTTATGTATAACATATGCTCACATACTGCATATTTGTGAATCCCCAAGGCCCTACATGTATAAGCCCTTGTGACCAAGTAAAAGGCAATTCAATCATGAAAGGACAAAGGTCAGATAAGAAGTACCTTCCAGCCCCACAACCACCTTTTATAATATAGAGTTTCTCGCTTAATTCTGTTCATAAAAGGATCAGTTGATGAGTCGTGAGATCATGTGATGGAAAATTAAAACGATCTTTCAATCAATTTTATCCAAAATTCTTATTACCTGACAGAACTGAACCAGTATGCTTAAGGGCTTCATCTGTACCTGATGCCATTATCTACCAATAATTTACCATTAGTTAATTTTAGGACAAGAACATAGATAGAAGAACCATATCTTCAGAAAAGTGAAATATTTCAATTTTTCACACCGTTAGTGTTCCCATGGAGGCTCTCTTAACACCACCAGAGACAGGAGCATCCACCAATTTCAAATTCTTGTTCTCATCTATAAAAATGGTCAAGTGAACTCTTATGTGGTGACCGCAATGAAAAATAAGCAGAAAAGCATTGAGCAGACCTTTTAAGAATCAATCAAATGGTGAAACACTTGCATGCAATAAAGTTACAAGGACAATAAGTACATCAAATGTCCTAAATAACAAGGAACCACAAGAGGTCTCTCAAATTTGAGGTTCCCCTTCTACTTCCACAAAGATTTTAAGAGAAGTAATACAATATCTTCTGCCATAAAAACATGATGATATTCATGTATTGTTGGCAGTGAAAACTTGACTCACTGTGTATGTCCTGTGATCCAGTCTACAACATAATTGAATTAAAAAGTTCAGTTCAGTCTTCAAAAAAGTTTAAGTACCAAACAAACATAAAAAGACTGCAAATACAATCTAGGAGGCTGAAGCACAGATTAGAAGTTGAGGTTATGGGCCTTTACCTAGTCTAGTGTGGAGGAATTGACAGAATAATTAGACCAAACCACATATTTTTAGTCTTAGTTGAGGATCAAAACCCCATTTTATAAGTCTAAAAATGGATGGAAATCTGGTTTTTTTTTTTTTTTTGTGTGTGTGTGGGGGGGGGGGGGGGGGGAGGAGAGGGAGAGAGAGAGAGAGAGAGAAAGAAAGTAAAAGTTCTTTATATCTAAGCTAGGTTCTTTCAACTCATGTCAATATCTCTAACTATATCACTACCTATTTATTGCATCAATGACACACTACACATCTTGTAACGCATTTGATAAATGGGTCACATTAGGTTTGGCAGCATTCATGGGTCTAACGGGTTGCATCTATCATATTTTTAGGTAAAAAACAAACAGTAATATACAATAAAAAAACTGCACTAGACAGGTTCAATGGTTTACATTCAGGTCACAGGGAAGATTTTGTCCATGTTTCATAGCTGTGTCAGTGGGTTGATGTTAAAAACTTAAACACGGTATGTCTAGAAAATGGGTTGATTCTATCAACCTATTTACATCATGAACACAATCAAGCTCGATGCAAAACTACTTCATGTCACGCTCAAGTCATGTTAACGTCACAAATTGCCACTTTCACATAAATATAATATTCATAATAAAGCTCTTGCCAATACTTGGACCTCAAACATGTTAAAGGAATCATCAAGTGTAGAAGAGACCATTCCAAAGCATTTGGCGTGGAGCTATGTGATTTGTTGAATGGACATACAAAAGAAATGTGCCAACTGATATTTTCCCACTGGGAGCACTATAACTCAGAATATTTAGTATCTGTTAAATCATCTAGCTCAGAAACAAATGTCAATTGGTAGAGACTAGAGAGGCACACAAAGGTCATATACTAGTTTGAGAGGAGATATTATGCAGATATGGGACAAGCTCTAACACTACTAGCACAGGCGAACCCCACTCGCCTTGCACTTGCAGAAGTAGATAAAAGAATCAAAAGACATAATTAGATACATAACAAGGTGCACTTATGACATAACCGTAGAGAGGAACAATACCAAATCAATGAAGTTAAAACAAAGAGGTTTACCCAAACCAAAGCCCATCGAAGCCCAATTCCAACATCATTGCATCCAATCTAAAACTAATTGACAAAGGGTGGAGAAACCCACAAGGCCCGTATACTAGATTAGGAAGTTCTATTATATAGATATGGAACAAGCTCCAATATAACTAAGTGGTCATTGTACCAAGAAATATCCCATTTGCTATGATTGTTGGTGATCTTTCCTGAATTTCGTATGATTTTTAGGTTCTACAAACAGTTGCTGAGATGTCAATCCATCAAAATACTCGAACATCTTGTTAAATTGACAGCTTGGAAATGCCTTATCGAGAGGGTAATAATAGAGCAATGTATTTTGCCAAAAAACAAAGCATGCTCATTAGTTTCGGTTCAGCACATCTTCTATTATTCTTTTCTACGCAAATGACGCTTTACCAAGATCTTTAAATTCTCAATTTAAACCCTAAAATATAAAAAATTGCAAATTGCAACTTCAATCATCTAAAAAGATAGTAAAGCGGTCCAAAACCACATGTTTGTTATTTTCTGTACGCTTTTTATTTTCTCTAATTTTGTACTCAATTATTTGTATATTACTCAATTTTAAGTAATTTCCATGAAAATTATTTACTCTATTTTATTAAAACAAACCACATTTCTACCTTTTCATCTCATTGACAATGCAATCTGAGAATTTCAATCTTTCAAGGTGCAAATTGAGAACTTAAAGATCTTAGAGGGTGCAAAGTGTCATTCACTCTGCTTTTCGCCCAACAACATCTAAATTTGTTAAAAAACATATAAATATTGATGAGGATTGTAGACATACAAAAATGTACAAATTCCTTACAAACTTTTAATTTTTTGAAAAAAGTTGTCCAATAAATCTGAAACAATATAAGTTTTTAATAAAGTTGATACCTAGCAAATTTCTCATAACCCAACTTTGATACCATGATCAAACATTCAACTCAAAACCAATTTGCAATTAGTGTACAGAATCACAAGGCTTGCAAGACAAGCTCCTAGGATGTACGAATACGAATATAAGATACCCCGTATAATACAATACGGAAACAGCGATACGACAAAACCCAAAAAAATAGGATACAGAGGTTAGGATACGTCTATAAAAAATATATTTTATATTTGTACTATTATACGACTTGATGACTGTATTTTTAGTGATTCTTTAAACATAGTAAAAAACATTGACAATTTTTTATTTTCAAAAAGGTACATATCGCCTCACTATGGTACATCTATAAATGTATGTGATCAATTAAAGGAATAAGAACAAAAAATTAACTAGATTGTTTGCTTAGAAGTATTTGTTGCTAAAATTATAGTGTAATTAACTAATTTATACTCTTTGAACATGTGATACTGAATAATACTTGAAAAGCACTCATGTCCATGTGTCTTCAAAGTTATATGAATCTTTGTTAATTTACTACATTGTATGTAAAATCGAAAGGAGGAATAAAGATTAAAACTAAAAATTATGCTTACTTCTCATTATCCGCAAAATATCCATATATTTTATTTAGGGAGAATTACACTCAAACCCCTTGAGTTTTGTTACTCAATCACTCAAACCCCCTGACATTTGAAATATTACATAAATACCCTGAGGTTTATACATGCATAACACTTAGACCCTTGCCATCAATTTTTGTTAGTATATCCATTAGTAAATTACACCTAGACCTCCTAAAGTTTGTAGATCTATAATACTTGGACCAAAAATACTCAAATCAAATACAGAAAGTGAAATATTTTAAATTTTACAATCAAAATTCATGTTCTATTGTATCATTTATTGAAATAAAATTAAAAATAAAATTTTAATTTTTTCTTAAAAAATTGTAATTAATATACAATTATAATATCTATTGGAATAAAACTAAAAAATTAAACAAGGAGTCTAAGTCATTCATATTAAAACATAAATTTTAAACAATAAATAGTATAATTGTATACTAATTATGATTTTTTAAGAAACAATTAGATTTTTAATTTTAATTTTATTTCAATAAATGTTATAATAGACTATGAATTTTAGTTGTAAAATTTAAAATATTTGATATTCTATATTTAATCGGAGTATTTTTGGTTTAGGTATAACATTTTAAACTTGGGGGATTTTAAGTATTACACGCTTAGAAATTTCAAGGGATCTGGGTGTAATTTACTAATGCATATAGTAACGGACATTGACGGCAAGGGTCTAAGTGTTATGAGCGTACAAACTTTGGGGGTTTGTATGTAATATTTCAAATATCAAGAGATCTGAGTAATTAAGTGACAAATCTCATAGGGTCTAAGAAGTATCTGTGCTTTATAGACAAACTCTAACACTACACCGCATGTGCGATTACGCCAGCCAATGGACCACTTTTAGTCTAAATGCAATCTGAGCCCAAGTTCGTTTAACTAGATATGTATCATCATTCTAATCCATTATTTCAAATCCGATCTGGCTTTGTTTGGATCTTTAAAACACGATTCAAATTTGGATACATGATAATCTCATCTGATTAAAGCTTGATCCAACGTGTGCATTTAAACATTATATGCGTAGATATTGAAATACAACTTAACTCACTAAAACATTTATCCCAACCATCAGAGTTAGTCTCCCAGCAGAATTGCACATAGGCATTTTGTAGGCACTCATTCCATATTTGTCTATTTGACCTAGTTGTTTTGTGATCTGTGGTTCATTATAAGTTTAAAACTACCAGTTGGTTATTAATGGATTCTAAAAAAGGAGGTTCAGTTGTTAGACCACCACTCTTTGATGAGTCTAATTATGCATATTAAAAGGCTCTAATGAAGGCTTTTCTAAAGTTAATTTTCAAGAGAGTGTGGTTTGATAGGCTAGAGGGTTGGAGCCCTCTCACCACCACTACCTCTGCCGAAGGTAAGGTTCCGGTCACTGAACCAAAATCCCTAAAGACTTGGTGTAAAATTAAATACGATTCTACAAGGTGAAATACGAAAAGCTTGAATGTGATATTCAACACTATGACACCAAACAAAGCATGTGACATCTTAGAAGTTTCTCAAGAAGGAACACCTTTAAGTAAGATGTCTCGTCTCCAAAGGTACAACTCTTAGTTCAAAACTTTGAAGACGTGAAAGGATGAAATATTTAGCGATTTCTATGATAGATTGAGTGATATTATAAATTCATCATTTCGATGGGTACCAAGTATAATGACCCTGAGATCAAATAAAAATCTTGAAATCTCTACAAGAAAGGTTTCATGTAAAGGTGACAGCTTAGAACGGGAGTCAACTCCAACTACCTAAGAAACCGAACGGACATTGTTTTAAGCATTATTAGAAAAGAGGGAGATGAATCCGAGTCACTTTGTTTGGGAAAAATGACAGCCTATTTTGCAAGAATTTAGAAAGTATGTCAAGGTTAAAGGAGTTGAGTCCTTCAAGTCGAAAGGCAAGTCAAGTAGACCTAAATTTCCAAAGTAAGGAGGAGAAAAAAGAAGGAGAAAAGGAAAAAGGATAAGAACTTCAATGCTACAAGTGTAGGGGGTTTGGACAAGTGCCTTGGGAATGACCTAATCAGAAGAAGAAGGATTTACCCAGAAAAGAGAATGGCACTGATTGGCCAAAAGGAGCAAAAGTTAGTCCAAGCCCACATCTATTACATAGTCATGCATATTTTTATGTTTTTATGTTATTTGAGAAAAATCAATAACATTGAAAAAAGAAAAAGCAAAAAGATTTTCTTTTGTTTGTTTTTTCTTGTTGATCATGGTAATCAATTTAGTTTAATTTGTAGTTAAGGATCAAAATTTCATTTCAAAATAGTAAAAACATCTGAAACGTTTCTGTTTTCAAGTAGACCAAAGTGAATCAATGATAAAATTAAAATTATAATACTTCGAGGTGTTCCATAATATTTCGAAATATTTTTTAATATTTCAATGCATTTGCACAATTATTTTGGAATGTTTTAAAGTGTTTTAAGATACTTTGGTATTTTGACCAATGATTTGAAAAAGTATTTCTTAAAAATTTTATTTTTTTCATTTTGTTTTGAAACGGTTCAAAACGTTTCTGAAATATGTTAAAACGTTTTCGTTTCCTAGGTGACTGAAACAATACACCGAAATAGAATTTTGATCCTTACTATGAGCCATATTAGGGGACAAAGAACTAAGTGGTTATAAGTCATAATGCAAGATCCTTGAACCAATTCTCTTTTGCACTAGCGTGTTTGGATAGTGTAATCTTTGTGAATATTCATAAAACGAAGTTCAAGCCCAACCATTCACCTTCGTACTTAGAAGCCTAACTAACTTCAATGATTAATGGCCTTACATGACTCTTAAGTGTTGGTGATAGGCAAGGATCAAAATTTCGTTTCGAAGTACCGTTTCGGTCAACTCAAAAATAGAAACGTTTCGGAAACATTTCGGAAACGCAATGGAAACGCAGAAAAAATATGGAAACGCATAGAAATACAAATGCAATCCATTAATTTATAAAGATATGCTAAATAATTTATTAATTCAACATATTTATTAGGTTAACATCAATTTATACAAGAATAAATTTAAATTTGAGGAAAAAAAGGCTTGACTTGAGGCGAAAGTCACTTAAATTAGTTTCAAACACTTAATTTTTATGAAATAAACACATTTTTACATAATATTAAGGTCTTATAATACACATGAAATGCTAATGAGTACATACTTACATGGTTACATCCATTCCCCTGTGGAGTGTCGAGCAGGCTCATACATCGGTGTAGGCTCTGGGTAGCTACTTAGAGAAACTCCATATGTGACATAAATATGATGACAATAGTTACTCCAAATCATATTATTACGGTAATATAATCCAATTAATAATACTATTTTATTATAATACTAATAATGAAGGGTATCAAATTAAATTAATGATACTTATGTATACTTAAAAATTAAATGTAATTGCAGTGGGTATTAAATGTAATTACAGTAGGTATTAAATATAATTACATTAGGGTATTAAATGTAATTGTTAATACTTATAACCAAAAAAAAAACAAAAAACTTGCACAGCAGTGAGGTATTAAATATAATTATAGTATGTATTAAATATAATTATAATGGGTATTAAATATAATTATAGTAGGGTATTAAGTGTAATTATTTATTCTTATAACAAAAAAATTATAAAAGACAGAAGAGCAGTGGGAATTAAATGTAATTATAGTGGGATATTAAATATAATTATAGTGAGTATTAAATGTAATTACAGTGGGTATTAAATGTAATTATAATGGGGTATTAAATGTAATTATTCATAATGAACCGAATATATCACTGTTTTGTCGAAACGGTTCGAAACAATGCCGTTTCGACCGAAACGGTCCGAAACAGTACCGTTTCGACCGAAACGGTCCGAAACAATACCGTTTCGACCGAAACACTGGAATTTTGTGATTCAACTACTGTTTCGTTTCGGAGTGTTGAAATTCCGAAACGTTTCGGACGTTTCGGACGTGTCGACACGACATTTTGATCCTTGGTGATAGGTGAACATATAGTTAAAGGTTCGAAAATTCCCAAATCTCTTAAAAAAGTGGTCAACTGGCTAATTGTGAGAAAAAGAGCCCTATGTGACCAAATACAAAAGTGAGGCATGAAAATTGAATGGTTAGGATCAATTGCACTTGAGTTGTTGAGAGTACTACTTATTATTATTGCTCATTTGTAAAGCTCAAAGGGCCAAATTACTCACGTTTAGAAGCATACATTCTAAAGTATGTTATTCACAATCGTACTAATTGAAACCATTATGAATAAAAGGAATGTAACAAATCAGGGGGATGTCTATATATATGGGGCTATAGTTTTCAGTTACGGTAAGCCTCCGGAAACTAGAAGAGATCAAAACCTTACTAAAGAGCTTCAAGCAATGCTAGATCCTTAAGATCAAAAGGTTAAACCATCTTGCTCATTCCTATTCAACTACACATCGCGTTTCTCCAATCCCTTCATCTAAAAGGAAAAAAGAGGTTTAGATTTCAATTCATGGGGATTTCATATGCTTCTTTATCTTGACAATGTAAATCAAATACAAACTAGCATAAATCCTTCGGGTAATAAGAGCATCAATATTTGGATTTTAGCTCAACTTGCATATGCTTCAACCTAAAGAAGGCAAACTAGGGTTTTCCAGGTTTGAAAACCTCAACTCCGTCTACAAAAAAAATTTCATTTATTTCTGGTGGAAATGACTATTATTAAAGATGAAATGTTGTAATTGTTGGATTTGAAGAATTTGTTCGAAATTTAGTTGTATTTAAATTTGGTGAAAATGACTATTATTCAATGTCTCTCTATTGGAATTCTACTAATTATGTTCGGATTATTGGACCAACAGTCTGATTATTGATGGATTAGTTTATGGATTAGGATTATGATGTTCCTTGGGTATACAACTCTAATTTGAATCTTAGTTTTTTATTTTATTTCATATTTGGATCTACTTATATCCGGTTCAAATACAATTCATTGATAAGCCTACGTGCATCCCCCAGTTGCACTTGGTAGATAATCAAAAGAATCAGAAGGCATGATAAAAAAAACTAACAACGTTCACTTACGGTCAACACATAGAGGCATAATAAAATCAAAGAAATCGGCCCAAAGAGTCTTGCCTAAAACTGATACTACATAAGAGTATTCAACTGAAGACCAGTAGAATGGGGTGTAGAGACTCACAAGTACCATATATTAGTTTGGGATGTGCTATTATACCAATGTGGGACAAACTATAATAATCCTCGTCAAGGAACTAAATTTTGTTTCGAAACGGTCGAAGCGTCCAAAAAGTTTCCGTTTCAATGGAGACTGAAACAAATATCAGAATTCCTATATTTTGAAATATTTTGAGATGTTTCGGTAGGTTTTGAGGTGTTTCGACCTATATTTCGATATGTTTCGACCAATGTTTTGAAAATTAATCTTCAAATTTTTATTTGTTTTCATTTTGTTTTCAAAATATTTCTGAAACATTATTGAAACGTTTCCATTTTCAAGGTTTTATTAAAACTACGCACTGAAACAAAAGTTTAATCCTCACACGTGCAACCCCCAACTTGCAAACAAGCAACTAAATTTAGTCTCAAAACGGTCGAAACAACTGAAACGTTTCCATTTCCATTGAAAGCCAAATGAATCCACAATAAACATGTTCAACTAATTAATTATTAAGCTTATCTATATAAATAAAGAGACTATAATTTATGTTTCCATCTATTTCCACAGGTTTTCAAAATTTTTTCTCTATTTTAATTATTTTTTAGCTAATCGAAACTATACACCAAAATCCATTTTTTATTCTTGCTTATTTTTTAGCTAGCCAAAATTATACACCAAAATCCATTTTTTATTCTTACTCACAGTCACGGGCAAGGATCAAAATATCATATTAAAATATCCAAAACGTTTCAAATTTTTAACACACCGATACGAAACGGGGATGGAAATCAAAAATTTCGGAGTGTCAAGCGAAACACCACTGTTTTGGAATATTTCGGTCAAAGCAGTGATGTTTCAGTCGAAACAATTGACATGTCTTGACAAGTACTATATAAAAGGGGAGAGATTCTACCCCTTTCATCCCAAGAAACCAATAAATGAAGAGAGAGGGGGGAAGAACACTGCAGAAATCGAAAAAAAGAGGAGTTTTAGCTTACCTGAGGTCCTTAAATCCAAATCTCAACAAATTCAAGCGAAATTCCATTCGAGCCGTCCAGCTTCAGATCCAGCCTCTTGGTATAGATTTCTTCCTTTCTCTTCTTATTTCTTCTCTCTTTTTCTTCTTTTTTGTTGATTCTTCATGGTTTTCTGTGGGCTGTGGCTTTGAGTCACATTTCTCTCTCTTTCTCTTGGATTTGGAGATCTAGGTTGGGGCAGGCGATGTGGCGAGGTATGCAGCCAGCAGCTTACCCTAGTCCTTCGTTCCCCCCCTCTCTCTTTCTTTCTCTCTCTCCCGTGGTTCGTCTGATTTAATCCCTCTTCCCCTCCCCCCCCCCCTTTTTTGTCTTTCTACTACTTTTATCACAGTTTATTTTAATCCCCATCTCTTTTTCTCTTTTAATGTTTTATACTGTTGTTATTTGCTAAATTATTAAAATATACCTTAATTGTAAAATATGTACAATTAATTCTACGGAATATTAAATATCTAAAATTTAGGTTAAGTGACTTCCACATTATATCAATTCTATTTTCTTCTCCAACTTAGATGTTATATTGTATAAATGGATATTAAACCAATAAACATGCTCAATCAACCAATTATTAAGCTTATCTATATAAATAAGGAGATTTTACTAACGTTTCCATATATTTCCACGCGTTTCCATTTTTTCTCCCCTTTCCCTACGTTTTCAAAACGTTTCCATTTTCAAGTTGACTGAAACCATATGTTGAAACGATATTTCAATCCTTCAAACATGTAGAGGTAGCCAAAAAATCCACAAGGTATCAAAGTCTAAGAAGGAGCACTTATGGTACAAAGGAAGGGGGATGGATACCATGAAATACAGTCTTGCCCAAAAGCCTCCTATAGCACAACTATGACACAATATTAATGTATATTGCCTTCACTTTCAAACCAATTCGCAATAAGTGCAAAGACACACAATGCTTATATACTAGTTTAGGAGGCACTATTATACTGATGTAGGACAAGCTCTAACAAGTTATTAACACTTCCAAACTAAATTAGGGTAAGAAAAGAGCTCAATAATAAGACAGTATAAATTGTGAGAATAAACAAAGTTAAAAGAAGAATCAATAATATAAGGGAAAAATGAAATTCAAGATTTTAGTATCAAATGGAAAAACTAAAACCACAATTTGCAGTCCTAAAAAGGGTATTTAAAGCACAAAGAACAAAACCTACTTTGCAACCGTCGCTCTAGCTGGCTGACAAATGCAGGAGAAACAGTAGATGAAAGGATAATAGATGCTCCGGATGGAAGGGCTGTAAACAGAGAAACAAGGTCAGGTCAGAACTGTTCATGAAATGTAGATAAGACATTGAATCATACCAGACACAGCGCCAAGATCACCAAATAGAACACTTTCAGCTTGAGCTTCATTTGTTACCATGACTATAAGAACATTTACATCTGGAAGAACACAAGTGTCAGATAAAACGAGGTTCCTGCTCTACAAAGTAATTAGTTTGACAGGAAAAGGTTTTAACTGTAGCAATCTTCATATAGTGGAAAGTCATACAAATGACAAACAAATGGAGACATGCAGCACGTAATTATGAAGAAAGACTTGTTCCACTTGTAGGTTGTAGTGATTTTTTCTAATACACAATTGGAGAGAGGGAACCTTAATGCTCTGTCATTTTTCTCTCTCTTATTTCATCCCAAGCCTCTTTTCTTGTTTTCGCATCTCCAACTTGTTTCTTGACTATGATTGCATCGAATCAAAGATCGACTTGGTATCAGAAAAAATAGTTGTGACAACGTAGCTAGAACACCAATCGAAAAAAATTGAATCAATTGAGACAACATAGACAAAGCAAGTGGATGCATAACATCTAGTCTGGCAGGTTTTTTGGGTTCACTTCAAATGTGGTTGGTCTTAACTGCCGTGGCTTCTCAGCCTCATTTTCTCCTAGGAAAAAATGAGTATCATGAAAATCTACCCGGACCATAAAACATGTAGTTTTTCAGCAGACTAGCATGCCCCACGATGCTGGAATCCAGGACAGAGGACTTGTAGTTCAATCTCTACAACAATTCATACCCGAATGGCAGACTCATCAAACTCAAAGTTTCAATCATTAGAAGAAATAGAGAGAGCTAATTGTTTATGGCTAATAAGATTTTTGGTGACTATTCATGATGTCACGTGATGTATTTGTTAACAATTTCAATGGCAATTCAGTTTGGCATAGCCATATGTGCCAACTGTTTAAGTATGTAAAATACATATGGTAGACTCTCTTTAATAGCTTAAGTTGCTAGATGAGATTGTAGTTTAAAAAATTACATCAGAGTAGGAGGTCCTGTGTTTGAATCTTGCCACCACGCAATGATTACAAGACTTCCACGTACCTAGCCCTAAATCTAACATGCACGTAAGGAGGTGTGTTATAGAATAGATACTTTTGTTACACTCTCTAGTAGCTTAAGCCTTTAAAGGAGACGGTCAATATCTACTTTCTTTATGTGGCCATTGTCCTCTTGGTTGAGCCATCTTTTACTCTTAATATTCTATACTGTCAGTCTTGATTTCGAAACAAGTTCAAAGTAAATCATTTGTCAAAATGTAGGAAGTACAGATACTTGACGGGGGGTCGAGGTGGCAGTATATGCGTGTCCGACAGTGGGACACGTGTCTGATACTTTCAAAAGTGTCCTGCATAGGAGAGGGCATTTTTGTAGTCGGATACGACTTGGATACGCGACGGATACCTAGGGATACGGCGGGGTTCTAGAAAAAATAAAAGGGGAAAGACTTCGATCATTTGTTTAACTTCGTTCCCTTCCCTCCCAAGTTCCACCGGTCAAGAGCGAGAGAGAGAGGAAGAAGACTTTGTCTTCAATTGACTGACGGCAAGGAAGAAGACCAAACCAGATGTGTGAGTTCGACTTCGACTTCAAACTTGTCCGCTAGCGTGCCATAGTTGCTAAAAAGCAAAGCTTTTTCTTTTTCGCTTTTTTTTTTCCTTTTTAGCAACGGCTTGCCTTAGTTGCTTTTTAGCTCCTATTGTCTTTTTTTCTTTGCCCTAATTGCTAAATTACAAATAACCCTTAAACTTCTTCTATTTTATGCTACATTACAATCACCCCTTATTAGTTGTCACCTACTACCCAATTTGATTTAACCCACTGTCCATAACATACTAGCCCACTAATCAAATTTAATATTAACTTATTTGTCTAATTATAAAATATTAAATTGTTCAATTTTATTATTAATATTATTATATATATAAATATATTATATTATTTTAATTAGTCGTATCTTCGCCGCACTCGTGTCCTATATTTTGGGATTTTGTGGTATCCCCGTATCCGTATCGTATCGGATATGACACCCTTGTCCGTATCCGTGCTTCCCAATTCAAAATTTTAATGGTGGAGAAATAAGTCAAACTACTAAAAAATTAAGATGAAACCACGCTTTAGGTCATAATAGTGAAATAACATAGACGCAACTATGTAACCAAAACCCATTCGACTGTGTTGTATACCATTGGAATGTGGATACAAAGAAGTTCAGTGTGATATTTTTCTGACTATGGCTACATTTGAAGGATCCCTCACAAGGCCACATTTAGAGCAATGACATTGTTACATACGAGGTATTTTTGGCTTTTGTTTCCAAAAGAGGAAATTAATTGCCAAGTTTATCATGTTATTGACAACTGAACATCAGTTGCGACCACAGTGGCAATAAATGTTGCTCGCCATCTGGTTCAGCAAGGCACTCTAAAGACAATGGATTGAGACGTGAGAGAGAGAGGTTGAACCAAAATTACAAATGATCGTTGTAGAAACAGCCAGTCTTGCAACAGTTGTGCAAGAATATCTGACTGAATTAGACCTTAAACCTCAATGGGTATTCTTTTGGACAAAAAATCTGCCAGTTTTGCATAGTCAAACTGCCAACCTCTGAAAATGTTAGGAATTACCTTTTGATACTTCTGCAGGGCTGCTCCCCCTCAAGCCACCAGCATTTGCAAATCGAGACAGTGTTGGCTCATATACCTATCAAGCAAATATAGCATTAATATCATCAATTGTGAAGATAATTTGAGTTTCCACTAAATTTCCTACAATGTCTAATATATAAAAGCATGCTTGAGGACTCCAACACTTAGGGAAACGTATGAATACACAAAGACAGATCCGTCCATATCAAATTGCTTGCATAAAATGTTGAAGCCAACTGTATTGAATATTATAAATATATGCAGCACAAACTTTCACTATAATTATAAGATACAAATTAGTTACAATGTAATGTTCTATGGATTTAGAGAGAAAGAAAACTTTGGGAGAGTAGAGAAGGGACAAGAAAGGAAAAATGTTCAGAAGAGGGTAGTATTCAGTAACACTGCTATACCCCAGTCCATGTAAGATCATAAGCAGTTACACAAAATACTGAAGCACCCCCAAACTAGAAATAAAGCATAACACTACACCCCCTCTCAAGTTGTAGCATAGATACCTCCCATGCACAACTTGCAAACTATCGGAAAAAAATCTTAAAATAAGACCCTTGGTGAGCTTTTATTTAATTACGTGATGGTCAATTTCAACATGTTTTTGAGTCCTTGTTGAATTGGGTTATGAATAATATTGATAGCGGCCAAATGATCACAATCTAGTCTCATAGGTCCACCATTATAGATTACTAGCTCTTCCAATCAGATTTGGATCCACATAATCTCACAATCTCAGCACTAGACCTAGATATCACGACTTGAGTGACAACGTTTCCCCTATCATTGAGCCTGAAGTAGAATGTGTGCCATCCGCTAAACCTGCCCAGTCCGCATCTGTAAAGGTCTTGTAAGTGAATATATAACCTACAGAAAAGTGAGGTAATCCAACCAATCCTTGGCAGAATCAAAGATCATCCTTTTCACAAATTTCAAGGGTGAAAGTTTTTAGAAATTGGTATGACAAGCAGAAAATTTACAGAGCTAATCACATATAAGTAGGACATTTTAGTTTTTCACTTCTCATTTTCTTAAAGCAAAAATGAAAACCTGGTATTGGCTTTGTTTCCATTGATCTTGAGAGAAATCTGTTAGAATTTTGTTACTCTATGGTCCAGAAAGTTCTAATAGTGTATAAATTCCTAATGATGAAACTTCAGCACATACTGCATAAAAGTCAATAAAGGGAGAAGGGGAACAATCCTGTTATATGCAAGAAATGAAATCTAACAGGGCACAAAGATATATGGCATTGAAGAATTACATCATAACCACGAACGCAGAACTTTGATCTCAGCAGGTGAGTTGCCATGCCAAATCCCATTGCTCCGAGACCAATGAAACCAATTCGGTTTATGGAATCTGATTTAGCAGAAATTTGTTTTGCCAGTTCCTCAGGATCATAAGTTTCCGCATTGGCTGCATCTACAATATTCACTCCAAGTACTTTTTCCCAAACCTGTACTCAAATGGTTGTGTATATACAGAGAATCACAAACTGGTATTATTGTAAGAGGAACAATATTAAGAGGAAGTATTTTTAACAAGTGGTCGTAGAAGACAACCTTGAGCAATGTAGCATCATCATCATCTCTGCGACCATGTGAACAACCTGTCAAAACTTGCAGAGCTACTGAGTAAGAACCAGGTTTTCTTAACAATTGCCACCTAATATATGCATTTGAAAAACTTTACCAGACATTTATCTGTACCTGCTATGAGTTGCTGATGAGCAACCGACAAAAGTGGAAGAGGAAATGTAAGCAATTTTGCCATGTCTAAAACCATCCCCTTGAGTTTACATAAGAATCAATTAGAATCATGCATACTTGAATAAAACATACTAAAGTGCCAAGAAGATAATGCTGAAAATCATACATGATGTGGATTACATAAATCTAAACACTAATTTATCTAATTATTATGTTCTCATTAGAATATGTGTTTTGTAGTATTATTATGTTGATGGGTATTTTTGTGGTTTGGTTTAGCAGGTTATTCATACAAGCTCATGAGGGAGAAAATCCTAATTCAGTCTTTCTTTCTACAACCCCACTCTCCCTTTCTCTCTGTTCTCTTTTCTTCTGTAGCTTCTTTCTTTAAGCATTTTCTTATAACAATTCAACTTGGTATTAGAACCATTGACAGATTTGTATTCATAACCGCGCATAGAACACATGAAGGGTTCTTAGACGAAAAATAAATATATCATGATGATATACTTAAGGAGTAGAGTTCGTTTGTACCAGAGGACTTGTTTCTAGGGGTTCTCCAAAGAGAGTCAGTTAAAACATTTTTACCACCTTTGGTATGTTTGACTTCAAAAAAGCATCGAGAAAACCATTCCGCCCATCGCAAAAGCTGGGCATTTTGAAGGTTTTTTTTTTTTTGTTTTGTTTTTGAACTTGAACATTTGCGAAAAGGAAGACATATCCATTACAATAAGAAAATTGTAACCAATGAGATGAAATTTAAACTTTTCAATCCTCTTTTTCACAGAAAGAATCTCCTTAAACGTTGAATGGTAATGCAGCTTAGAAGGCTTAAAAGCACCACTCTTATATCTACAAAGAGATCTATGGCTCTCTTTTTCTTCAAACAAAACTGCACCACAAAAATAATCACTAGCATCATTTTGAAGAACACGCTTTCCAATAGAAGGATTTGAAGGGCATGAAGGGTTTGAGACAACTGTTTGTGCTGTGCAACAATATGGATTTTAGAATCAGACCAAGGGGAAGGATTCTTTTTTATACCAAAGTATCTTGAAATACATTGAAACATTCTAAAATAATTGCGTAAATGCATCAAAACATTATGAAACACCTTGAAATATTAGAATTTCAATTCTTGAGATATTTAATGGATACATGTACATAATAATTGTTATTTTAATTCATAAAAGAGTGAGATGCATATTTGAGTCAACAAACTCAGTGAATTAGGAGATGATATTATTTGTATGGTGAAAATTAATTATTAAAAGAAACCACACCCCCAGTATTTAAATGAATTGATGATGTTCACTTGACCAAACTCATAAGTTTTGTGCATGTCAAACCCTACCGGCGGATTTAATTATCCAACATGACAAATAACTTGAGTGGTAAGATATTAAGGATAAAAAAAAGTCAATTAAATATAATTGTCAGTAATTTAATTAATTATTGGACATCTATAATCTTAAACATAGGAAAATTATTAAGCATATAATAACAAAGAGCTCGAAATATAATTTTAAAACAATGTCTGGAAATCCATAATAAGTTTTTAGTAAACTAACGTATTATTAATGGACATTAGAATGTTTGTTTTGAGTTTGACATAGGATTCCTAGGCCCATTGGAAGCCCGACCCTTATTTCTCCTTAGACTCTTTATTGTAGCCTATAAATACATGCACTCTCTAGTTCTCTCAACCGCAGCTTTACCTTCACGTTTACGTTTAGAAAAGGCAGAGAGAGAGTAAGAGAGAAAATTCGAAGAATTGCAGTCCACACTACATTCGAATTTTGGCGATGAATGACATACGGTAGAAGATCGTGAGATCTATTGAACTGACTGCTCGATTTGCATCTATCTTCATCTGTGTTGTTATGCTCGTCAAATGTAAACGTTAATTCTACCTTCTAGGGTTAGCAAATAATTTATTTTTTTTGTATTCGATTATACGTGCCATCCACGAATCTTGGAACTATCGTTCCAATACAAACGATACAGTAATTGTTCCTTACTAGATGCAACATAACCTAGAAGTTGTACCATAAATACCTCTTGTAAGTCTCCATGTAGAAAGCTATTCTCGATGTCTAGCAGATATAAAGGCTAAATCACAACTAACTGTAACAAAAATAAGAACTCTAACATAGTTAAGACGAGTAACAAGAGAAAAAGTCTCACGGTAATTCATACCATATGTCTGGGGGTAGCCTTTGGCAACAAGTATCCCTTCAAACGCTCAACTGAACCATCGGGATAACACTTTACTGTATAGACCCAACGACAACTAACAAGCTTCTTACCACAAGGAAGAGTAGTAAAGTCTCATGTCCAATTCTCATGAAGGCTTTTCATTTCTCATCTATAGCTAATTTTCAACTAGGAGATGTCAATGTATGTTTCAAAGAGTTAGGAACAAACACAAAAGACAGAGTCAATGCAAAACAACAAAAGGACAAAGAAAATTGATGAAAATAAACAAAATTAGAAATGGGACGTTTGGTACCTCAATGCAATAGGTAAATCAAAAGAGGGTGAACTGCCTGATTGCTCATAGGGCACGATCTCGGTAGAAACAAGGGATGGTTGTGGAGCTAGAGCATATGGAACAACTTGTTTGTCCATAGAATGACGATAAAGTTGCAAGGGAAGAGTAGTAATCGGGAAGGAAGAAGATACACAATCTGGAACAATAGGCAACAACGGCTCGCCTGAGTAGAAAAGACTAAATTTGGGGAAAGTTGTATGTCCCGACATAGAAAAGGAGGAAGACTCAAAAAAAAACATGAGTACTAAGATAGTATCGACAAGAAATAAGATCATGGCAGCAATAACCTTTCTGAGTGAGTCCGAGAATATCCCAAAAAGACTCTTATTCGAGCAAGGGGAAAGCTTATTCTAACCAGGACCAAGAAGATGAATAAATATAACATAACCAAAGACATGAGAAATGAGGCTAAATGATGATTTATCGGGATAAAGCAACAAGAATGGAGATTTGTTGTCCAAAGCGGGTGAAGGCATGCGATTAATAAGATAAACTAAACTAAGAACAGCATCAACCTTGTATATTTTGAGCACATGCATGTAAAACATCAAGGTGTAGGCAACATCCAACAAATAGCAATATTTACGTTCAATAACACCACTTTTTAGAAGGTATGTGCCAAGTGGTTTGATGGATAATGTCACCAAAAAAAATTTCATAAATGATCGAGTATATTGAAGGGCATTGTCAGATCAAAGAACTTTAATACGTATATCAAACTAAACTAGAATATCATTATAAAAGATACTAAAGAACTTAAGCAATTCAAATCGATCTTTAATAAGAAATAATCAAGTTATACGAGAGAAATCATCAACAAATATTATAAAATACTGAAAATCAGAAATGCTTTTGACTCTTATAGAACCCCAAATGCCTTTATGAACAACATGAAACGGACTACACTGACAATTTGAAGAACTAGGGAAAAGAAATTATGGTGATGCTTGCCTAATTGACAAACCTCACATTTTAATATAGAAGAAATACTCAAATCAGAGACAACTTGACGCAACTTTTGCAAGGAAAGATGACTCAGTCAGAAGTACCATTAAAGAGGAGACACGATAGCACTAAAGGCAAGAAAAGAACAGCTAGTATTTAAATAATAGAGGCCATTTGCTATCATGCCCCACACGAAACACCTTCTTCCTCTTTAGGTCCAAAAAGTACAAGAAAATAGAAAAAAGACCACTAAAGACCGTAGGGACTTAGTTAGTTGACTCACAGATAACAAGTTAAAAGACAAATTAGGAACAAACAAGCCATATGTCAATGGCATAGATAGAGTAGGATGAAGATCGTCGGTCCCCTATATTGGTAGAAAGGAGTCATCAACTAATACAATACGTGAGTTAGACGAACGAAAAATTAGAAAAAAGAGAAAAAGTACAAGACATATGAGCACGGGTTCTTGCATCAATAATCCAAGATGATGAAAAAGGTTGAGTAACCATACATACAAAGTTACCTTCATTAGCAAGACCGGTAGTAAGACTAGATAAATGTGGAGAAAGTGAAGATAGCTATTAGATTTTATTTTTTTTTTGGGTCACGGAAGATAATTATTAGATGAGCTGATAAAGTTGAGAAGAACGATCATCATGAGAATCAGTAATAAATGCAACCACCATGTACTAAAAAAACCCCGAAAGTATCCATTGAAACTGTATTGGCATATAATGGTCTCTCGTACTTATCCTAGCAATAATTCTCAGTATATCTTGTACCACCACAATAAATACACTTCCACTCACCACGATGACCACCACCAGAACGACCACCACATCCACTATGTCTAGTATATAGACCACCACAACTACCATTCAAAGTCATCATTGAGAAATTCCACAATAGATTATGCCTGGTCAAACCAAAAAAGAGAATTAAACCACAAACAGCCCAAAGAACCCAACAAGGGTTAATAATCTCACACATATCATTATAAAAAAATTACCAATAAAATACCCAATTCTGAATCACATTTACTATACCAATTGGATATAGAGATGTTTCAACAATGATTCCAATTGCACCCCATGCCATCTCCGTCTAGAATCAGGAGTGGTTGCTCTCGTACCTATTTTTACAAACTAAAGCAGCAAATTCAAGTGCATGAGTTCAAAGAGATCAATTGAACGTCTATAGATCATGATCTGAATATGAAGGAAGTGGATTCCATGGACAGCTGCTTTAAGAAGCTAAGCCCCAAGCAAGGTTTTCATTCCTAGGTTTCGATCCAGCCATTATTCCTAATTTTAGAAAGGAATAGAGTAAGGCATTTACCTTTCTAACTCTTGATCTTCAAAAAGAATCTTTTATCCCACTTTCACTTGATCGGTAAAATCTCTCGATTCAGCCTTCTTCTACATCATCGGTTTCCCCTTCCCCTTCTTTACCACTGATAAGAATGATCAAGTATGGGGCCGTTGTAAAAGGGACATCATTGCCCGAGTCCACGACTCGCCTTGGACAAGTCTGCCTTAGAGTCGATAAGTGTCATCGATAGGGCAATCCAAGACCCATTGATGCACACCCTCAAATTAATTTCATAAAACCCCAACAAATATAGTGATTTCAAACCCGTCCAAGGCAACACAGTGGGAGTAATATTACCACAACACCTTAAATCCAACCATCAATCATCCCAGTATCCAAAAATAGAGGACATAACAAACAAACTAGTAGCTAGTAGACCCGTCACCAGTAGGATCGTCGAAGCAGTACTCGGCAGCAAAGGAGGCACAAAACAACACCTATAAAACATCCAATCAGGGCTGGGTCTCTGAGATCACAACCCAGAATCAGCGAAAACCACTAACCCAAAGCTAGCAGTGAAGCCGAACCAATTGTGATCCACAAATCAAACACAATCAAGCCAAAAAAAACAAACACAGAGAAGTAGCGAAATCACTAGAGTAGATCAGGCATAGGAGCAAAACAACAAACAGAGGAGCCAAAAACCTCTGATCTACGAATCACACAAACAAGCCAAAAACAAGTCTAGGTATCTCAGATTCCCCCTTCCTAGGCCTAGTCACATCCATTAGGTAAGGATCCAAGTATCTAAATAACTCAGATTGGAAGAAATCAACAAATCAAGAATCAACCCAAATTTTTAAAATAAAACATTCAAAATTAGAAAAACCAACCTAGATGGATTCAAAAAATTAAAGAAAAATCACCATAATTATCAGCACACAAAGTTAAGCCTTAGTATGGATTCCCGTCTGACAATGATGTCAACAAGAAAAGGCAAAAACCTTCTACAGTATTTTTTATGATATCGAGTCAGAGATCAATGCTCTGAAACCAAGTTAAAACAATAATAGTGAGAGTATTAGGGTTTGAGGGGAAGAAAGAGGAGCAAAAAGAAGAGGAAAGAGAGAATAATTTGCATATAGCCAATGTTGTCGTGCACGTTCTTATTTATAGTAAGTTGATATTGTGGGTAATTACAATATTACCCTGTACTACTAATAACATAAAAATAAGAACTCTTAACTCCAGTAACACGAAGAAACTTGGAGGTTTCATTGTCAAAGGGATTAGGAAGGGAATTGAGAAAGGCTTGCTTCTAGTTGACATCATCCATGCCACTGAAATTATAATATCGCTTGGACATGCGATCACAATATTTTTCTAAATCTTTTTATTAAAAAGAACAACATTTCATTTGTAAGTATTCTTTGCGAGCTTGGATGGCATATTGACCAAGAGTAACCAGAAACTCCCTATACAAGAAATTTATGATCTCTTCAACTTAAGGTAATTGGCGATATTGAAGTTGGCGATATTTCCTAGAGAAATCCACCAATCCCAAAGACGAACTTGAAGGCGAGCCACAAAGCATTCAATAACTGAGGACAATGTCATGGTTATGTTGTAGTTTAGTTACACCAAAAAAAAACATTTTAAATAACTTTTCTTGCCATTTTGAAGGATGAACATCATCAATGGTAAAATGGTTCTTGATATCATACAGAATAGAAAGATGTGGGAGATTAACCTCAATGACTAAATTTGAGGGATCATTGACTATGGTTTCATAGGGTTCATCATGAGTAAAACATCAATAGAGGTAGATTATTCAAGGTGAGCCAGAGATCCATCAAAGTTAGAGGATTCATTGGAGTCGAACCAAGAGTAGATAGGGAGCACTCTTGGTAATAATCCAATTCCATCCACAGACTACTTAAGCCAGCATAATACTCTCCAATAGTCATATTCCTCTATTTAGTTTCATGATTCTTCTTCCAAAGAACATAAATTTGGGCATCATTCCCAACCTATGAATAGGTGTGGGCTGTAGTTAGCCAAATCTCACGGGCTGTCTCAATAAATAGGAAACCATGACTGATGTGAGTCTGCATCAAGTAACTATGTCATTACCAATGAGTTATCAAAAATCCACTGACTTAGTTGAGGTTCTAATTTAGATTTCTTTATTGCCCCTATCAAATATACATCTAATCCACTTGTTTGCACAGATAACAGACATAATCATGACCAGGCCAAATAATTACTCCAATCCAACTTCACTGGAGGGCTCGGATCACAAGTCAGTGAGGAAGATAATATGAGCACATCAGCAACTAGCCTCGAGCAACAAGAGTACACCTACAATGGAACGACAAAAGATCATGATACTGTAGCAGGAAGAGGTGATGAGGATGGAAAAGAAGCATGTGGTAACGGGATAGGAGGCAAAGTCACTGATGGGGACATACCAAAGACGAGATCGAGAGGGGAGATGACAACCGAGATATATGGTAGACACTCGAAAAACGTAACATCAACTGATCAACACAAATAAAATAACGTCGAAGGGTGGGACTGTAACAACAATAACGCTTCTAGGTACATGAATAACCGAGAAAGACACTTCATAGCACAGAGGTCAAGTTTATCAAATACAGGACCCAAATTATGAACATAATAAACCCACCCAATTGTCTTAGGAAGAACATGAAACAATGAAGACTATGGACGAAGAACAGAATAAGGAGATTGTCCATCTAGTATTGAAGAAGGCATACGATTAATGAGATGACAAGTAATAAGAACAACATCACTCCAAAAATGTTTGGGAACATACAAATAAAATAGAAGTGCATGAGTTAACTCTAACAAATGATGATTTTTACGCTCTGCCAACGAACAAGAAGTCTGATGAACAATGCCCTTAGTACGAAAATAAGTATCAAAAGGATCTAAACCATATTCTTTAGCATTATCCGACCTTAAAAGAGGAATTCGAAAGCCAAACTGAGTTTTGATTTCCTTACAAAATATTTGAAAGATAGAAAACACCTCAGAACAAGTTTTCATAAAAAATAACTAGGTCATTCGAGAATAATCATCCACAAATGACACAAAATAAAAAAATTTATTTGATGGAACATTCGTTATTGGACCCCCATACATCAGAATGAATCAACTCAAAGGAATTAAAGAAACAATTATTAATTCTTGGTGGAAAAAACACACGGTGATGCTTACTGAACGGACAAGCTTCACAAGATATAGAGGACACAGAACTTAGATTAGGGACTTGGTGTTTCAAAACCTGAAGAGATGGATGACCAAGAAGACAATGTCACTGAAATTGAGATATCAATGACTAAAAGGCCAGGGAAGATGGCTCAAAATTGAAATAATAAGGCCACTGAATCCATGCCCCAAACCAGTCTTCCTATTCGTCGTTAGATCCTAAAATACACAAACAGAATGGTAAAAGTGACAGAACAATTAAGAGACCGAGTAATCTTGCTAATCGACATCAAACTAAAAGGAAATTGGGGAACAAATAAGACCAAGAATAAAGTCACACTGGGACTTGGCTTAGTGTACCCCAAACTTGGAACATTTTGAAAAGTAGTGGTAGATTGGTAATCAAAGAGGATACTAGATGCACCAATCATATGATCAGATTTACCAGAATCGATAATACAAGGATTGCATGTCGAAGACATTAAGCATGTAGAAATGATACCTGACCGGGCAAAAGTAGAGTAGAGGAACAAGGAAATGCCTTTCGCTGAAATATAAGCTGAGCATATTCCTCCCGTGTGATAGTAATCCATTCTGAGTCAACAGATAGTTTAGAAGACATTTCAACCAGCTACAATAGTTGATAACACTGAACAGGTGTCGTAACAGATAAAGTGGGCTCTAAAAATGCCAATCCAATACCAAACCCTTCAAAAAATGAGTTAGAGAAGCACTGTCCAAGCGAAAATGGCCCAGATTCACCCTAAACAAGTCTAAATCAGCCAAACAAGGGCTGGACTTGAAGAAAATAGGTGAAAAAGTACTTAATTGACAATGAACCTGCCTAAAAATGGACTAAACCAGCTGCAAAACAAATTGCGCCAGCCAGAAAAGGCCTGACCCAGCAAAAAAATCAACAGAACCTTACAGAAAATAGGTAGAATCGGAAGAAAATGACCTGAGTCGGCCTCAAAAACCTGTTGATAAACAAAGTGCACCAGCCTCGAAAGGGCTGAACTAGAAGAAAACCAACTAAACCAGCTTGATAATGGACTAAACCAGCCCGATAATTGACTGAACCGACTTGAAATGGACTAAAACAGCTTAAAAGTGGACTGAACAGGCTTAAAATTGGACTGAACCGGCCTGAACATTAACTAAACCGACTGAAAACTGTTAGTATTAATATTAATAGTAGTTTGGGTATTTACTTCATTCTTTGTTACCCTACTATATAAGGACCTATATTGTGTGTTTTAGGTTAAGTTGCATTATAGGCTTGTTTAGCAATAATAATATTTTCTCCTTCTTCTTTCGCTCTTCTTTCTTTGACTAAAGTTTACATGGTATCAAAGCATAATTTCGATCCAAAACATATTGTAGCACCACAATAATTTAGTTGGAGAAAGAATATGTTCTTGAACTAGGGTTGACATCATCTATGGCGATTTCTTGCTATTTTCTTTGATTTCTTTACTTCAAATCAAATCTAAATAGTGTGACTAGAGGTTCTTGGTGCTTGGTTGTGTGATTTGAGGACTAGTGGTTGATGGGTTGCTGATTTTTTGTAGTTCAAAGGGCTGTGAACAGTATCCAAAGTACTCTTCACGCTGTAAACAGTGACAAAGTTATTGTTCATGCTATGAACACTACCAAAATTAAATATTTAGTGCCATTTTGCTATATTTTTGTGTAAGAAACCTCAATTGGTTTTTTATTTGACTTGCAAAGCTATTGAGTTGATTTTTTACGAACTTTGGGTTGTTTGGCCTCAAGTAATTTGGTTGTTATATGCTCTCTTGGTCTCGAACTTTGTCGCTGCTTTGTTGGACTGCAGTTTTCATCCCATATTGCTTGTTTGTTGGATTTTTATCCTGGTTTACTCTGTTTCTTTGCTGTAAAGTTATTGCTTCGTCATTCTGCTTATGGTTTGGTAAGTTTGGTAGTCTGGGCTATGTAAGAATTTTGATTAATGGGCTTTTGAGAATATTGATAGTCTGGGCTTTGCATCTGATAGGCTTTTGATCACATTTGGGTGTCATTAAACCAACTGAATATCAGGATCACTATTGTTTGGTTACTGGTTATTGGCCTTAAATTTGGCATTGGGCCTAATTGTTAGTGTGGTTGCTAGTTACCTTGGCTACTAGTTTGGACTGATCTTCGCTTGTGACCTTCGATCTTTTTGGATTTTGGTGGTCCTTACATTGGGTTTTGGAGCTTCAGGCTATAGATTTAGGTTAATTGCAATTACGACTAGTGGAAACACTGACTTTCTTCAGACTATGATTGTTGATTAGTTGCAAAAGCTTCGACAGCAACCTTATACTTTCTCAGTCTCTCCTTCTATAGATTCGTTCACGTCAAGTCCTTCTGGCATATCTCGAACTGCTTGGGTTTTTGATTCAGGTGCTACACATCACATGGCAAGTGGTTCTTCCTTATTTACATCTACCTTCTCTCCTCTATCTTTATCTATGCTTACAGCTAATGGTACTCAAATGACATTGGCCAGTGTTAGGTTTATTGTTTCGTCACAACTAACACTTCCTGATGTTTATTATATTCCACAGCTTACCTTGAATTTGATTTCAATTAGTCAGCTATTTGACTTTGGATTTTTAATACATTTTTATTCCTCTTGTTGTATTATGCAGGATCCACATTCCATGAGTTGATTGGGACAGATAGTAGAAAGGGTGTGTTGTATGTGTTGAACGAGTTACATATGCTAAATATTGTTGCTTCTTCTACTTATTTGAATCCATAGTCTTCTAGCCTCTATTTGTGGCATTTTCATCTTGGTCATGATTCTCATTCACGTCTGAAATTTTTAACTTCTACTAGTAGTTTCAATAACTTAGAGTGTCATGACATTTCTATTTTTAACTTCTACTAGTAGTTTCGATAACTTAGAGTGTCATGACATTTTTAGCTATAGTGAGTGCAAGTTAGCTAAATTCACTACAGAGCTCTCTTGCACCTTTTGATATTATGTTTCTTTCAATGATGACTATACCAGGTATTGTTGTGTCCATCTAATGAAGCATTGTTTTGAATTCTTTTCTGTATTCACTGCATTTCGTGCTATGATACGTACTCAATATTCATTTGTTATTAAATGCTTTAGATGTGACCTAGGATGAGAATATTCTTTCAATTCTTTTCATGATATGTTAGAATCTAATGGTACTATTTGTCAATTTTCTTGTATTGACACTCTTGAACAAAACAGTGTAGCAGAACGCAAACACTGATATATTATGGAGACAACACGCTCTCTCTTGCTGTCGGCAAATGTCTCAAGTTCTTTTTTGGGGAAAAACAGTTCTTACTGCAGTTCATTTGATTAATTTCATTCCCACTATTCTTACTTCTGGTGTTTCTCCATTTGAAAAGTTATATGATAAGCCCCCTGATTACTTCTCCTTATGTGTCTTTGGTTGTACTTGCTTTATCTTGCTCCCCGGTATTCTACGTACCAAGTTTTCTGTTCAATCAACCTTATGTGTATTTCTTAGTTATGGTGAGGATAAAAAACGGTATCATTGCTATGATCCTATTAACCACAAAATTTATGTCTCTAGTTATGTTGTCTTTATGGAACATATTCTTTTTTTTTGTTCCCTCTTTTCTTCATTTGTGCATAAATCTAATCTCATTTACATTGATCCCTTCTCAACTAATGTTCCTAAAGATACATATATTAGTGATATAACTATGTCTAACTTACCATCTTCTTCTGATGATGATAATTTATCTATTATGCATCCTCCTATTGTGTATACTTATACTCACAGGACTCATGTTGCCTCTTCTACAAATGTAGTGTCTCTCTCTTATACTTCTTTCACTCAATCAGGTTCTTACATTGTAGATCATGCTCCTCGCTATCCTCAGCGTCTCAAAAATGTCTAAATAGGTTTGGTTTCTCCACCTCTTGTTATTCTTCTGATTTTTGTGCCTTTCTCACTTCTATTCACTGTTTGTCTGAGCTCACCTCCTATAAAGAGGCTATACTTAATCCCATTTGGCAACAGACTATGGATGGGGAGCTATCTTCCTTATATAAGGCCCAAACTTGGGAATTAATTCATTTACCTCCTGGCAAACGCACCATTGGCTGTGTTTATAACATCAAAACCAAATCAGATGATATTGTGGAAAGATACAAGGCTCAGTTAGTTGCTAAGGAATTTGCTCAGGAGAATAGGTTAGACTATGATGAGACTTTTGCCCTTGTTGCCAAGATGACCATTGTTTGTATTGTGATTATTGTAGATGCAATTCGTCAATGGCACTTGTCTCAGTTTGATGTGGAAAATATTTTTCTTCATAGAGACTTATTAGAGAAAGTTTTTATGAATCTTTCACCTGGATTGTCTAATAGTTTTGGTCAAGTATGTAGACTTCACAAGACATTATATGGACTTAAACAGACCCCCAGGGCATGGTTTGTCAAGTTTTCCTCAGTCATTTGTGACTTGGATTTTCATTCTAGGGATCATGACTCCACTCTTTTTCTACAGTCTAATTCCTCTAATTTTATTTTTCTCCTACTTTATGTTGATATAATCATTACAGGTGATGATACTGTTAGCATTAGCCTATTAAAAACTCAGTTGCAAGATCAATTTGAAATAAATGACTTGGGTTAGCTTCGATATTTCTTGGGGATTAAGGTTACTTTTTCTCCGAAAAATTATCTTCTTTCTCAATCAAAGTATGCATCGATGCTATTCAGGGAGCTTGTTTATCAGATAATCAGATAGTTGAGACACCCTTAGAGCTCAATATTCAGTATTCTTACTCTGATGGTACTCCTGCGCACTCAATGTTCAGTATTCTTCCTTTGATGGTACTCCTCTGTCTAATCCTACCCTCTATTGCACTACTATTGAGAGTCTAGTATATCTTACAGTTACTCGCCTAGATATCTCTTATATAGTTCATATTGTGAGTCAGTTTGTCACTTCACCTACCACTGGTCTGTTGTTCTCCATATTCTTTGGTATTTTCGTGGCACTCTACATCAGAGTTTATTATTTTCCCCTCCTCCTCTATAGAACTCTAAGCTTACTCAGATGTTGATTGGGTTACTAACTCTATGGATCATAAGTCTACCACCGATTTCTATTTTTTTCTAGGAAATTCTCTTATTTATTGAAAAAGTAAGAAACAAACTGTTATTATTTGTTCTTCTGCTGAAATTGAGTATTGTGTTATGGCATCTACGACATTTGAGACAGTCTGGTTACAATGGCTAATTGTTGATCTTGGTATTTTTCTATCTTCCCCTACTCCTATGTACTGTGACTGCACAAGTGCAATATATTTTGCTCACAACTCGGTCTTTCATGAATGCACAAAGCATATTGAAATTGATTACCATTTTGTGCGCCACCATCTTCAGTTGGGCACTATTATTCTCCCCTTTCTTCCTTCCACCATGTAGATAGCGGATTTTTTTACCAAATCTCACACCATAGTACATTTTCAATTTCTTCTTGATAAACTCTTGATGTTTTTCACCACATCATGAGTTTGATGGAGCATGTTAAAGTATTAATATTAAGAGTAGTGTGGGTATTTACTTCACTCTTTGTTGCTCTACTATATAAATTCTATGTTAAGTTGCATTATAGACTTGTTTAGCAATAATATATTTTCTCTTTTTTTCGTTGTTCTTTCTTTGACCAAAGTTTACAAAAACAAGTAAACCGAATAGAAAATGGGATGAACCAGCTTAAAAGGTGTCAACGGAAAATATGGTATTGAACCAGATCTAACTCATTTGAGAACAATATGAAGTCTGAACCTAACCCAACATATCAGATTAGACTCGATTGGGTCAAACCAAACCAAAAGCAACAAATTTAAAGAAACCCAAACGGATCAAACAGATCCACAATAAATCAACCTAGATCCAATTCAAAGAAATCTTCCTTAAAGCAACGATCACACAGATGAATGCCAGCGGCGATGAAACCACATCGAACAAGTAATTATGAATTGAAAATCACGGCAACAAATCATCACAACCACAAAATTTGGCACAGCAAACCATGATATAGCAAAAAAAAGGACAAACAAAACCAATGCAATCACTCTAGCAATCTATGCAACAATGACGACTGGTGCATTCACTCCAGCGACCTCCAAAACAACAACGAACATGCTCCCAAAACACTGATAGTCTCATTCAATCCAACCCCAACAACAACTATCACAGAGATAATTGTGGCAACTGTTTCTGGTCACAACAACAAAGCAATAAAGATGACGACAACATCTTTCGATCACACCACCAAAACAATGGAGGTCACAGTGAGAAAGAATTGATCACCACCACAACAAAAACCATGAAATCCAATAGTGACTGAAAATTAATTGCAGCAAACAACACACTACTCTATAGCATCCACAACTACCATTAACCAAGTGTATACCTCACCATAAACTTCCTTAAGCCATAATCAGTCAAACAGAAACCTCAAATAACTAATGTAATATTGCACGAGAGCAATGAAATACACTAAAAACCAATAAAAGTTAATTAATGCAAACGATAAACCCTAAGGAATCGATTGCTCTAATACCATGTAAAGTTAAGAGATGGAAAGAAGAAGTGTGGAGAAAATTATGTGAGAGGTGGGAAAACTTAAATGTTAACCTTACCCTTCACTCTCAATTCATATATATAGTTTACCAAAACATTATACCCATGAGTCATATACTTATTACAATAATATATAATTCATACTATCTAACAATTACATTATGTTCGAGGAATCTAGTCCAATGTGATTTTAGGTATTTTGTTCTAATTTTTGTCCCATGATGCAAACCCTTCTTTTTTCAGATAACTATGAATCCCAATGAAGGCTTGGATACTATGTTGAATTCCAGGACAAACAAACAATCAAAGGGAGAAAAAAGACAATAAAATGAGAAGTAAAAGAAAAGAGAAAGACTGTGTGTGGCTAAAAAGAGAAAAGCACTAGGGTTCTCTCCCTATATTTCAATATTTATACTAACTCCACTATATAGGCATAAATGCCCATCGAGGCATATAGATAAATAATAAGAGCCATAGTAAAGACCATATTTCAACAAATAAATCCATGCAAACTTTGTTGAAGAATGTTAAGAATAGTAGGGTAGTATGTGTAAATTGTTAATAGTAAGAGAGTGTATGTGTAATTCTTATTATTATAGGTTATTTATAAATACAAGAGATGTATGAGAGTTAGGTTAAGTTTTGTTAACCTCTCTCTTTCACTCTAATATTGTGTTATGTTAATTCTCTAAATTTAACATAGTATCACAGCAATAATAATATTTGTATCGGTTTTGTTGTGACCATTGTTGTTGTGTTGTTCGTTATTCGTTGTTCGTTGTTCGTTGTGTTGTACTATCGTGCTCGACGTTAGTGGTAGTCGACAGGTGTGGTCGATGGTGTACTGTTCATCAAGTTTTTGGTGGTGGCTTTTGTTCTGCGTTGGTGGTGCTTCGGTGGTGTAGTCGGAGTTGGCGGCTACCTGGTTGGTGGCTGCTTGGTTTCAGCGGGTTTGGATTGTTTGGTTCAGACCAGCCCAGTTCGGTTCAACCTAGCCCAATTGAGATAGCTGGTCTAGTACAACAGTAGACCCGGTTCTTTCCAAGTTCAGACCCGGTTCTTCATCATCTGGTCTAGTTCAGGACCTGATCAGTTCCGGTTCAGCTTTGTTCAATTCCTCCAGGCTGGTGCGCACCGGTTTAGTAATACTGCACCTGTTTTTTGTCCGATTCAGACTTTCAAAAGGTTTTCTTACCCCGATTCAGGCAGTCAGTAGCCTTTCTTAGTCCGGTTCAGCCATCCCTCAGTCTTCTCTGATCCAATTCTTATATCCAGCAGGTGTTTCACACCTGTTTCAAATATTCAACCACTTGTTTTGTCCGGTTCAGGCACCTAATCCACTGTTTCGTGCTCCTTGGTGTTCTATTATTGCTATATTATTATGGAACCCAAGAATAAAAATAATGATAGTCAAGTTGATCTTATTTCATCCACGTCACCAAATTTTTCTCTTACGGTTCTACTTAATGGTCTCATGACATCTGTTAAACTCAATGGGACAAATTATGTTTTGTGATCACGATCTATTCAAGTGTTTCTTAGAGGTAAAGGTTTTAAGAAATATTTAGTGGACACTAAACCCAAGAAAGATACTCCTGGGTATGATAAGTGGAAACAAGAACATGCTCAGATTATTTCATTGCTATTGAATAGTATTAAGCTCAATATCAGCTCTACTTTGCTTTATCTTGACACGGCCAAAGAGATCTGGGATCACTTGGCCACCATGTATTCTGACACTAGGAATTTCACTCGTGTATATGAAGTATGCAAACAGTATTTTCGTCTGGAGCTGGGACCTCTGAGTCTTGAGGATTATTACTCTCATGTTCGAAGAGTGTGAGGAGTTGAAGCTCTACCACCCTTTTACTACTAATGCAGTGGTTTGGCAAAAGCAACATGAGGATTTGAATGTTGTTCAATTTTTAGTTGGTTTGAGACCTGAGTACGAGTCTATTCATTCTCAGATTTTGAGTGGTTCTAGTCTTTCATCTCTACGGGAGGTTTTCTCCTACCTACAGCGTGCTACCTTCTCTACCAGTTCATCCAACACGGAGTCTGGTGTGCTTGCTGATCGTTCAGCTCTTGTTATCCCAAGTAGCCATGGTGACAGTTCTCGAGGTGGCCGTGGTAATCGTGGTGGTCACGACCGTACTAGAGGTCGTGGAGAGTGTTCAGGGGCTCGTTCATGCTCTCATTGTGGTCGTGGAGACCACACTGTTGATTATTGCTGGGATTTATATGGCAAGCCTTCGGGTTTTGCTAATCATGTGTCTTATCAGGATGACACCCCGACTCCTACCGCTATACCTTGGTCCGCTCCACCTGATTCCGTATCAGTTACTCTTACACGGAAAGAGTATGCTCAGTTTCTGTCCCATCAGCAAGTTGTTCCATCTCTCTCTACTGCTACTTTTGCTCAGTCGGATACTGCCTCCACTTGTTTATTGTCCTCCACTCGCAGTCCCTAAATCATAAACTCTGGCATTTCTGACCACATGACTAGTGCGTCTGATATTTTTCCTACTTATCGATCTGCTACTTCTACACGTAGTGTTATTCTTACTAATGGTACTTATTCTAAAGTTTCAGGTCTGGAGACTATTCACTTGAGTCCTGAAATATCCCTATCTTCTATGTTATTTGTTCCTCAGTTTCCTTTTAGTTTACTTTCCATTAGCAAAATTACTCATTCTCTCAATTGTTCTGTAATATTTTATCCCTCTTATTGTGTCTTTCAAGATCTCAAGACGAAGAGAAAGATTGGTATAGGGCATAAAACTAGTGGTCTATATTACCTTGACTTTGATTCACTTACCCGAGCTTTACAGACCTCGTTGTCTCCTTTTCAATGGCATTGTCATTTTGGACATCCCTTTCTCTAGAATCTGAAGCACTAAGTTTTTAATATTAGTCATGTGTCGTCATTGTCTTGTGAAGCTTGTCAACTTAGTAAGCATCACCATGTGTCATTTCAGTCTAGAGTCAATAATCGTGTGTCTAGTCCATTTGAATTAGTCCATTCTGATGTATAAGATCCAATAAAGAATATTTTATCTAATAAATATCCTTATTTTGTGACATTTATGGATAACTATTCTCGTGTGGCTTGGTTATTTTTTATGAAAGCTCGGTCTGAATTATTCTCTATATTTGAGACTTTTCGTAAGATTATAAAAACTCAGTTTGGTTGTCGTATACGTACTTTACATTCCAATAATACTCAGGAATATAAATCTAATCCTTTGTCAACTTATCTTAGTAAAACTGATATTATTCATCAGACTTCTTGTGCTTACACCTCTCTACAAAATGGTGTTGCTGAACATAAGAACCGTTATTTATTGGAAGTCACCCGTGCCCTGTTATTCCAGATGAATATTTTTCGATATTATTGGAGTGATGTTCTTACTGCTTATCATCTTATTAATCGTATGTCATCCTCTGTGTTGAATGGGTAAAGTCCATATTGTGTTCTTTTTTCCGATAAACCCTTATTTTTCCTGACTCCTAAGATTTTTGGTTGTATCTGTTATGTTCACAATTTGGGTCTTGGGTTTGATAAACTTGACACTCGAGCTACCAAATGTGTATTTCTTGATTACTCCCGCACGCAGAAGGGGTATCGTTACTACAATCCTTCTCTGCACCGATACTTTACTAGTGTCGATGTCACATTTGAAGAGTCTGTTCCATACTTTCTAGCACCTTCTCAGCCTTTAGATCTAGATTTTGGATCCTCTCCCGTACCACCATTTCTTTCTTCAGATATTCCACTGCCCACTGTGTTACCATCTACTTTACCTCTCCGTGTTTACTCTCGCCGTCCTCGCCCATCGACTGAGGTGCCCGTACCGTTTTCCTTGCCACCTTCTGATCCTGGTCCATCAAGTAATTTAGACTCTTTACTTATTGCTCTTCGCAAAGGGACTCGTTCGTGTGTTACTCATCATCCTATTTCTCATTTTGTTTCATATGATGCCTTGTCTCCTGTCTTCTCCTATTTTACTTCCCAATTATCTGCTATATCTATTCCAAAGCATTAACAGGATGCATTATCTAATCCGGATTGGAGGAAAGCTATGGAGGAGGAGATGGATATTTTACATCATAATGGGACTTGGGATCTCGTTCCTTTACCCCCTGGTAAACGAATTGTTGGTTGTCGTTGGGTATATACTGTTAAATTTTGTTCAGATGGTTCTGTGGAGCATCTCAAAGCCCGACTTGTTGCAAAGGGCTTTACTCAGACTTATAGTGTTGATTAGCTGCTAATCTTGATTGGCCCTTGTTTTAGTTAGACATCAAAAATATCTTCTTACATGGTGACTTGGTTGAAGAGGTATACATGAGGCAACCACCTGAGTTTACTGCTCAGGTTAAGTATGGGAAGAGTATATCGGTTAAAAAAATCTTTGTATGATTTGAAGCAGTCACCAAGGGCATGGTTTGGTAAGTTTTCAAATGCAGTTTTAGAGATTAGTCTTCTTCGATGTCAGACAGATCATTCTGTGTTTCACAGACAGACAGATGTTGGATATGTCCTATTGGTGGTCTATGTAGATGATATTGTGATTACTGAAAATGATTCTGAGGGGATTACCAAGTTGAAAATATTCTTACAGGATCGATTTTATACTAAGGATTTGAGAAAACGCTGATATTTCTTGGGTATTGAGGTGGCTCGATCTAAATAGGATATTTGTTTATCTCAGAGAAAATATGTACTTGACATACTTGAGGAAGCAGGTTTGTTGGGTAGTAGACCGATTGATATTCATATAGATCTAAATCAAAAAATTATTGATGGATGATGGTGCATTGTTTGAGAATCCGGGTCAATATCGCAGATTGATTGGGAAGTTTAATTATCTCACTATCACTCGATCGGATATTTCCTATGTAGTCAGTATAATAAGTCAGTTCATGGGATGTTCTAGAGTACCACATTGGGAGGCAGTTACTCGTATTCTACGATATCTCAAACGAACTCCTGGACTTAGACAGTTATATCGAGCTAATGGACATCTTAGAGTGGAAAGTTTCTCAAATGCTGATTAGCTGGCTCTCCTTCTGATCGGAGATCAACCACTGATGATTGTACTTTCTTAGGAGGTAATATTGTCTTATGGAAAAGTAAGAAACAACTCATGGTAGCAAGATCTAGTGTCAAGGCTGAGTATAGGGAAATGGCACATACGACGAGTGAGTTGTCTTGGCTATTACATTTCCTTCAGGAAATTAGGTTTCCAATTCAACTTCCTTTACAGTTGTTCTATGACAACTAGGCAGCTATCCATATCGTTGTCCATCCTATGTTTCACAAGAGAACCATGCATATTGAGGTTGATTGTCACTTCATTCGGGACAAGATAGTAGCTGGGGAGATTACAACTCCATTTGTGAAATCTGAATATCAGCTTGCAGATATGTTTACCAAAGCATTGAGTCGTCCACGTCTTACAACTATTTATTCCAAGCTTGGATTATATGATATATATAGTCCAGCTTGAGGGGAAGTGTTAAAAATAGTAAGGTAGTATGTGTAAATTGTTAATAGTAAGAGGGTGTATGTGTAATTCTTATTATTATAGGTTAACTATAAATATAAGGGATGTATGAGAGCTAGGTTAAGTTTTGTTAACCTCTCCCTTTCACTCTAATATTGTGTTATGTTAATTCTCTAAATTTAACAAAGAATAAATATTTTAGTTACACTCTCTCCAACAGCTCAAACTTTTAGAGTAAATGGTGTTTAACATGATATTAGAGTAGAAAATCTTGTGTTCGAATCTCGGCGCCACCCTAATTATTAAAAGATTTTCACGTGATTGGCCCAAAATCTAGGTTGCACATGAGGGGGCGTGTTGACGAATAAATACTTTAGTTATACACTCTCTTCAGTTTTTAGAGTAGATGGTGTTTAGCAAACTTGATTATGTATCTCTAAATTAAGTGATTCTACAATAATATACTACTGCTACAAACTATAGTTTTCAAGAAAAGTAATATGTGACGAATTCTCCGCCTTTTGATCAAAACATCTTTTATTTTTTGATTAAAAAAAGCTATTTCCAATTGGTGTTCCATCAAGAATTTTCAAATACTATGAGATACATAATTTTTTAGATGGTCCTAAACTGAAATAACATGATTGTTCAGTCTGCCGTAAGACAAAATAAACGTATAGCAAGATTAAAGGATGGCAGGTGACAAAATTATCATCCAACCACACCATCAAAGGTAAACATCAACATTTTTGAAAAAAAAAAAAATTCCTTATACTCAATTAACTCATCTCAAACATATATCCAAACAGATCTTACCAAATTTTGAACAAAAGCATTCAGGAAATGATGTTTGGTTTGATTACCCCTTAACAATTGGGGAACTTGATTCTTGAAAACCCTGTGAAATCGGAAAAAATTAAAAATAGTATTGACAAATGGAATTGCACTAAAGAGGCAGATATCAAAGAACGATAAAGAAAAATTGAAGGAAAAAAAGGTTCTCATACACTACATTAACACCATGAGAAAGCTAATCCTGGCAACTAGAGTTTATGTTTGACTGCAGAACTCAACAAACCTTAAACGACTTGATGAATAATTGTATACACATACACACATGTGCACGCACATATACGCAAAATGCAAGCATATGTAAGGGCCCGTGTGCTATTCTGGAACAGCTTGTGGTGTCGATGTGATATGCAGTTAACTAGTTTAAAGACACTGTCAATTAGCTGCTAGTAAATCTATTGGATGACTGTAAAAGAAGCTAGTACACAATGTTGCTCAAACATGTTAGCCGCTTATGCATTCCATCATTTTATTGTGGAATATGCTACCCTGATAATGGTATGTTATGTGTAATATTTAGCTTGAGGATACTTTAGTACTTTGTATTTTATATATAATCTTGGGATTAGTTGTGTTCGATCACACATAACTCTACACATAATATGATTACTCTTCTTCTCCAAGTCTCTTTCTCCTTCGCTAAACCCTAAATCTTCATAATCTAACTTGGTATCAAAGCGTTGATCCAAATTTGAAGCCTTAAAGTTAGCGGAAATCATCTTGACCTCAACGGTGTGGCTGACATCATATTCTGACAAGCTGACATTAGTCTTTGACAAGCTAATGTCAGCGGCACATAGGGTCAGAATTTTCTGAAATTCACATCGTAGATTCGACTCGATGTCTTGAGAATTATGGTGATTTTTTTGGATTTTTTTGAATCCATCTGATTGGGTTTCTGAATTTTTTAATATTTTTGGCCTTTTTGAGTTCCAGAGTGCGATATGGTTTTTATAGTATTCCACCTATTGTTTTCTGTTGGATCCCACTGGGTAGGGTTCGAATAAGGTAGATCTACCTGACCCATGAAGTTTTGTTGTGGTTGGATTGGATTTGGGATGGTTTAGGGCTGATTTGAGGTTTGGCCACTATTTTTCCTGGTTGTGCCGAGTCTGGCCAGCTTCAACCACCTGTTACAAGGCTTTTTGGCTATTGTTTGAGATATTTTTTGTTGCTTCTCCAATTCTTGGGTCTTGATTTCATCGTTTTGCTTTTATCCTATTCTGTGGGCATGTCGGAAGCTAGTGTGATTTCTGGGGCTGTCTCTAGTACTAGAGGAAGCAAGTTGAGTCATTTAGAGATTGTCGCCAATAACCCTTCTCTTCAAATTAAATGTAAGCAATTATTTAGCATGGTCACAAGCTCGTTTGTTGGTCATCTCTCTTTTCAATGCCCTACAAAATCTATTGTTATGGTTGAAAAGAAAAATTCCAACGTGAATAAAGAGTCAGATGAGCCTGAATTTCAAACAGATATTGTAGACCCTCTTGATTTGATATGGGTGAGATTAATTTTGATGATTTGGGTGAGGTTAATTTTGTGGATGTTATCCGTCCTCTGCTTATTGCTAATAAAGAAATTGCTAATGGCGATTTTATTCATCAAGGAAAAATATTTCAGACAACGGTTAGTTGTGAAGGACAGATACGCTCATTAGTGATTGACACGGAAAGTTGCACAAATGTAATATCAGAAGAGGTCGTGAAGAAACTAAATTTGAAAGTAGAATCAAATCCGGAACCATATCATGTAAGCATGGATTACTAACACCAAGTTGAATGTTGATAAGAGATATCTAGTTACATTCACCATTGTAAGCCTTGTGGAAACCGTCGTGAGTGATGTGTTGCTTCTCAAGGTTTGTCATATACTTTTAGGGTGCACTTGAATATAAGATCGTGATGCACAACATGCGGAGAGTGCTAATACTTATTCTTTTGAAAAATGGAGAAAGAAGATACTCTTACTTGTGCTATAGATGCACGTACACTACAACTGAAAAAAAGTTTGTTAATGATTTAGAAAACTTCTCTGTCAGATGGTATTCCTAGCTCTCCTCGGAGTCGAGTTTTTTTCGGCAGGAGAGAATTGATAGCACAGCCATTAGTTGGTTAAACTAATACAATTGACTTTAAAAGCCTTAGCGAAAGACTAGGAATTTTGGGAAGTGTAAGTGATAGTTTATTAGAATTAGTTTTATTATTATTTAATTTAGAAGTACTTTTTGACTAGGAATATTAGTGAGAGTTTAATTAATGAATTATTATAGAGTTTTAGTAGTATATGAATTTAAGAGTTTGCCTATGAAACTCTTTTAAAATATTAATAGAAGAGTAGTTTTCATATTAGTAGGGGACTTGGCCTATAAATATTGATGTAACCTCCACTATATTTATTAAAGAGTGATATAATAAAAATTTATTTCTCTGTGGAGAATTTTGTGCGTTTCTTGGCCTCCTTGCAAGGGTTTTGTATATCGCCTTCTTCTTTCTATTCTCTTATTCCTAGTCCTCCTGTCCTACATCATGGCAGATTTCTCCTATTCTTCTCTTCTTATTTGCAAAGTTTGATCCATCCCCAATAGAATAGGGGGATAGCTGGATTATGAGACTACCTTTCTGAGTGTGAAATCGTGAGTCAAGCTGCCCCCGGAAGTTGGGTAATCCTTTTTAAAGAGGACACTAAACCTCCCCGTCCCCATCCCATTCATAACAAAACACAAAGGAATTAGCTCATATTTTTACAGGACTGAAATGCCTACTTACTGAAGTTATTCACTATGCTTGTAGGGGAGCTTGCAGACTTCGGTAATTTGGTCAATAAACAAGAATAAAATTTTAAAAAAAAAAACCAATAAGTGCTAATATAATCACCATGAATTTCCAGCAGCATTAGAAATGATGTCATAAAGTGTCCACGGATGAATCCCAGCTTGAGCGCCAAGAGAAATGGCCTCCACTGAAGCAACAAAATGAATGCCCTCAAGCAGCTCAATTACCATTTTAATTTTACTGCAAAAGGAAAAGAAAGCAAATATTAAAATCTTACCAATCAAAGCACATATTAAAAACCCTAAAAATAGTTATTTTTTTCTTTAAATGGCACCAACAGGATATAATTACATGATTATCTAAATAAGCATGTAAGGCATGTGTTTGTTTATTTAATATGCTCTGTGACAGTAAAAATGCATAACAAAATTGTCAAGAAATTACAATTCAATACTATTATAGTGAGATTTATGAGACCAAGAAAAACACACCTTCCAGCACCAAGTTCACCCTCAAAAATGTATAGTTTTTCACACATAGCTGTTTGCAGAACACAAAAGTTTGACTCAGATATGATACAGATCATGCAAAAAGATTAAAAATTATAGAACTCACTTTCCATAGGAGTGTTAGATGGTAAAGACAAAGATATATTATACCAGAAAGAACGGGCCGTGCACTAGCAATGGAATCTGAACTTCCTGAGGAAATAACCTGAATATCATTGTAAGGAAATGAATAAGCAATTCTACCTCCTATAACCTAGCAGATAAAAATAAGTAAATGACTAATAAATATCAATGTAAGAAAGAAATATAATAATCTTACCATGACTTTTCCATTCAAAACCTCTGCCACTCCCCTAGAAACATATAAATCAACTACGAAAGCTGCCTCGGGACCCTCTGCAAACAGTCCTTACAATTTAGTACATGGGTAATTTTTTTTTTTATAAAAGAACAATTTTATTATAGAATGGAAGAAAGAAGAAAATGAATTACAATATTGAGGACAATATCCTCAAAATGAATAAAAATAAGATACATATTTGATGATACACAAAATGTGTTTATGCATCACCTATCAAGTATTTAATTCAGTAATAAATGATGAAAGTTAACACAAGCAAACACAAATTAAGTGGTTCAGTCAGGGTAATCTACTCCACTATGAAGGGCTACGGTGGCCAGAGTGTTTTATTATTCAAGGAGTGTAGAGTGCTTAGATGTGAGTGATATATAAGAGATGCTCCCTTGCGTAGGTGGGGCTTACAATTTATAGGTGCCTCCAAATTGAAATATCTTTCTCGTATCACGTGAGGTAATTTGGTGGAGGTGGCATCTTTCTCGTAACAAGTGAAACAGTTCCATGGAGGTGGTGACGTACGCATCCCAAGGAGATCTCCTCGTGTATCAGTTGTGGACTGAGTTTCTCACCATGACACTGACCTGACTCCCTCAAGATGGCACGGCTTACCTGACCTAGCTTCCTCCTTACTAAAATGGGCATTGCCCGCATTCCTAAACTAAGCCTCCAAGTTGGGCATGATCTGTAATTCTGGGCCTTGTCCATAATTTTGGACCTGGTCTGGGTCGGGCCCATTATTTGCCCGCATGCCTCAAGCCCAATGGGGTTTGGAGAGAGAGATTTTAGCAAGGATGAATTTTGTATCCTGCTTCTTCCTCTTTTTTTTGTGCCCTCGCGGCTATTGCTTTGAGATTTGAATTCCTTTTACTCAACTGGGTTGGCGAGCACTCTGTTGGGAAAAACTTATCGTTGTTTTAACTTTCTCCTCAGGAGGCTTGTCTCTTGCAATAAGGCTTCAAATAGGGCTCCTTATCCGACTTGGTTAGACTCCTCATTCCAGACTATTTTGGATATCTTTTCCACCCTGATTAGGAAATTACATCCCAATCTTATTAAGACTCTTAACTTGATTACAACATTGTCAAATCTAAAACCTAGGCTATAAATAGAACCCCCCCACATCAATTCTTCCAACTCAATCTGAGAAAAAATACAAAGAGGAGAGATGTCAAATGGATTAGGATTCAAGGAGCAAGCCTCAAGTAAGGTGGCACCACGAAGCATGCAAGCGCGTGTGAGGGCACCACAATACATGCTGACAACGAAGCAAGCATGGGTGCGGGCCAAGGCGTCGACGAAGGTGCTTGGGGTGCCATAGCAGACGTTGGCAGGGGTGCCATAGCAGACGCTAGCAAGGGGGCCAAGGCAGCCGGTAAGGGAGCTGGCAGGGGCGCCGAGGCAGCGAGTGAGGGCCCCTAGGGCATTAAGGCAGGCGAGGGTGCCGTGGGTGTGGAGGCAAGTGCTGGCTGAGGCAAGGCCGTCGTGGCAAGCACTGGTGACACCCTTGTTGCTAACATGAAAACATGGGCAAGCACGGGTACAGGAGAAAGCATGGGCGCCGAGGCACAGACAGACAGGTTAGGTGCTAGGGAGTAGTTGTGCGCAAAGCAAGGCACTGGGCAAGGGCCGAGAGATGACGGTGGTAGTGTTTTCCCACATCCACAACAACGCAAATATCATGCTAAGGTTGTCGCTAATGACGATAGTTCTAAAGTGAGCTCTATTTCTAGCTCTCTCAATACTAATGGTTCTAAGTTAAGCTCGATATCTAATTTTTGTATTCCCCCATGGTGTTGTGCCACTGGGCTGAGATGGGTGAGCCAGCCTCTGATGACTCCTCCAGAGACCTTGCTATCTATGAAGAGGTGCTAGAAACAGGTCAAAAGTTCCCGATGCCTACACCAATGTGTTGCATCTTGGCACACTCGTCACACGTGCTAGGGCAGCTGTCCCCCAATGGCTAAAGAGTGTTGTTTTCAACTTCAGAAGCTAACTCCCTTTATTTTGGTTCCACAGTAAATAAGTCAAGGGTGGAGGTTCTTTACTCCACTAGGGCTGCGCCGGCAACTCCTCCACCTAAAAGGGTGAGACTGGATGATGCTCCTATGAGTTCTCAGCAGGTGGCTCCTCTATTTGTTTCAGTTGTCCAGGCATCTTCTCTAGTCACCTCTCCAAGCCGGGCATCTCCGGAGGTAGGCATTCACTTTCCCGCACAGAATAGGGCCCCACCTATTTCTCTTGCGTCCAGACTTCAAGATGTGAATGTTGTCAAGCATTGACTTTCAAGGTTCATGTCGCCCTTGGATATCAGAGAAGTCAGCTACGAGGGTACCGAGAGTGTTATTAATACCATGATGGAGGGCTTGGCCAAGATAATCATCTACACTTCTATGGAATTTTATTCCTCATGTCCTTTGATAACAGTAACATTTTCCTCCTTTTGCATGTTTGTAGGTGTCCACAGCCGCTACGTGTGTTTTTTTTTTTGGAGGGTTAACCATCATGAGTACGTATCAAGGATTCTGATGAAGGAGAGACAAACACTGCGGGCTGTTAAGGGTGGCTCACGAGAGAGTGAACCTCTTGATACTGAGCTTTTGACAACCTATAAGAGAGCTGCTAAGTTGGAGACTAACAGTGAGGTTACCCGCACGAGAACAAAGACAGAGTTGTGGGTAGCCCATGAAAGGCCAACTTGAGTTAAAGCAAAGCTGTGAGCAACTCATTAGAGGGCTTCCAGATTTGAGGTAGAGTTGCAGTCAACCAATGAGAAGGCTTCTAGATTTGAGGTAGAACTATAGTCAACCAATGAGAGGGCTTCTAGATTTGAGGTAGAACTACAGTCAACCCATGAGAGGGCTACTAAAGTAGAGGCTCATTCCTTGGAGATGGAGAGGATGAGGAAGGAGGATCTGCAGAATAGAACTATGGGCACCTTTATTGATGGCTATGAGGAGTTCAGAAGGAAAGTTTCGGTTGCTTTTTCCAGCATAGACTTCTCTAGATTCGTTCCTTATGAGGAGCTGAACATTGCTTATGTTGATGGCGAGCACTTTGTTGATGGAGAGTCAGATGACGATGAGAAAGGTGACTGCAACGAGGGTAGTTAGAGTTCTGAGCAGACAAGCTGTGCTCTCACTTTTGTGGAAGTGGCTTTTGTTTCCAAACTTCTTATGCAATGAAAAAGCAAGGCAAATTTGAAATAAATTTGCAAACTTTATTTGATAACTGCTCATAGTAAATAGTGGTGGGTGGTAATCTCAAAAAATTTTATTTAGTAATCCCAAAAAAGGTACAAGCCTAGGCTTGAGACTAAATAGAATCCTATAGTTTTATTACTCTGGCTCTCTCCTCGCATTATTGGTAGTATCCCTTCAGATGTTTAGCATTCTATGAATGGGCTAAGATCTTTCCTTCAAAATTCGGGATTTTATAAGTGTATGGCCTCACAATTTCCGTGATAATGTATGGCCCTTCCCAGTTTGGTCCTAACTTCCCCTCACACGAGTCTTTAATGGCCAATGTCACTTTCTTAAGGATTAAGTCCCCAAGTAAGAAAGAGCGAGGCTTCACCTCGAGTTGTAGTACTTGGTTATGCAACACTTTTATTCCGCATTCGTGATCATAGTTATATCCTTTTCCTCCTCTATCAAGTCGAAGTTAACACTGAGGCCTTCTTCATTGGTGCACGGATCATGGTGTTGGACACTCAATGAGTGTACCCCGATCTCGACAAGTATGACTGCTTTTGTCCCAAAGGCGAGAGAGAAAATAGTCTCGCCAATGGGACTCCTTGGCGTTGTCCGGTAGGCCCACAGCACTCCCGAGAGCTCCTCTACCCATAGTCCATTGGTCTTTTCCAATCTAATCTTCAGATTACGCAATATAGTTTTTACGGTGACTTCGACTAGTAGGTTTGCCTAAAGGTGGGCTTGACTGGAGTGGGGCTACCTAATTTGAAAGTCGACACAAACTATTGAGAAGCTTGTTGGCAAACTGCTTGGTGTTATTACTCAATATGGCATGGGGTATTCCGAAGTGACACACCATGTTTCTCCAGATAAAGTCTTTCACCTTCTTATTTGTTATTTTGGCTAAGAGCCCAGCTTTTGTCTACTTTGTGAAATAGTCGATGAATACCACAAATTCACACTGGCCGCAACTCATGGGCAGGAAACCTAGGATATCGATGCCCCATTTAGAGAATGGACAAGGACTCATGATGGTGGTCAATTCTTCTGGTGGTTGCCTTGGCACAGTGGCGAAGCTTTGGCACTTGTCACACTTCTTCACAAACTCTCGGTGTCTCTAATTATATTAGGTCAATAGTAGCCTTGTCTGACTGCCTTATGAGCTAAAAAATGCCCTTCAGAATGATTTTCGTATACTCCCTCGTGGACCTCTCTCATGACATAGTCAGATTCCTCTAGAGAGAGACAGCGAAGTAACGACAGTGAGTAGCTCCTCTTGTAGAAGATGTCCTATTAGATGACACATTTTGACGCCCTTAGCCTTTGCTTCTTGGCTTCCACTAGACTGTCTGGGAGAGTGCCCTCTTCTAGATACACCCAGATGGGTGTCATCCAGTCGTTGTTGGTGGATGCGCAGTTGATGCTACCTACATTCGTTTTGAGCCTACTTAGCTCAAGTTGGTGACCCGTAAATGTGGGACCTAGTGGAATATTTGAAGTTGATACAAACTTGGTCAGTGTGTCTACTACTATATTATCCTCCCTTATACATATTGAATCAAGAAATAGTGAAACCTTATTAGTAAAGTTTGCTACCTACATTCCTTTATTATCTCGCTTTGAAATCTCTCTTTACTTAGTTAACTACCATTTGGGAGTCACCATAGACGGTGAGATAACAGGCCTCCATTTCAATTGTCAGTCTCAAGCAAGAGATGAGTGCCTCATATTCTGTCTCGTTGTTGAAGACTGCAAAATGAAGTGATACGACGTATTTGAGAGGAGTGTCGTTGGGGCTGATGAGTACTAGGCCCGCTCCACTCCCTTCATTAGTTAAGGACCTATCTATGTTAAGTCTCCAGCAAGGTTTGTATGTAGGCACAGCGCAGGGCACCGTGCTGGAACGCAGAGGAGGAGAGTGCCAAGGTGCCTAGGGAACAAGGCACCAAGGCAGAGGTGCTTGGTGAACAAGGCGCCTGGGAGCTGGGCACCAAGGCCAAGGCACCTAGGGAGCTGGGCGCCAAGGCCAAGGTGCCAAGGGATTTGGGCGCGGTGCTTGACGAGCTGGCCCAAAGGCAGGCAAGCACCGAGGAACTGGCAATGGGTGTTGATTCTTCTTTGCTACCTTTCTCATCAATCGACGTGAGCTCAGCCACAAAATCTGCTAACACATGTGCCTTGATTGTCGCTCTTGGCTGGCATTTCACGTCAAACTAGCCTAATTTGATGGCCCATTTGAGGAGCCTTCTGAACATATCCAGCTTTCTCAATATTCTTTTCAGTGGTTTATCCATGACAACCATGATGGTGCGGCTCTGAAAGTGTCGAAGGCACCTGGCCATAACTAGGGCGAGAGCTAGCTTCTCCAACCTTAAGTATCTTATCTCTGCTCCTCGATAAGCTCTACTCACATAATAGATGGGTTTTAGTATTCCTTTATTCTCCCTAGGTATGAAGTGGGAGACATCCAAGTAAAGGTACAAGGTCTCTCTAGGCATGAAGTGGGACAACAAAGGGATTCGAAAAAATAAGCTTCTAGTTTCTAGAAAACTTCTTTCGTATCAAGTCCCCACTCAAAAGCCTCTGGAGGATTCTGAAGAAAGGTAAACACATATCAACGAACTTCGAGAGGAATCAATTAAGAGCTGCAACTCTTCCGCTAAGACGATGGACCTCTTTTACAGTGGCGAGGGACCTCATGTCCAGAATGGCCTTGATTTTCTCCAGATTCACCTCAATTCTCCTCTTATTGACCATGAAACCCAAGAATTTTCATGATCCTGTGCCAAAGGTGCACTTATCAGGATTTAATTTCATGTTGTAAGACCTCAAGACGTTAAAGGTCTCCGTAGGTCACATAGTCTGCTGCGGCAAGGCTCTTTACTAACATGTAATGTATGTATACCTCCATAGTTCTCCCGAACTGTGACTGGAACATCTTGTTTACAGTCGTTGGCATGCTGCTACTACATTTTTTAGCCCAAAGGGCATAACCTTGTAACGGTTGGTCCCTTTAGGAGTGATGAAAGATGTCTTCTCCTGGACTAGGGGATACATGTTAATCTAGTTATATCCAGAGTAGGCATCTAGGAAACTAAGTAGCTCATGACCAGCTATGGCATCAATGAGGATGTTGATGCGCAACAAAGAGTAGCTATCTTTGGGACAGGCTTTGTTGAGCTCAGTGAAGTCCACACAAAGGCGTCACTTTCCTCCAGTCTTGGTCACAATCACAACATTGGATAGCCAGACTTAGCAAACCACCTCTCTCACCGACCCATTTGCTAATGGCTTCCCCACTTTTTTCTCCATGGCTTGCACCCTTTCAGTAGCAACACTTCTCAGCTTTTTGCAGATGGGTTTGTGTCGGGGATCGACATTGAGCCGGTGGGTGATGACTTCAAGGTCTTCGTGAGACCAAGCAAAGACGTCAATGTTCTATCTAATAAAATTAATCAGTTGTTGAGCTCGATCTTCAAGAAATGAGAAGCCAATAAAGATTCTCCTGTCCGAAAAACTTTCGTCGAGGACTACTGGTACAAGCACCTATACTGGGTCTCCTCTCTCTAGTGTACTGTCATCCCTAGGGTCAAGCACTTTCACTTGTAGGGCCTTTTAAGGTTTTTTGGCCCTCATAGAGGCAATATAACACTCCCTAGTGGCAACTTGATCTCCTCGAATTTCTCCAATTCCGCTTGAGGTTGAAAAACAGAGAATAAGGTGATATGCGAATGGCACCCCCCTCAGGGTGTTTAGTGCAAGATTCCCAAAGATGATGTTGCTAAAAGGCAGCAAATCCAACATCAAAAAATTCACCATTATAGTGGAGATTCTCGATGTTGTACTCACAGTGACTGGTTGAGTGATGAAGCCCAGGGGTACGCCTTTTCTCTTAAAAAACCGATGAGAGGCATCCTAATGGGTTGAAGTCTCTCCCTACCAAGATCAAAGATCAAAATATCGTTTCAAAACGGTCAAAACATCCAAAACGTTTTCGTTCCCAAAGAAATCAATGATGGAATCGAAATTCTAATACTTTGAAGTGGTCCATAATATTTTGTTATATTTCAATGTATTTGTACAATTGTTTCAAAATATTTTAAAGTATTCTAAGATATTTTGGTATATTTCAACCAATGTTTTAAAAAAATAATTCTTAAATTTTTTATTTTTTTATTCTGTTTTCACAATGGGTCAAAAGATTTTCGAAACATGTCGAAACATTTCCATTTTTTAGGTGAATGAAATAATGTATCAAAACAAAATTTTGATCATTGGCCAAGATGAAGGTTATCGTACGTCTTGGCGAACAAGATGTCAGCAAAACTGCCAGCCACTATCCACAACGATCCTCCCCGGTAGTTGTCGACCATCATGGTTAGTACTACTAGGTCGTCATAGGAGTGCTGAATTTCCTCCAAGTCTTTGTCTGAGAAGGAGATGACCTCGTCGTCTCCTCGCTTGTGAGACTTCAACGGGCGTAGGTCATCCGTGTGCCTAACGTTTCTAGTGTGTGCCTTCTTAGCTAAGTTGGAGTCAGCTCATCCTCCTATCCATCCGGAGATTGTCTAGATTTCTCCTTGGGGTTGTTGGTGCTCTCTCTCATTCTAGTTGCGACCTAGTGGTGAGGTATCGCATCTGCCTGCCACGTGTTGCCGCAACTGCCTACGCTATATAAGGTCCTCATCTGCCTCTTAAGTTCAAAGCAGTTGTCAGTATCGTGGCCATGATCGCTGTGAAAGTGACAGTATTTGTTTGGGTTCCTACGATTTAGGGCAAACTTCATTTTTTTCGGCTAACGTATTGCAAGCTCATCCTAAATTTGGGGCAAAATATGCTTAGCTGAAGCATTAAACAATGTGAGGCCTGTCGCTCCCTCTGAGGTGTAGGGCCAAGGCGGTCCTTAGCTGGCACTCTCTCTGTCCTCTTCCTTGTATTCTCTGTTTCTCTTCTGTCTTCACGGGGCTCCTTCCTCTTCTCCCCTCCCCGGGAGGATTCACCTCGTTTGTCCTTGGTGACGTCCTCAACATTTATATATTTCTAGGCCTCTGACAATAATTCCGGCATGCCTGTTGGCGATTTCTTCAAGACCGCGAACATAAAACTCGATGAACGTAGGCTTACAATAAAGGCAGTCATGGTGGCTTTGTCATTTGGCTCTTTGATCTAGAGGGCCTCCTCGTTAAAACGAGTGAGGTAACTCTTTAGGCTTTCATCCCGATATTGATCGATGCTGAGCAAGTGAGTAACAGGCTTCTGAAGTCGGCGCCTCCCAATGAAGTGGGAGAAAAATGATTTGCTTAGTTTAGCAAAAGAATTAATGGAAGCTAGTTTGAGTTTGGCGAACCATTGGTGTGCAAATCCCTTGAGGATGGTAGGCAAGCCTCTACACATTTTTTCGTCTGATATGTTATGCAAATGCATGAGAAATTTATAAGTATCAAGGTGGTCCAATGGATTTTTTGTGCTGTCAAAAGCTTCCATAGTTGGCATCCTGAACTTTGAGGGGAAGGGGTAATGGGCTATATCAGTCACGAATCGAGTGTTAGTGTGTCTCACAAGGTAGTCAACTATTTCCGGCATTCGTGCCTTGATGGTGTTGAAGACATCACCTAGTTGATTCTGTACCTTAATTTTTTCGTCTCATTGGTTAGGGACGCTCTCTGAAAGATTGTTGTAGTGGTTTTTGTGGTCCACGTACTGATTTTCCCCTTCGTCTTCTTGCGTAAGAGGGTCACCAGCATGGGAGGACGAAGTCGACACATGAATAGGGGAAGCTGGGTCGCCTAGGCACTGAGGAGGGATGCCCTGGCACTACAAGGGGGCGCCCTGGCACTGCAAGGGGGCGCCCTGGCACTACAAGGGGGCACCCTGACACTGGGCACACTACTGGGGGGTGCCTTGGCGCCCTGGGCAGAGTGCCTGGGGTGCTTCCCCTCCCAGGGGCTGGGGCACGATTCCTTGACGGTGTCTGATGAGCATCAACTGTAGGATTAGCTGGTTTTGGTTCACCGCTGCATTATCTCTAGTTGTTGTTGTCCAGCCATGGGATTTGTCGCAGCGACAGGAAAAAAAATAGCAGTGGCGACGATCAATAGTAAATCTAAAATAAATAACAAAAATAGAAAAGGAAAGAAAAATAAGGGTTCTGATATGCTGTAGAATGTTGATAAACTAAAAAGTAACACTCCAAAAAACTGGAGCCAGCAAAGGCATCCTCCAAGAAACCAATAGTGTACTAGAGGTCAACTCACGAGAATGATAGATGGTGTGGTGGATATACTTCAGAAAACCACACACCAACACACAAATTTCACTAATTTTATTTGCAAATGTGGCAGCTGACTTCTCCTTACCACACACACAACTGGGGCCCCCCTTGTTGACACCAAAACATGGTTGTCTGTCCTAGGAAAATGTTATTCAACAATTCGGGACCAACTGTGCACAAAAATAGAAAAACTTGAAGGGAGCATTTAAGATTGCATACATTATTCTAAGATTTAAGATTGCATACATTATTCTACTCTAATTTGGAAAACATGTCATCATTCAACAAGAAATATGAAGAAAAAAGTTGCCTGTAATGCTCTTCTCTAGCTTCTGGATATATGCAGGTGATATGGTTGAATGGAGAATAATGACTACATGTTTCTGCAACCCTGCAAGTCCAGAAATGAACATCACCACACAGTAACTATGTCGACCTACTATCGATTTGACACAGTGCTGAGAAGCCTACTAAAGACCTTTTAAAGCACCCTCATGACTGAAAATAATGTCATTTATTTGATCTGCATGAGAAATCAATATGATTAAAGCTCCAACACCTGCAAGCAAAGACATGAAGGATATACCATAAGGTAGTCAAATCTGAAGGTGTTAACATAATTCAGATTTATAAAAGAGAGATAATCTTTGGACTTCTTTTGTTAACTGTTACTGCATGGTCTCATCTCAAAGTTCATCGTTGGGAATCCTATTTTTATGATACTTATTTCGGTGTTAGTTGTAGTTGGTAAAACAGATGAAATCTAAATATTTTAAATCTTAGGGTTTAGAATGAGAAGAGGCAAGAGAAGAGAGAAGAGAAGAAACTGATTAGAGAATAAGGTTTAGGCGAATGAAAGTTAATCAACCTCTCCTCTCATCACCCATATTTATATTAACTCATAATAAAATGAAGATTACATTAATACCCTTAATTGAAATAACCTAACATTCTACAATAACTAACTACTGATGTTATACAAGTTCTTATGCTTTCATCTCATTTACGATTATCGCTAAAGAAAAGACATTCATAATACAATTCGAACAATATAATGGAAATGAACTTTTGAGAAGTGATTTACTCGAGCAAAAACAAAAAAGAGTGATCTTTCAAATTGGGATAAACAAAGTCATTAGGATTTATACTCCACCTTTACGAAATGGAAATTATTTGTAGTCGATATTATGTATTAACAATGTTTCATTAGTATTCTATCTACACTGCATACTAAGATATCTAAAAACAGATTGTCTTTAACAAAATAAAATTTTCTGGCATATATTTCGCACAAGGGCTCAAAAAGTTAAAATGATGCTAGTGTGGAGATTTGGAAAGCTTATTTTGATTACCACAAATAAAACACTACTAGAACGCTTAACTAAAATACCAATGGGGTCAAAAATTCTTGAAGAAAGAGAGATCATGTTAGTTAGCAGCATCAAAGATACAGAAGAAGAAGAGGAAACAACTGCAAGTATAGTAAACATATATAATGCTTTATGCTTCCAACGTGTAATTTCTAAAATAAACAAATACAAAATGTCATTATCATCCCCGATAATTGACGGATCTTAAGTTGCTTTTCCCTCCCAGAATTTTGGGTAAGATGGAGGATTATTTCTTGGTACAAAGGGAAAGAGCATGGGACCGAATACCAAAGTAGCCACTTCACCAAAAACAATAAAAAAAGCTCGGAGACTATATCCATACTAAGTCCATCCCTCCCACAATATCACATTCACAGGCGAAGGGCAAGACTCTGGCCTTCTCGTTAGTAATCGCTCAAAATTTCCAATAACATTATAGCTAATTTAGATGTGCAGCACAAATAGCTTAAGATGGAGGGCCATTTCTACATACAAAGGGAAAGAGCATGGGAATGCAGGATTCATCAAAAAAAGGAAGAAAAAAAAAAACCGCTAGGAGACTAAATCCATACTAAGTCCACCCCACCACAATATCATACTCATGTGTGATGGCAATACTACGGCCTTCTCGTCAGTAATGGCTTAAACTTTCCAATAAAATTATCAGCTACTTTAGATATGCAGTACAAATATACCAGTAACCTTTACGGCAGAAATGGGCATACTCCTAAGCTGCAACCAGGCCCTGGTTGACACTGCAGTTAATAGGTTATTTTGCCTAACATTTCCCACAATTTGGCAACAACTTCCAGCAAATCAAGGCACTTGTTTTACGTTTTCTTTCCTGGAAACGTGGATTTATCATTTCTGCAAAGTGAACCTAAAACAATTAAAGTTCTTGGAAACTAATGTTCTACCCTAACTTTCCAGCAAAAAATGTGGAGCCCGAGGGAAAATGTTCTTAACAGAATTACTCATATGATAAATGGTCTGAAAGGAAAACACAAATGGAAAAATAGGAAAAGAAGTTCCTAAAGACTTGAATCAAAGTTCAAAACACTAGGTATATGGTCAATGGTCCATGGGGGATGTATAGTCATAATAATTTTAAATTATTTGCCAGATTATTTAACAAAAATATGTGCTTTATAGACGAAATTAAGGCTAGTGCTTGCCTGGCCCCCATCAGACATATGCCAGGAGACATTGATGGAATCATGGAATATGGTGGATGATAGGCTGACTATAGATTTTGTAAGAGCTTCACATTAATGACCTCATTGTTTCTTTAAATAGTTGTTAGATCACTACATTGTTAATACAAGAATCACTTGAGGTAATAGTATGGTCAAATTTAAATAACTACAGTTGGCTAAAGCAACAACATTAATCCAGTTTAGATGCTAAAAAGGATAAAAATAGACAATCGAAAGGATCAACCAAGTAAAGCAAACATCGTGCTTACCTCTCCCAGCCTCCATAGGGTTCACACATCCTACTCCCCCAAGCTTCAAAAATGCGTCCATCAAAGGGCTGAATGTCTGAAGATGAAAACATTAAAATAAACATCAAATTGCATCCAAATGAAAAACTACTACCTCTTAATGAAACAAATAGACTTAAAGTTCTTTGCATAACTATCTTAATAGCTTTCGTTTTTGTTGTTCTCATAATCATAGGCTTTGGACTATTGATAAATCTGGTAACTTCTCTTTCACATCTTTTTACACGTATCATCTAAGCTCCCGTAATGCTCAGTCCTTTTGTAGATAAAGTCATTTGTGAAGCCAAAGCTCCTTGGAATGTCAAAGAATTCGTTAGATCTATTGTCATTAAACAGGTGAATACTAACAATTTGACCCAGGTGAGGAGGCCTCATAAAGCTTGGAATCATTTTAGAACAGCGTATTCAATGTGATTTGTGAGGCTTGGGCAAATCCTTCTATAGCGGAGGTGTTGCAGATCAAGTTACGAATTTTGGGAAGAACAAAGAAGCTAAGGTCATAAGAATGTTCAATGATCGTTATCTTCCATTAGAAATTTGTGAAAGAATTGTGTTTGTGGCTTCTTTTTGGACCAAAGCCACGTGAAACTTCAGAGGGATACTTTTGTTGGAGCTTCAACAGAATTGGAAGGTGGCTCGGCTTTCTTTTAGTTTTTTTTTTTTTTGATAAAAGAAGAATTTTATTATTGAAAGGAATAAAGAGCATAATACAATATATAGGACAAGATATCTACCATAAAAAAGATTTAAGAAAAGGATAAAATGGAAAAAATGAAACTAAAGTAGAGCCGCCATCCATTTCCTTTGAAAATTTGACAAAGACAACTCTCTAAAATTTCTTGTACCTTTAGTCCAAAGGGAAGCCATAAAAACCAATCGTTTCCATACTAGTTTAAAAGGTAGAACACGATTATTGAAAATCGTTCCCATACTTGATGTATCATCCCCTATGAAGATGCATTGTAACAACCAAGCAGCTATCTTTATTGCAAGTAACCGGCCCTTATCTTGGTCGACCAGCTTCTACATAACAAGATTGTTCTGCCTCTACACTACAAATAACAAACTTAGGCCTTTTGGTAATACATTCCTCACACTAATATGAACCAAGCTAACATGCAAATGTAAGTGAAAAGCTAAAGTGACCATAATGCCTTCGTTCGAATTAATTGAAGAAACAAGCAAAAGGACTCCGAGCTAAACAAGAGAACTCCCAAAAAGGAAGTTCTAGATTTTTAGAGTAGTCCTATGCACTCTCCCTCCCCCTCCCCCTCTAGGACTTCACATTGGAGTCTCTGACTAGAGTTACACCACTACCAAACAATGTTTCGAAGGTCCATTAAATAGTTGAGCATGAACATATCTTTGATTTTTCAACTAGGCTTATGTCTAAGGCCGATTAGTTCCGCTTTAAAATCTTGGGCAAGGAGCTTCTCCCTTCCCTTATTGTTATATGTATACGTTCAAAGTGAGAAGAGTATGAGGGGTATGATGATGCAATCTCACAAAAGGGAAAGATTTGTATTGATTACAACTTCTTAACAAGGTAAGGTCAAAAATGTCAAGCCAATGGTACAACCATGGATTCCTCCTTGGATGATAGGATAGGTTCTCTTGTGACTCTTATAACAAGACATGACACATCCAAAAGACCTGCTGGAGACATAGGTCATGGTACATTCGAACGTAGAGAGGGTCTTTCAGGCAATAATTTTTGGAACCATGCTCATCACAATTTTGTAGCTCATCTTGCCAGAGCTACTACCCCAATCTCATGTCCATCTGCATCTAATATTGAGAATCTTGTCAAGGAGAGTGAAAGTCTTAGGCTCTTTATATCTAAACTAGGTACATCCACCACTACTTCCACCTTCTATGCTTACTCAGGTAACTTAGTTGCTTCTTTCTTTTAGTGCATCTAATACTCCCCACGCCCTTTAGATCATTGAATTTGAAGCATCTGATCATATCCTTGATGTTCTAATTTATTTTCTTCTTACCATACTTATTCAGGTTAGGACTCTTTTAGATATATGAAACGCCACTCGTAAGGCATATATATACGTCTAATTGTATGAATAACATGCATATATGTGCATATGTATAACAGAAATAATTCAGTTAATCTTGTAGGAAAGGAGTAAACTCGAACAAAGAAAAAACAAGAGAGAAAAGGTGTAAAAACAAATTCTACTTAAAAATTTACTTAAAACAGCCAAAAAAAAAAAAAAAACAGAAGTACTGAAACATCAAAAAAAAAAAACAGAAGTACTAGAAAAAGAGATTCAGACGGTACCTAAATCTATTAACTTTGAACACAGCAATTATGTGCCATTAATGTGTTCATAAAAAGGGAGGGGAAGAACAGGATAGAAGAAAACTAAACACAGCAAAACAAAACCCTCCATTTCAGATAAAGAAATGAGAACAAAGAACAACCATGTCATCTACGCAGTTGATTGTGTGAACTCCATGTTGTACATAAAGTCAGAAAATATCCATCAATCATCATATCTGTTGGATATCTGAGATTTATAACTGAAGACAAGATCGAGCCTCATAAATAAATTAAAATGTGACAGATTTGAAATGAAAACTCAGTAGATAAACAGGACTGAATCAATGTAATTGTAATCCCAATCACTGTCAACGTACCACTTGGCGGTCAGATCTTTAATGTAAACCATTAACATTAATTTTATTGTTTTCAGAATAAAATCCCGTTACAAAGGAACCTATTTTATTCTTTCTTTCTACTTTCACAATTAGGAATTTTTGCCATTAACTCATTTGCTGTCGACCTCACCATTAAAAAACACAATCTCCCCCGTAATGATGACCATTCAGACCCACATAAAACCAATCTAACAAGTAAATTTAAAGTAATTCATGCATTATCAGCATCAGAAAAGGCTTTTTTCCAGACACTTCATCAGGCAATACCCTTGACCACTTTTACAATAGCGTTAGGCAATGCCACTTGATCTCATAACTAAAACTAATATACCAACCTTTATCTTGGGCTGGAAAATTTGAATTAAAAAGATTGCTTTTCTAAAGCAAAATAATTTAAAATTTTCCTTTAGAGAGCAACAAAAAATATTTCTTCGAAGGAATGCAACATATTAATCAAATTCGGAAAGTAGAGATTATAAATGAAAAACAGACCTCAAACGCCTGGACGCCATAGCCAGCGCGAAGGAGTGAAGCAGCTAATTCCAAACTCAGGTCGTCCAACCCAATGAACCCGACTTTACTTTGAGACGCCATACTTGCAATGGTCTTCAGAAGAGTTCTTCCAATAGTGGTTCCTTATATTTATATCAGGAGTGAAATTATGGAGTGCCGAGGCTCTGACGAGGAGAGAGAGAGAGTACATCTGGAAATGGAATCGGTCCCCCGGCTAAAGTGGGCAACTTATTTATTTATTTATTTTTTTTTTTTTTTTAAGAAATTGCACCCGATCATGAGGTTTGACATATTCACGCAGCTATATATTTAAAATATTACATATAAATTTTTTAAAATTTGTACACGTTTAACATTTATATACCTGTTGGTAATATATCAATTAATAAATTATATCTAAATACCCTGAAATTTATAAACTTATAATACTTAAATCTCTCAAATTTAAAATATCATACTTAAATGTGTTCATCGATGTGCTAGACTGTGAGGACTCTTAGCCACATGAATACTTCAATGTGCTCATCGATGTTTGACCTTGAGATGTGGATATTTTAAATTTTACAACCAATTAATTGTATATTAATTATAATTTTTTAAGAAAAAATTAATTTTTATATTTGATTTTATTTCTATAAATAACATAATATAATATGAATTTTGATTGTAAATTCATGTTATATTATGAATGATTTAGACCCCTTGTTTAATTTTTTTTGTTTTATTTCAATAGATAATATAATTATATACTAATTATAATTTTTTTAAAATAATTAGATTTTTATTTTTGATTTTATTTCAATAAATAATACGATATAACATGAATTTAGTTATAAAATTTAAAATATTTGATTGAAATATTTTTAGTCTAAATATAATATTTTAGACTTAAAAAATTTAAGTATTATATATCTATAAACTTTAAAAGGTGTGGGTGCAATTTATTACAAACCTTAGGGATCTATATATAAAATTAAAAAATCGAAAATCGAGGTCTGATGCATTTTTTATTTATAGGCAACCATATGTATGCATAGAGACACCAGCAACAGATTTTCGCGGTCCCCATTTCCTATAAAAATGAATAAGGATTCGCTGGCATTGACTACCAATTTCTAAAAATTTAACCTAATTTATTAATCTAATAATGTAATTTCATTAAAATTATTGGATCTACTTTAAGTTTTAATATTTGATGAGGATCATAATGAATTAAATTAATAAATTAGATCAATAAATTATATTCAAATAACATTACTCAATTAAATATAGGCTATGATATAAGATCTAAGATATATACACTCTAAAATTCTTTTTTTCATTAAATTTTTATTATAAAATATGATAATTATCTACTCAAATAAATTCTAGTTTTTAGCAACTTATATACAAGATTAACTAAAGTTGCATTTGACATAACTTTTAAAAGTTCATCCTTAATATGGATTTTTTAAAATAAATTTTTTTATATATTTAACTGTTTGTTAAAATTGTGTTTTAGAAGTGTTTTTGAAGCAATATGTATCTATAACTAGTCATGTCTATCTACAATTACTGTTCTAGTACGATATATCTTTTTTTGCTTCCTATCCTATAATCTAACATATGTAAATTACATATGAAGGAGGGCAAAAATAGATGTTTAATCACAAAAATTAAGACTAGTTTTGGAAATCAATGTGAAACTAAAAATTACTTCCCGACAAGTGCAACTAAGATGTTTTTGAGAAACTCCCCTAAAAGACTTCTCGCGAATTGACATCTTGAAGATGAATTTTTTAATAAGATTAAATTTTTTTGGACAACAAACAACCTTATCTCTTTAAGAAGTGCTTGCATCTAAAGGATGGACTTTTGAATTATCCATCAAACACACCTTAAATAAGAAATTCCTTAAACCTCCACATTTGAATCAACACCTCCATCTGTTTCATATACCCAATTAGCATTCCCACCTAGTTCATTATTCACCTTGGTAGAACATATTTTGTAATTGGTTAATTTCATGAAGTCCATTCTAAATATTAACATTCATGGTCATAATGCTATAAAAATTGAAGATTTGAAAGTGTAATTGAAGGGAGGAGATCAACCATTAAAGTTACATCATTCACACTTCAGTTGAACCTTCAAACTTAGGATACATGTAATGACCTAGATACCTAAGATAATCCCTTGGTTTAATAGACTTAGGAGGATTAGAGTTAAAATGTAATTAGGGATTAATTTGTGTATGGCTCCTAGGTAATTTAAAATGAATAGATTTTCTAAACTGTTTGTATTTTGAAAATATAGTTTGAACCATTAGCGGGTTATTTTTTAGGAACATGATGAGTGCGTAATATTTCATATTTAACAGTCTCATTACATTCATTTTAGCTTGGCTTTGCAATAATTTATTTGAATTTAGTTTAATTTGGAAATTAATAGAGAAATGTGTGATTGTAGGTGATTGGGGTGTAAATACAGGGTATTATCACTATGCAATGTTTTTAGTGGACAAAGGTTGAAGAAATGAGGGCTTGAAAGTGTTGAAGTGCAAAAATCAAAGCAAGCAAAGAGATATCGGTACGTGTGACGCTAAGTACCAGTACCTAAGGCCACTAGAAGCTAAGTACTAGTACTTGTGAAGCTAAATACTAGTACTTGAGACTGGTACCTCAGCCTTTTTGAAATTGAAGAATGAATGAGGTATTAGTACCTTCATCACTAAGTACTGGTACCTGAGCTCACTAGAAGTGGGGTACCGATACCATCATCACTTGGTACCGGTACATATGCTCAGACTTCCCCGAATTTTACTCTCAACATTGTTTTTGGCCACAAGGATACTCCTAAGGACATCTAAGCCATATTGTGACATTATTAACACTCTACCATGACCCCAACCACTACATTTAGCTTTCAAGCATAAATGAGTGGAGGAAAAAAGAGAAACCATGAGGAAAGAGAGAATGGTTGGAAAGGACAAGGAGACCATACCTTTGTTGAATTGAAAAGAAATTTTGGACAATTTTTCTCCAATCAAGGTCTCCCCGCACTTTTTAGTGGAGAGAGAGTATTATGCACAAATGGATGCAAGGAACACACAATCACATTCAAGCTTTTAGAGAGAGAAGCTCCAAGGAAGAAGGACCATTATTTTAGAGAGAAAAAGTTGGATTTTTTGTATTTTCTTGATCATTTTCGGTCTAGTAAGTTTTTAAAGCTTATAATCTTCATTTCTAAACTTGGTATAACTTCCATTTTCCATGATGAATGCATTTTGTTAGAGTTTCACCATGACATCAGGCTTGGGGAAACTCAATTTTTAAGTATTTGAACATTTGTGCTTTAAACTTATATGTTTTAGGATATTTGATCAAGCTTTAAGTTGTTTACCCTTTTCTTAGGCTAGTTTAAGTTGGTGTGTGTTTCCTATGTAATGTTTTCCATTTTCTTTAGCAATTTCATTTCATCTATGGCCGGCTAAACCATTTGTTGGCGAAATCCAAGGAAGGATTTCCATCCAAGTAGGGGAAAATTAATCTTCACACACATTGCCTTGTAGTGTAGTGTGTTGAATTTGACTAGGTAGATTGCAATGTATACATTTGAACACATTTGATGCAACGTAGACTTGTCACAAGGCGCGCTTATCGTCCCTTCAAACATATATGAATCAATCTTCCTACGAATCAATTTAACACCAAAACACACATTTGGTAATCCTTGATTTCTAATTCCTATCTTCCAATAGAACAAGAACACTTTTGAGTTCAATTAAGTTATAAGGAGGATTGATTAACCATACCCAATGGGATGAATTCTAAGGATTAGCCAACCCTTTTTATTTATGAATTTTTGAACCTCAAATCTCACGATTGACCAACACTATCAACGAACCAATTTTAACTTTTATTTTCAAAATCACTTTCGAAACACTTAGTCTTGACCTTCCCTGAGGAGACAACCTCAAAACTTTTTTCGAGTTAATACACGACACATAAGCCTCCCTACGCTTAGGGAACAACTTTTGCAATACCATAATTTTGAGGGTAAACCACTTTTTGAGCAACATCCTTTAGTGTTTAAAAGGTCAATTTTTGTGCTTGGTTTTAGGCTTGAAAAACTAGTAGGAACTGCCCTATGCTCACTAGCCTTCTCCAGATCAATCTCTTTATGATTTAGGGAAAAGAAAGAGGAAAAGACCACGAAAAAATAATAGGGCTCGCTTGATTTGATTTGAAATGTGTACACCTAAGTGCAGGCAATCAAGTTATAGTTATAATCCAACTAAGTCCAGATTCGAATACAAAAGGAACTAATGTAGTATTTTAAAGTTAAAAGTGATAAAGACCAAAGTGACTGGAACCCTTAAGATTTGAAGTTATGATGATGATAGTATTTTCTAGACAAAATATAAGATTCTCTTAAATGAAAATAAAAGTCATTTAGCTTGAGGATCTAGACATGTACTTATTCATCCATTTATTATATTTGTGCCTTGTACATTACTCAATTAACCCCTAAGTCAATAGCAGGTTAATTGGAGGATAAAGATGGGATGTGTGAATTAAGAGCATGACTCGGATGTTTTGTAGAGATTTGCAAGGATTATTTATGTCAAGACTTAACCCGTCTATAAACAAGCAAGCAGTCTTATAAGTCATCTAATGACTGTTTTTTTTTTATTTATAAAAAGTAGGTATTTTAGAATACCTCAAATCTCTCTCTATTTTGTCTCTCTCTCTCTCTACCAGCCCTCGAACCCACAACCTAGTGGTTGGAGTTAGAGGTCCACAACCACCAAGCTAGAAAGAAGGCTGGTAGCGACTGTTAAGTTATCTCATTCATAGTTAAAGCATAAATGAAAATTAAGATTGAAAATTTTTCATGAAAACCTAGCTTAGGTACTTGCAGGGAATCAATGAAATCACTTATGCCAATAATTAATTTGTCTATAAGAGATCCATGATTATAAAAAGCACTTTAACTTTGCTATATGCATTCAATCATTCAATAAATAACAGAAAGGTAAAACATTAAGCACATGTGAAGTGAACAAATATAATTTTTGAACAATAATTTACAAGTCCATAACCTCTTGCTAAAGAGTGAATGAGAAACTACTCATTCTTCATGGGGCTTTTAGGAAGCTAGAAAAGTGAGTGAATCTCATCCCTCTAAGTAGAGAAACTTATAATTATAAGTTAAAGTTTGCCAAGACAATATGTTTATCTTCGACAAAGAATGAGTAAAACATTATCCATTGTTCAAAGCCACAAAAGAGCCAGAAAGATGAGAGATGTCCAATCCTCTAAGTAAAGAAGAAAGCTTTATAATGGAAACTAATGAAACTAATGCTAAAACTAGAAGAAGACTAGTTACTTTTGGAGGGTTATTTCCACTTCAAAAATAGGTATGTCTTTTAGCAATTGCCAAAGGGTGGTATTTATATGTAAAAGAGGAAGGTGAAGGACAAACTTAGGCTCTTAAAGTCCAAGCCTATGCTAGAAAATCCAGATAGAAATCTAGTCTACATTAATTATGTCTTGGATTGGCATTCGAACGTTATTTGGTATTTGAATGTTATCCATTTCCTCTCTGAAGTGTGTTCGAACGCATTCACCATGTCACTAAATATACCCCATATCACTAAAAAGTCCTTGGGCCATTACATAACCCGAATGACATTTTGCGATAGGCATATATTCCAAAGGAACATGTGAATGTGACCTTTTATTGATCTTCTAGGGCGATCTTTATTTGATTATAGTTGCAGTAGCCATCTAAGATGCAATAGACTAGATGTCCTGCTACCATTTCCAACACTTGATGTAGGAATGGTACTAGAAAATTATCCTTGCGAGTGCATGAGTTTAACTTCTGGTTGTCTATGCAAACTCTCCAACCGGTGACCACCCGAGTTGGGGTCAATTCATTCTCCTCATTGGCCACCACTATTACTCCCAATTTTTTGGTACTACTTGTGTGGGACTGCACTTGCTGCCAGCAAATGAAAAGATGATTCCCACATCAAGTAGCTTGAGCATTTTATCTCTAACCACATCCTTTATAATTGGATTGAGTCTCCTTTGTGGTTGTCAGGATGGCTTGACGTCCTCTTCAAGATATATTAGTGTAAATGAGAGGGATAATTTGCTTGATGTTGGCAATTGTCCAACCAATCGTTCTTTTATGCTTCCTCAAGACTCTCAATAGTTCTTTCTCTTGATCTGGTTCTAATAAAGAGCTTATCACCACTGGAAATATTTGGTTCTCCCCTAATAATACATATTTAAGTGTGGATGGTAATGGCTTTAACTCCAAAGTAGGTGGTTGCATAGTAGATGGAAATTTTTTCTTCTCATGTGGAGGCAACTTTTCAAACGTAGGGGTCCAAGTTTCCACCCCTTCCATGGTCTCCGGTTCCAAATCCTCAACAACTTCCTCCCCCAAACTTGTGTTGACAGTAAGTCCATGTGATGCTTCAATAAGGTGTCAATCTTATTGACTAAATGAATTTCCTCATCATCCCCCAGTTGCTTGCATAGGTTGAACACATTAAAATCTACTGTCATATTTTCAAATGCTAGCTTCATTAGACCATTCTTACAATTGATCGCAACATTAGAAATTGCAAGAAAATGTCTACCTAGAATGACACGACTTTGTGCAATGGGATTAGCAAAGGGGTGAGTGTCAAGCACAATGAAATCAACTGAAAAATAAAATTTGTCCACTTAGACCAACACATCCTCTACTACTCCCCTTAACATGGTAATTCCCAATGATGATGGAAATGGTAGGGCAGCTGGAATCCTTGAACTTGGGAGGGGTGTTTGTCCTCAAGATGACGTTCACTTGCTCGATGAAGAAGGCTTTCTTGTGGACATTTAACTTCCTTTTCACATTACATAAGTCCTTTAACATCTTTGTACAAGAAAGAATTTGCTTGATGATATCAAGGAGTAGAATATTGATCTTCACCTGCTTAAACATCTCAAGAATATTAGCATAATTAACAATCTTAGCAGGTGCCCTCAGTTGTTGAGGATAGAGGACAAGAATAGGACAATCATTCACAGTTAAATTAACAAACTAGGGCTTCTCAAGTTGTTCAACCTCTCCAGAGTTACTCTTGGTCTCTTTTTCATTTTTCAAAGTGGCTTTGGGTGAGACCTTAGGTAAAATAATTTTGTTAATTTTATTTCCACTCCTAAAAGAGGTGACAGCCTTGAGTTGCTCAAAATTCTCTTTAGTGGCATCGGATGACTCGATCATATGTTGACCCTTGGGATTGTGCAGAAAATTTTCCTTTTTCTTGTTGACATGACCCCATAGCATTAGCCAACTTGGTAATTTGTGTCTAGATGTCATTAAAAATTGTGGCATTTTTGTTATTGGTTGTGGTTTGACTTTGGATGAATTGATGCATGATGTCCTCCAAATTGCTCTTGTGATGAGGTTAATATATGGGTGAATTTGGTTGTCCTTGTTGACCAAACCCTTGTTGAGGTGGGTTTTAAGAAAATCCTTGTGGATTGGACCTTTAATATTGAGAGTTAGAAGATAGACTATGACCATAAAATGGTTGGTTTTGCTTTGGTGGGATGGAAGGTGGCAATGAAGTGGATCAATGAGGTGTAGGATTGTCATTCTTCTAACTAAAGTTTGGGTGGGTGCTCTATCTCTAGGGTGCTGCACAAACCCTTACTACTTCACAAGCGAGGACAACGCAATCAAGCCAGATAGGCTAGGGTTTGCGCCAAGGCCAAGGACAAGGCTTACATGTAAGGACTTCAGGGAGCCAAGGATGAGCTTATGTCATCACTCCTCAAATTGAGTCGGTGTATTAGTCGGTGATTCAGGATACATTCCTACTCTATTGCTTATGGGCATGGATATTATTTGTTTCAAGTGCATCTCACTAATTCATTTCTGCATCATGTGTGAGAGATTCGGGCTCAGAGGTTGAGACCTTAGAGAAGTCATTGCATGTGAGTTCTCTCCTAGAAGCTAGGATTTCTATTAATTAGATACGTTGAGAATGCGAGCTAGAGATCTCAAAGATTCTACTTACTATGAACCTTGGAGTCATGGACATGTCGGAGTTTGATGTCATCATTGGATGGATTAGTCGGTGATACACTGAGTCGTCATTGATTGTGATCGAAAAAGGATCACCACTTGTACACCAGCGGGTGTCTGCTTCAAATTTCAGGGAGAAAAACATGATGCTTTGCCCCAAACTGTATATAACTCTTGTTGGTATGGATAGTTGATAGGTTGACTTGTAAGTATTACACTTGAGGATGAGGCGAGATAGGAGTTGGGTCTACCTTAAGTAGTTTGCGAGTATGTGAATGTTTTACTAGACGAGTTATCGAGATTGCCTCCACCTCGGGACGTAAACTTCATAATTGAGTTGTATCCTAGTATATCCCTTATTTCTATGACACCGCATAGGATGACACTTGAGGAGTTACAAGAATTGTTGGACAAGGGCTTCATTAGACCGAGTACCTCACCTTAGGGCACTCTGGTATTATTTTCAAAAAAAAAGGATAGGATCCTTTGGCTATTTATTCACTACCCACAATTGAATCCGGCCACTATCAAGAACAAGTATCCACTACCATGGTTCGATGATCTTTTTGATCAACTAAGAGGGGTAAGGGTCTACTCTAAAATAGATCTGCGCATGAGATACTATTAGTTGAGGATTAGGAAGGCCGATATCCCTAAGACGACTTTTAGGACGTGATATGGGTATTTCGAGTTTACAGTTATACCTTTCAATTTGACGAATGCCCTGGTGGCATTCATGGACCTTATGCATAAGGTGTTCTAACTCTACTTAGATCATTTTTTTGTAGTCTTTGTTAATGACATTCTGATCTACTCCAAGTCTGAGGAGGAATATGAGGGTCACTAGATGATTGTTTTCCAGGCCTTAAGAGATCTCCAGTTATATGCCAAATTCAGAAAGGGTGAATTTTGGCTGATAGAGGTGAAGTTTTTGGGACACGTTGTGTCTGCTATGGGTGTGTCAGTGGATTGAAAGAAGGTTAAGGCAGTGATGGATTAGGAGAGGCTAAAGTTAGTCTTCGAGATACATAATTTCATAGGATTGATAGGGTATAGTAAAAGATTCATCGCAGATTTCTCCCGATTAGCGATCCCTATGCTGAGACTGACAAGGAAGAAAATCCTATTTGAGTGGGATAACTGATGTGATAGGGCATTCCAGGATTTGAAGATGAGGCTCACTTCAGCTCCTATTTTGATTGTTCCAGAGAAGTGACAGAGGTATATGGTCTATTGTGATGTCTCAAAGGACGAACTTAGATGTGTCTTGATGTAGTCCGAGAGGGTGGTAGCATACAGTTCCAGGCAGTTGAAGAGCCATGAGCAAAACTACTCCACACACAACATGGAGTGAATGACTGTTGAGGTATGATGTCACTATCTATATGGAGAGCAGTTTGAGGTATTTTCGGACCATAAAAGTCTGAAGTACATCTTCACAAAGCGGGACCTCAATATGAGGTAGCGCTAGTGGATGGTGTACCTGAAGGACTATGACTTTACTTTACATTACCATCCTGTTAAGGCAAATATGGTAGCTGATGAACTTAGCCAAAAGTCACGGGGAACATTGGCTGGTATAGCTTCCCAGAGGTGGCGGATGCTCAAGACTGTGGGACAGTTTGGGCTACACTATAGAGATCAGACTTATGGTATTTTGAGAAGTTTGGTGGCTACGTCTTCCCTATTGAGCAAGGTGATCGAGTTATAGTGGTAGGACACAGAGATATTATCCATTAGGGATCGGGTACAATCATGTATAGGTGACTAGGGTTGGACCATTCACATGGATGATGGTCTTCAATTCAGGGGAAGATTTGTGGCTCCACAGTCCATGAATCTAAGAGAGGAGATCCTACGGGAGATTCATTGCTCCCGTTTTGCTATGTATCTTGGATGCACGAAGATGTACCATGATCTTCGCCGCCAATAATACTGGAATAGGATGAAAAGGCACGTTAAAGACTTTGTTAGTAAATGTCTTACGTGTCAGTAGGTCAAGGCTGAGCACTAGAGACCAATAAGATTACTTCAGCTTTTGAAGGTGGCTGAGTGGAAGTGGGAACATGTCACTATGAATTTTATGACCCACTTGCCATGGACTTCATGTAGGCATGATGCAATGTGGGTGATCGTGAACCGGCTTACAAAGTTCGCACATTTTTTGGCTTTGCAGATGACCTTCACACTGGAGGAATTCTATAAGCTATACATATAGGAGATAGTCTAGTTACACGGGGTACTCGTATCGATAATATCAGATCAGGATCTCTGGTTCATGGCCCATTTCTGGGAGAGCTTCCAACGGGTTATGGGGACATTTTTGGTGATAAGTATATCATTTCATCCCTAGATGGATGGTCAGTTAGAGAGGACCATCCAAACTTCAGAAGACATGCTTTGAGCATGCATCCTTGATCTTAAGGGTAGTTGAAAAGATCACTTACTCTTAATAGAGTTTGTCTATAACAACAGTTATAGACGAGCATACAAATGACACCCTATGAGACATTTTATGGGAGACCATATCGTTCTCTAGTATGTTGGACAGAGGTTGGAGAAGGAGCTTTCATGGGTCCGGACTTGATTAGAGACACCTCAGAGAAGGTGGACTTAATACGAAAATGTCTTCTTATGGCTTAGAGCCAACAGAAGAGCTACGCCGATAAGCAACGAAGACCTATGGAGTTTGAGGTTAGGAATCATGTATTCTTGAAGGTTATGCCTAAGAAAGGAGTGGTTAGATTTGGGAAGTAAGGGAAGTTATCACCGAGGTATATTGGGTCCTTTGAGGTACTCGAGAGGTGGCACAGTTGCATACTAGTTGGCGTTACCGCCAAATCTCTCGGGTGTTGATGTGGTATTCCATGTCTCCATGCTCCAAAAGTACACTCCAAATCCTACGCATGTGGTGGATTGAGGTGAGGTGGTTGTTGATGTGAATGAGACCTTCGAGGAGTGACCGATGCATATCATGGATAGTTGAGCATCTATCCGTTCTTGTTTGAGGATGGAGGTATATATTGGGTAGTCATAGAGAATTATATGACTTGTTTCATATGCATGTTGTTATATGTGCATGTGTGTATAATTCCTGAGATGAAATTCTTTTAAGGGGGGACGAATGTAAAATTCAGAAAAATTAAAATTTTATTAAAAAGGGTGGAATAGTAAATTAGCCGATATAGTGTGGGTTAGAAAATCAAATTTTTTTAGAATTCAGATGACAAAATGAATCTCACCGTTAGATTCGCATCACGAAATCTGTTTATCTAATCAAGTTGCATCGAATTCTGAGACAGTCAAATTTTTATTGCGTTCTACGAGACGATAGTGCATCATACGACTAAAATAAATACAATCATAGTTTTTCACAAAACCCAAGGAATAATTTAAAGTTAGTTCAATAAAAATGTACTGAATTCGAAATGAGACGAGATTAAATTGATTCGAAACAAAATTGGATCAGGAAAAGAGGAACGTGTGGCTTAATGAGAGCCACACATTGGAGAGTATAAATAAGTGACCAAAATCAAAATTTTCTCCCCATTTCTTTAGCCTTTTCAAAAAAAGAGAGAGGTAAAGAAACAGAGAGATAAGAGAGAAAAGTCAAGGTTCTCCCACTTTCTTTCCCGATCTACGGCGATCCGACTGTCGGATCTCATCGGACCAAGAACAAAGGTTGTTCTACGTGACGAGTGCTATGCATACATTCCAAAGATCTTGAGGTTCATCAAAGTCTCAAAAATAGAAATTTTAGGATAAAGCTTTGGAAGTTTGATTTGGAATCTTTGGGGCTTCTTCTATGCTTATATATGCTACAAGAGTAGGGCTCCTTTCCTAACTAGGTTTATTTCCAACTTAGTGTTGAAATATAAAATGGGTAGGGTTTTAGAGATTTAATCTCATGTATAACAAATACCTATTTATAGTTGAAATGTGAAAAATGGGTATAAGAATAAGTTTAAACCAACTCTTGCATGATTGAATTTTGATGAAATTGCTTGGTTATGAATCTCATGAAGATTGTGATGTTGTGGGCATGTTATGTGTTTACATAATCTTTCTGCCTTATAAGTGCTTGATAAAATGTCTATGGTTGTTTAAGTGTGGTATTTGTGTTGAATATACTATAACATGCTTAGTGGTACATGAAATGTTAGTATATACTTCATGATATATTGACATTTGAGAAATTGGGAATGTTAATGCAAATTGAATATGTTCATAATATGCTCATGTTATGATGAACATGATATTATAATTGCAATTGTACATTACATTTACATATGCATGGGTAACATTGCATTTGTGGGCATTCGACATGAGTGTGGGTGTGTGTGCATGATTTTGATCAAACACCATCCTTGGCGGTTTGATGCATGGACTCGGAAAAGTTGCACTAAAAACAAGGGTTAGGGTTAGCAAGAAAGACTAGATTCTCCCTTAGGTGCAAGACCCGATAATTCAGATACGCACTCCCATTGGTATTGAGTCTATAAAGTGTGTCGGTGTACCTAAAACAATTGGTGGAAGTTCATAGATGGTGTGTCGTTGGGTACCCATTGGTGGAAGTCCATAAATACCCACCCCAAGAAATATCCAAGATTTTATAAAATGGTCATTGAATGTTTAACATCAATGACGCGAGCTTGAAACATCCGAATGCATACGCATGACATTGCGTGTGTTATGGGAGCCGGTGGTGGGATCGAGGTTACATTGCATGTGTGAATTCACCTCATGACATGACATTAAAAGTTTAACATTCATTTCTGAAATATATTTTGAATGAATGATTTATGTGATGAATTTCCTGTGACATTTCATATGAATTTGGATTGGGGAGTAGCCTCCTTCGGAGAGATACACCATTGAGTATGGATCACCCTTTATGGAATCATATTTCAAGTGTTGGACAAGCGTTGGTGGATGGTTCTCACTTGGGCCCTTGTTGATGACAAAGCCGCAATGTGGCTTTTGGATTGTATTTTGTAAATCAATCATGTAAATTTGTTTTGAACTTGAATATTGCTAATGGAGTGTGTAATGGGATTCTATTGGACGATGTTTTGATGTAACTGAATGAATGAATGATTATGGTATGAGGTTAGATGGTTAAGAGTTGAAAATAGTAAATTTTTGGGAAATTCTGGGCTTAGGTACCAGTACCTAGGCTTACAGGTATCGATACCATGCTATCGAATGACCTTGGTACCAGTATCTAGGTTTATATGTACTAGTACCTAGATTCTAGTGAGCTCAGGTACTGGTACATCGATGGACAAGACACATAGGAACTGGTACTTGGTAAACAGAAGACCTAGATACCAGTACCATGTCGAGGTTTCACACCTTGAACGCTCCTCTTGGATGATGTAAATGGAGAATAGTAAGACCTAATTATTGGGGTTTGAACCTTGGAATGGTCATGGGGTTAATATATGTACAGGTTATGTGGTGGGTAGTGCTCCGATATAAAGGAGACTCTAGCCAAACTCTGTTTTGGTTATAATCTGGGTGAGTGTGAGGTAACGACGTGATATTAGGTTATACTGTACTCACGGGTATTTTTGTGGGTTGATGGGTGATCATCAGGTTGAAAAAAGACCCCGAGATTTTGTGGCGTTAAAGCATCTAGCCATGGTATTAGTTGAGGTATAAGTCTTGAAAACATGTATGTTGACTTAGAGAGTAATGGATTAGGCTTTGTTGAACCCATCGAGGTTCCTCATAATTTTTTTTGAGGAGGGTTTTCGACATCAACAAATTGTTTGTGTTCTTTACTTTCTATTGTACACACTTGTATTTGTTAGCACACACGCGCACTCTGTGTTTGTTGAATTGAATGTATGAATATATTTCAACCATAGTTGTGCATTTGGGTTCGTGGGTTTGTTAGGATCGCCATGAAATTGACTTGAGTGAACCAATTACATGTTAATTAAAATCAATCATCATGATTCAAAGGGTTGATGGTGTTTAAAAAGGCGTTCTCATCATTAATTTCTGCATTCAATTGAGAAGAGGTAATTGTGATAAATATAGGTTTTAATTGGCATTTAATTTGGGCTAAAATTGAAAAACCTATTCACCTCCCCCACTCTATGTATAGTGTCATGATTTTCACATGTATAATTGTGAGGGAAGATCCACATTGGGTTCCCCTTCCCAGAACAACAATTGGTATCAGAGTGTGGATGCCTTGAGTCTATAGACACTAAGTAGGCATATCTTGTTTTTGCTTACTTGGCTAGTTGTTTACCTTCGAGAGATCTGTTGTTACTATGAGTTAGTATTTGATGGATTCTCAAAAGGAAGGTAATTCAATTGGACGACCACCTCTTTTCGATGAATCAAATTTTGCTTATTGGAAAGCTCACATGAGAACATTCTTAAATCCACTGATGAGAGAGTGTGGATGATTGTCCAAGAGGCTCGGAGCCCTCCCACCCACATCTCAAAAGTCAATGGTGGTGAAATAGTGGTTGAATTGAAATCCCCAACGACTTGGTGGAACATTGAGATCGAATCGACAGGGTGGAACTCAAAAGCATTGAATGCGATATTCAATGTTGTGACACCAAATGAGTTCCTAAGGATCGCTAATTGTGAGACTTCAAAGGAAACATGGGATTCTTGAGATTTCACATGAAGTAACTACAATGATTAAGATGTCCCGCCCCCAAAGGTACACCTAAAAATTTGAGATGTTGAGGATGCAAGAGGAAGAAAATTTTGGTGATTTATATCCCTAGTTATGTGACGTTGTTATTTTTTCCTTGCCTTAGGTACCAAAATCGACGATGCCATAATTAAGTGAAAAATCCTGAGATCTCTATCAGAGAGATTTCATGCCAAGGTGACCTCGCTTGAGACGAGTGTCAACATGTTTATGGTGTCTATAGAAGACTTTGTTGGGTCGAAATTGACTTTTGAGATGAACCTTCTTCCACCCAAGAAAGTAAAGGGTGTGGCGTTAAATTCTAAAATTGAAGAAGGGGTAAATCTGAGTCACCCTGGTTAGGAGAAGAGGACATAGTCTATCTTGCTTGAAAGTTCAACAAATATTTTTAGGCCAATGGTCTCAAGTGCTCAAGGTCGAAAAGATATCCAAGTAGACCCAAGTCTCCTACAAAGGGAAAGGAAAGTGGGGGTAGACCATCTCCACAGGAGGTTGAGAAGAAGGGCAAGGTCTCCAATGCTATGAGTGTCATGGGTTTAGACATGTAGCTATGAGTGTCAAGGTCAAAAAGATATCCAAGTAGACCCAAGTCTCCTAGAAAGGGAAAGGAAAATGGAGGTAGACCATCTCGACAGGAGGTTGAGAAGAAGGGGCAAGGTCTCCAATGCTATAACTGTCATGGGTTTAGACATGTAGCTACGGAATGTCCTAGTGCTAAGAAGAAGGACAAGCCCAAGGAGAAAAGAAGAGCCTTAAAGGCCATGGTGAATGAAAGCAAAAATGAGTCAACAACAAGTGTTGACTCCTATTCATCAAGCGATGAAGAAAATTTTACGGCCTTTGTAGGTTCACACTCCCCCCCCCCCAACGAAAAACTTCCAAAAATGAAGATGAGGAAGTTGAGTCTAGTCCTACTATAGATATAGATGACTTAGTTGTTTAAGTCTGTACTAGTGAGGATGTGACTGAAAGTATTGAGTACGTCGAAGATGCTTATAATGAATTATACAAAGTGTGTAAAACAAGGTGAGAAGTTCCATTCCTTGACCACAAGACTCAAAACGAGTGAAATAGAAAAGGAAGCATTTCCTATGAACTTAGTTAAGTTCAAAGCTCATATTGTTGGGCTTGAGGAGGAGAAGAAGTCCCTCCATGACAAAGTGAGTTTCCTTGAGAGAGAGCATAAAGGGCTTTTAGAGTCTAAAAAGAGTTTTGATTTATACTTTTAAATCTTGATAGAGACCTTCAGGAATCACTAGAACTCTCAAAAAGAATTTCTCAAAGCCCTGAAAAAATTTGATAAAATGTTGTCTTTAGGGGAAAGTGTTGGTGACAAAATAGGATTAGTATTTACTAATGAACACAACACCTCCACTTCTTCCACGATCGTGTTTGTTAAGAGTGACCCCAACCAATCACCCCCACGAGTAAGCACAAATCCTAAAAGGACTAATAGTGGTAAAAGTATGCTTGAAAACAAGCCGGTTAAGAAGAAAACCCAAACCAAATCATGTGTGTTTTACTTGTGGTGATCATGGTCACTACAGTGCACATCGCATACAAAATAAGGAAGTATTAGACAATAAGCTCATATATCTAACACACCAATCTAAAGCTTTGAACAACCAAGTTGTCAATATTTTCAAGCTTTTAGAGAGGTCATGTGAGTCCAAGCTTAGTCATGCATCGTCATCTAATGGACCAAAGGCTAGAGTGCACAAGTCTCCTTCTAACCCCAAGGTCAAGATTGATCTACACACATCTGGGGAGAAAATACCATGTTCTCCACTCATTCCCCTACCCAATCAGACTTTTAGGAGGGAAAAACAAGTTTGGGTAAGCTTGAAAAGAAGCTGGTTAAGAAGAAAACCCAAATCAAATCATTTTTGTTTTTACTTGTGGTGAGCATGGTTACTATAGTGCACATTGCATTCACAATAGAGAAGTCTTAGACAAAAAGCTCTAGCATCTAGCATACCAATCTAAAGATTGGAATAATCAACTTTTCAATCTTTCTAAACCTTTAGAGAGGTCATGTGAGTCCAAGGATAATCATGCATCACCTTCACAAGGACCCCATGTTATTGTGCACACCTTCACAGGGCTTCTTCTAGCCCTAAGGTCAAGATTGATCTACACACATCAGGGGAGAAGATAGCTTGTCCTCCACCCATTCCCCAACCTAATTCGAGTTTTAGGAAGGGAAAACAAGTTGGGTGTCCAAGGAGAACCTTGAAAAACTCACCATCTCAACCAAGTTAGAGGCCCCGAGTACTTCTAGTAAGGTCATGTCTCCTAAGAATTAGGAGATGTGATAGTATGGACCCAGGTGATCATTCATGCATATCATTGAACACCCTAGAGTCATACACTTTTGTATATATTTTTTTTGTTTTGTTCATTTACAAAAATATTTGATAGTTGAAAAACCAAAAACAAAAGAAATACAAAAATCCAAAAAGAGTTTTGATGTCCCTTTTTGACATTCATTTTTAGGATTTATGGTAAAATGTTTTATTTGTTTTCCTTGTTTAGTTGCAACTTTATGAAACATAGGAAAAGAAAAAGCCAAAAATATTTTTCTTTTGTTTATTTTTCTTTGTTTGATGATCATGGTAATTCACACTTTGATTTGTATTGAAATTGCTCCATCTTAAAGTCAAAGTTGAAATGTGCGTTGCTATGAGTCATATTAGCAAATAGAAAACTTAGTGTGATAAATCCAATTGCATGATTCATTAGTCAAAGCCTCTTTCATCCTAGTATGCTTGGATAGTGATTACCTTTGAAAAATTCAAAACCAAGTACATGCATGTCATTCACCTTCACACTGAGGAATCTTGATTTATTTAAATTATTAATTATCTTAAAGGACTCTAAGTGTGAATGATAAGTGAACACATGGCTAAAGGTTAGTTAAACTCTAATCCCTTAAAAGATACCAAAGGCCAATTGTGATAAAAGAGCCCAATGTGGTCAAATCTAAAAAGTCAAGTCAAAAATAAACGGCTAAAAACAATTGCATTTGAATTTTGAGAGTACTTATGCTTAATTGTCAATTGTTCATTTGTAAACCTCTATCATGTTTAGAAGCATACATTAAAATATAGAATTCACAATCGTGTTAATTGAAGCCATAGAGAAGAAAGGAGTTGTCAAAAAGAGAATATTTAGGATACTCACTTACCGGTCATGTATTCACTTACTGAATGCATTTAGGATTTCATGATAGCTTATTAATGCATTAAACTACTAAGAATCCTTTTTTGTGTTGGAGATTGGTTTTCCACCTGTTGCACTTGAATCTGTCAAAGTTGAACAAAATTTAAATACGTGTGAGTGAAATTGAACCTAAGTGAGGAAACATTGCTCTAAGATGCATGGAATTGAGTTCAAAATCTTTCAATATGTCTTAGAGTAATGTATTGATATGATGAATTTTGGATAGATCTTTTAACATATGAATTTTTGTAAATTTCATGTTTATTTGTTTTAAGCATTTAATGATTGAAATTGAAAATTGCAATTACTTTTAATCCAAATTCATCCATACATTGCATTGAATTGCATTTAAGCTTTAATTTTGTCATGCATGCATGTTGAGATTGAGTGGAGAAAAGTTGATGTGGATTGGACTGCAACAAAAATAGGGGAGCTCTACTTTAGACCTTGCTCAGGCGGCTATGCATGTCACACCCTAACTCGGAGATAAAACATTATGTTCAAGTCCAGTAGAGTGGATCCCATTTCTTGACTCACACTTGAACGCTATACTTATATTTATTTTAAAATAGTAATTATAATTAACCAGATACGGCAAAATACATTTTATTCTCTTATTATTCCAACATATCAGATACATGTAATAGTACAATTAAGTCATAACTGAATGCAAAGTTTATTTTCTCAATTTACAAGACTAAACAATTATTCAAAAAAAATGACACAACAAGACACAAAAACTCGATTATCTCCCTTTCTGCCTAGACTCAACAGTGGACATTCATTTCTCTTTGTTTACCTGAAAAACACAAACTAAGGGTGGGTGAGCACACACACTCAGTGAGTGTATATAAACAATATATAGTTAATGACAAAAGCAAGTAACACATACTTCTACAATCTTCCCATCAGTACAACTAAACAATTTTATAAGCCAATACATATAAACTCTCATAATTCTTTAGCAATCATCACATAATACACCAAACAACATAGCCTCCAATAGGAGTATACCATTGCCACCACTCAAGCCATAATTGCCACATAGGCTCAAGCTAAACCGCCACATAAGCTATGTTTCTCATACATATAGTATCTATCATGTTGGTAACATTCGCCACACAGGCTATTTGATAACCAATTAATCAATATCCACCACACTGACCATACATTTGCCTCTTCGGCTATATAATTGCCTCTAAGGATATATTTGCATGTAAAGCCACTTATCATAATCGCAACACCAAACATAACTGAATGTTGCTAACATCAAATAATAATTCATACAGTCATCTATTACCAACAAGTAACATTAGCCGTTAGGGCTATCTCTATTAAATAGAGATTATATAATATAATCGTATACCATTCACAACAGCTATACTCACATGCTTATAAACCAAGAAAATCATGTTCAATTTAATCTCAAGCATACACAAATGATAGACCCACCTCAAATTTAGATGTCGCAAGCATACTTGTTGTATGAGTCGGCATCTCCGTTCCTACCACACATCATAATTACCACATATAAATACCCTTTGTATTTGTAGTTACTCTCAATTATGCATATATAGCTATGTATTCATACTCGTGTTAGCATATTTCTAAATTCCCTTTCAAATGGTGCACTCTTAACCAGCCTAAACTTTACTCATCGTTTACCCATTTTACTCACCTTAATTCTAGTTTAAATCCTCAGTACATGCATTTGTAAGCCAATAAATTCATAAAGAACTTGTTTAAGATCCTTTAAATACCTTGATAAGGTTTTAGATCAATTGCATAAGAGCCCAGAACATCACAACAATTTGTCAAAATTAGCTTTGATGAACCCGTTGGTCGTTACTCTTCAACCTGTTAGCTTTTTATTTCATATCCCACCCAACTCAATTTAACTTGAGCCAATTTCTTCAAATTTTTCTCTTTAGACATAACTTTATCGAGGTCTGAGATCAGTTAATATTATTGGGGTTGTGTTGTGGAGTAAGAGATGAATATGTTATAATTTAAAATTGTTGTTATGAGTAGTCAACATTATAACCTTAAAAAGGAAATTTTTATGGTTAGTTGTGTTGATGATTGGAGGAATGTAATTTGAAGAATCAATGTCGATACCTCTGCATAATGGCTTTAACATGGATGGAAAAACTTTATGCGAATTTTGTGATAAAAGACTAAGGTTATCCTAGTAACTAGTAGATCATTGTCATCTCAAGAATTATTATTAATTGTTAAGGCTATGATAACTAACGTGGTTAAGTTGAAGAACATTAATTGAGTCATTGGGAGTCCTGTCTTGGTTTGATTATATCACAAGAAATCTGGTAGTGTTGAATTAGGAGATATTGTTGGGATCTTTGGAAGTCTATATTTATTTTATGAATTGTATATAAAATATATTTGTATTAGATTGAATCATGGGGATTCAATATTATAAGTAAAGTGAACAGAATGGAGAGATTAATGGTAGCCACTAAGGATTGATTATATGATTTATTGATTCTAGCTCAATGCTAGAGATTGAGAACAAATTCTTGGGAGATAAAGAAAAATAATAAGTGTGTTGAAGTTGGTGAATAATGTGGAGATATTAAGATTGATCTAAAAGTATGAATCCAGATGCATGTGATTTATGAAGGGAATTGTAAGGTTTATTGATTTGAGCTAAAGATTGGGGATTGAAAACTAATAACTTGGAGATATAACTCGACCCTTAGCTCAAGTATTATATTTTGTTATTTCCTAAAATTCCCATAAGAGGATAAAGATCGATCGTTATTGTACACATTTTGGAAGATTTAATTAGAGGACATGTATGATTAGGGTTTAATTGTACACTTTGGTGAAATCTGACATATCTTCACAAACCTTTCAAACCTATGAGAATTCTTATCTTGTGGCTAGCTTTGACTTATAAATTGGTGAATTATAATTTATACCAGAGTGCGCAACGAACCATTTGATTTTAATTTGTTGTGATATGCATATGGTTAAGCTACATGTAAGCATCAATCATGAGGTTTAGTGAAAGGATTGGTGAATTTGAAAGACGATTGATATTTGATGAGTAGACAATTAAGTTGATAATTTAGTAGTTATGCAAGATAATAAATTAGTTCGAACAATTGTATAGAATTACTGAGTATAAGGGAAAGTTAAAAGTTCAGAATGAAGGTGATAAATGAATGCTAGAGAATTAAGGTAATCTTAGGGACTTTTAATAATTTAGAATATGAAAAATTTATTATGATCTTGGATTTGACGCTTAAAGGATGAATAGACGTTGAGAACTTGTGGCCAATTGAAATTAGATAGACTAAGTTGACGATTTAAGTTTTGAAGACAAAATTGTCTTTTATGGGGTGAATTGTAAGACCTCGTACTAAAATTAAATAAGTGTAATATTACCTTAAGAGTTCTCCCAAAATAATAAAATGATGGTAGAAACTTTGAATCATTTTTGACAGATTGATTATGAAGTTTTAGTTTCATGCATATTGACTTTCAAGTCAAATTTAGTTTCACAAGTGTTTAAACTTGAGAAGGGATTTTAGGTAAGTTTTTAAATATTTTTAGGTAAAAATAAGATTACCATTGAATTCGGAAGGTCGAAAAACCTTGGGAGAGGTAATGTGGGGTGTATTGAAAGTTTGGAAGTATTCTAGAGTTGAAATGCATTTTGGGGAGAATTTGGGTAGAATGGAATTTGACACTACATTAGTATTTTGGGTATAACTTTTTACTTCAAACTCCTATTGATCTTATATTTGGTTAGAGAGTAAACTTCAAGGGCTATAAAAGTATATTTTATAAAAAAAATTGTGAATCGGCATCTAACTAGGTTAAAATCGAGTCAGAAGTCTAGACCAAAAGTCACCTGCGTCCGAATGAGAAAAAGCACATGTTCGGACGTATTAGGCAGAAGGTTTGCAGAAAAACAAGAGTCCAGACTCCTAAAAACGCGCATCCAGACGCATAAGCTAGAGAATTTGTCTATCCCGACCTATTTTGAGTTGTTTCTCCTATTTTGACACTGTAAATAACCTAGGGACTTATTTTAGGATTCCTATACATATTTTTCAACCCCAAGAAACCTAGGAAAGTTTGAGGAGAAGAACAAGAGGAAGAACGAGATTAAACGTGAAGGATTAACATAACAGGTTGCATCAAGATGCGTAGAATAATAAGGTCTATAGACTAAAGGTAGTAGTTCTTTCTCATATTCATTCATTGATGATTAAGGCTACATAATATATATATATTTCATGCTTATAATGATATAAATAATTTATGTACAATGTTTTTACGTTCTCTTGAGTCCATTATTCGTTTCTTGAACAAAATATATGATCTGCTTTTGAAATTTATTCGTTCTTGTTTTAGAAACACTAATTCTTACAAAATACATGATTTATGCACAAGGTCTGTTTGTTCTTGATTGAAAAATTCTTCTTCTTGATTTACAATCCTATCAATGTGATAGATCTTCAACATTTTATATTCCTTTTGGATGTATGCTGGAATTCTTGAATAAACACATGTTTTACATTGAAAAACCATATGTTTTGATTAAAACCCTAGATTTTGAATATTGTGAATATGAAGGTTTCTTTTTACGATCTCTTGCATGCTTTGCTTCAATTATTCTTCTACTTGAGAATTGTGGAACTATGGATTATGGTATACGTGATTTTTGTAGAAAAAAATGTTATTATTATCTCTTGTATTTGTGGGTGTGATGAACGTGAATTACACTCAAATGCGTATCGTAGATTGTTAGAGGTTTTCCTACCTTGAGAGGTTTGGTGATTGCCTAACACTCGTAGAGAGTTTGATTTCTTGCGAGAGCTGACCATTATTTTGCCCACGTAGGTTCGAAGTTGGGGGCTAGTATACTATTCTTAAGAAAAGGATACGTCAATGTTGATACTTCGGTACATGTCATTTCTAAAGTGTTGTAAGCATTATAACATTGCGGGGATTGATTTGAGATGATTTGTGTTTATGGGTGGATGAGATGGGTTTGGTGTGTAGATTCATTCTAGTTAACCTGCATACATGAAATAGTATATTCTGAATTGTGATTTTTGTGAATGATTATATTCTACTATAAACTTTTTTGTTTTATGCCGTAAACTTAAGATTGTTGTTAAATGTCAGTGTTTTACTTCAAATCCATATATGCTATTTAACAAATTGAGATTTACCTATTTTCTTGATTTCTAAATCTTATTTGGGTTTGAAATGATTTTCTTACTGGGCTTATTAGCTCATCTTATGATATATATTTTTGGGTAATTTGGAAGCTGGTACAAAAATTTAGACTTATGTGAGCAAAACTACATTAATAAAACTTATTTGCCCATAAGTGCATTTTTTGAAAAAAAGACTAAAGGTCATTTTTTACTCCATTACTCTCTCTCCTTATCTCTTCATTACTCTTTTCCCTATTTTCTCTTTATCTATTTCTCTCTCTCTTTCTCTCACATTTATAATTTATTTTTTTAAATATGTAAAAATTTGATTTAATTTTTTCATCTCTCTCCCCTATTTTTTCTCTCTCACTCCCTCTCCTCTTATTTCCTTATTCTCTCTCCTTAGATCAACGTTACAACAACACAATTACACTAATAAGTTACCACCAATTAGTTATAATTACCCTATAATACACAAAATAGTTACTCATGTGTTCTAATAAACCAAACATTTACACTAAACAATTATACGAAATTACAATACTAATTCAATTTGTCATTCAGTTATTTATATAAATCAAAGAGTTATACAATTTAATATCACAACATGATTATACCAATTATATACACCAAAATGAGTTTCTCATTACACAAAAAAACTTTACCATTATACTAAATTTGGTACATATATAATTGGTGTAACGATGCCGCAATACTAAATGGTACAACTATTTAGTTTATATAAACAACTGAATAACAAATTGAGTTGTGTTATAATTTTGTGTTATTGTTTGATTTATTAGAGTGTATGAATAACTATTTGGTGTTTTATAGGACAATTGTAACTGATTGGTGTGACTGATTAGTATAATTGTGTTGTTGTAATGTAGATATAAATAGAGAAAGTAAAAAATGGGAGATAGAGAAATGGTTAGAGAAAATTGGGGGGGGGAGAGAGAGAGAATATGGGAGAAAGAAATGAAAAAATAAATCAAATCTTTACATATTTGAAAAGAAAATAAATTATTAATGAAAGATACATAGAGAAAATAGGGGAGAGATGGAGAAAGTAATGAGGAGAGAGAAAGATGGAGAGAAAATAGGGGAAAGATAGTGAGAGAGTTTAATGAAATTTTTACATATTTGATTATATATATAACCACCAGTCAAGAATACATAATTTAAGGGAGGGTATTTAGGTAAAAAAGTTTTGATTTCATTTGAATTTTGTACCTAAACACAATATGTTTTATTAAAATTGAACTTAATAGAGTAACTAACTTATCCATACACTTTTCTTCAAATAAGTCTAAAAAATTGCGCCCACACCAAAAAAACCCTATATTTTTCATATTTTGGACTCAAAAAAGATATTATCTTAGATGAGCAAGTTAACTTTGAGGTGGCAACAGATCGATATGAGGATCTAGCCGTTGAAGCTTAGAAAGTGTCTTTCTAGTTTAAATTTCTGAAGTTTAATTTTTAAACAATGTTTATGAATATTTTTTTATTGATTAGTTGCCAGATAATCTTATGGTTTTAGGATTTTAAGACGTTATTGATGTTTTATTGGGATTGGTTTAGTTATTTATTGAAGATGGTAGTGTTATTATTTTAATGATTACTTGAGTATATTCTTATAGTTTAATAGTTAAACGCAAACACCGCCACCTTTTGAAAATAGCACGAGCTCTTCTTTTCCAAGCTTATCTACCTTTACATTTTTGGGGGGGAATGCTTTGTTACTGTTGTTTATCTAATTAATACATTGACAGCACCTTTATTATCCGAACAATCTCCACATGAAGTCCTCCTTGGTACTAAACTTTTTATCATCATCTTCAAGCCTTTTGTTGCCCATGTTATGCCCAGAATTTGTCTCTCGAGTAAATAAAAGATTTCTCCACGTGCTATCAAAGGAGAGTTTGCTGGGTATCCTTTTGCTCAACGTGGATATCGTGTCTATGAACTTGAAAAAAACATTATTTTCACTAGTCACGATGAGGATGTCTTTCTTTTTCAGGAATCCATAACTTTCACTCAACCACACAACAGCAATTGAGACGACTCCTTCTAGCACTTCGGATACTTCTACCCCTATCACAAATGAATATCAAACTCCCTATACGCCACCCATCCCGCGTCAATGTTCCAGAGCTCATCATCCTCCTACACATCTTAGGGACTATCATTGTTTGTTAGCTACTAATTCTTACAATTTACCTCCTCATCCTTCATTATCTTCTGCACCACGTCACACTAGAGATGTTCCTTATCTTCCTCATAATTTTATTTCCTACCACTCTTTATATTCTTCTCACCATGCTTTTACTTTGACTATTTCTACTGAGGTTGAGCCAAAAATTTTTGCTCAGGCAGTCAAGCACTATGTGGTGGGATGCAATGTCAACAGAACTTCGTGCACTTGAACAAAATAAAACTTGATCTAGGTTTCCTCTTCCTCCTGGTAAAGTGCGGACTGATTGCAAATGGGTATATAAGATTAAGTATCACTCTGATGGTTCTATTAAGCGATGCAAAGCTCATTGGTTGCCAAGGGTTACACCCAAACTGCAGGTCTTGATTATCATGAGACATTCGCCCTAGTTGCAAAATTAGTCACTTTTCTATGTGTTCTTGCTTCGGCTGCAATAAAATAGTGGCTGCTTTTATCAAATGGATGTCAATAATGCATTTTTACATGGTGATTTACATGAGTAAGTATTTATGACACTTCCTCAGGGGTATTGTCGACCGGACGAAAACTTGGTCTGTCGACTTCATAAATCTCTTTATGGGCTTAAGCAAGCATCTCATAATTGATTTGAGAAAGTTTCTTCTGCACTTCACCATACTAGTTTTAAACAGTCTGCATGTGACTCTTCTTTGTTTATTTTTTATGATGGGCTCTTCTATTATAGTGCTCCTTGTGTATGTGGATGATATCATTATTACAGGGAACATCTTAATAATCCAAGCTATCAAGAATTTTCTTCATAGTCATTTCCATATTAAAGACCTTGTTGCACTGAAATTTTTTTTGGGTATTGAAATGGCTAGTTCAAAGCATGGTATATATCAATCCCAACAGAAGTATGCTTTGGAAATACTAGATGATGCTGGTTTAATTGGTGTAAAGCCAGTAAACTTCCCAATGGAGCAACACCTCAAACTCACACCTGAAGATGGAGAATAACTGGATGATCCTGCTTAATACCGACAACTGATGGGTCATCTCATTTATCACATCATTATTCGTCCCGATATTGTTTACCCCGTTCAATTGTTAATCCAATTTATGCACTAGCCCTGAAAATCACACCTTGATGCTGCTCACAGAGTGCTACACTACCTAAAATCAGCTCCAGATAAATGAACACTTTTATCTTGTCATAGCTCCCGTCAAATTAAAGCTTATTCTGACTCTGACTGGGCCACCTGCCCGACCACTCGAAGATCTATTACTGGATAATGAGTATTTCTTGGGAACAGTCCTATTTTTTGGAAGAGCAAGAACAATCCAGAGTCTCACATTCCTCTGTAGAAGCTGAATGCAGGTCTATGACATCAACTACAAGTGAATTAATCTGGTTGCAATATTTGTTGAAAGATCCAGGAGTTCATCATTCACAACCTATGCATCTTTATTGTGACAATATGGCAGCGATGCATATTACAGATAACCTTGTTTTTAATGAAAGAACGAAATATATTAAATGGGGCTGTCACCTTATCCGAGAAAAGATACAAGTTGGGTTGATAAAAACTTACTATGTTGCCTTGATAGATCAATTGGCAGATGTCTTCACCAAATATATTGGAAGGGAACAATTTACTCATCTCGTAAGCAAGTTGGGAATTTGTGACATACACGCTCCAACTTGAGGGGGAGTGTTGACTGATGACGGTTTAGGAGATGAGAGTAAATAAAATTTCTTATTATCTCCAACTTCCCAAAGAGTCCTACTTGTACTGACTTTACATTACATCTTTCTTATCCTAATCACAATTCTCCATCAGGTTAAATTTCTTGTAACCGTAAATATTGAGCAGTACAGAATAAAAGAAGAGGAACTGAGGAGCTCCTTCTCGTGGACGTAGGCTATGTCGAACCACGTTAAATTCTTCTCTTGATTTTACTTTATGCTTTATGCCACCATAGATTATTTCTTAAAATGGTGCCATGTCCAAAATATATGACTCAGTTTCGCCTGATCAACTTGTGCAATGTTGTATACAGGATCATGGCGAAGGTTCTAGCAAATAGATTGAAGAAAGTGATGTCACAAATAATTTCAGAATATTAGAGTGCATTCGTTCTCGGCCGACTAATTGCCGATAATGCTTTAATAGCTTTTGAGTTGCATCACTATTTGTAAAGGAAGAAATAGGGGAGAGATGGGTATTATGCCAATCAAACTGGATATGAATAAAGCCTATGGCCATGTGGAATGGGGTTTTCCTTAAGTGATAATGCAAAAACTTGGTTTTGTAGGTAGGTGGATTAGATTAATACGAATACTGCCAAGACGGTTTGATATTCTCTCATTATCAATGGTGAGTAGATGGGTTTTTTCAGGACTGAGAGGGGGTTTTTTCAGGTGCAGTGATATGGAATCAAAAAGTTCCTGACAAAGTGAAGCATTTTGTATGTATAGCTTACCACGATGGTCTACCAACGCAAGGAAAGCTACAGCAAAGGAAAGTACCTGTGGAGAATCAATGTTTTTTTTTCTTGTGGTGAGGTTCCAAAAACTACCTGCCATATGTTTTTACATTTCGCATTTGTCCAACAGATTTGGCAAGACTCTATGCTCTTTTTGCCATCTGATGACAACCCAAGCTTCCAAGATTGGTTATTGGAGAGGATAAAGAAGCTGGATGAAAAACAACAGTGTTCTTTGGTACTTCTCTGGGCGATTGGCATTCCAGCTCGATTAGGAGATTATTCAAACTCCAATTCGGATTATTGAGTTTTCAGCCTCCTACTATGATCAGTTCACACAAGCAAAAGAAGGCACAGCAGTGCAGCCGTGTGATGTTCTTTCTGATATAGGAACTCTGATGGACACCTCCTCTGTTCGGCAGTGTTAAGTCGAATTTTTATGAAGCCAACTCTAGATCAATAAAAGCGGCTGAGATTGGAGTTGTGATTAGAGAGTGTAGATGGAACTTTATAGCTAGATTAAGTAAAAGGAAGAGCTGCTTGCTACAACCTGAACATGTTGAAGCCTTGCAGCATTTATGGTGGTAAAGTTTGAAATGGAATCGGGTTTTGTCAACATCCAATTAGAAGGTGATGCCAAGAATGTTAAAAAAAAAAAAAAAAACACCTAAGCCTTACTCATGTTATTTTGCAAAGTTGTGTCAGAAGTAGGCCTCAATCTAATCAAATATAAATAGACATATATGTATATATACAAGGTTCCAATCACAGGTTCGACCTGATTTTGATAAGGCTGGGGTCATCTCAGAGGAAGGGTGTGGCGGTGGAGTTGGGTTTGGCCTGATTTTGATCATCAAATATTGACAATTATTAAAACTGACCAATGATAACTTGGACATTCCAAAAAACAAATTGTTCGAATAGAGTCTCATTTGCATTTTTGAAAAATCTTGAGATGACCACAAAATAAATCCATATATCAAGGAGGGTTAGTGAAATCTTCTTTTCTGTTTATGGTGGCTAACGATATACCATGCATAATAAGATCATGCCTTGAGCAAATCATATTTTGCGTACTGGCTGCTTGTTTGCCATGCAGACTGAGACAACACTTGAAGATAAGTAAAGAAATGAAAACTACTACACAGACAAGTGCACGAAATACGTTGAAACTCATTGCCCAAGCATAAAGGAAACCGTTTCGACATAAAAGTCTGCAAAAACTAAAGTAAGCATGTAAAAATTGATTCCATATTGTCACAAAGGCGTTGCCCATGTTCCTTTACCAATTCATAACTAGGAAAAAAATAAATGCCCCCATAAATTCAAACAGTAACCAAAAGACGAGGAGATTAGTATCAGATTGATGTGAAGAATTTTCCGTTGGATTAGCAATCAATCTCGATATGGAATAGGATCTAAGAACTACAGTAGATTGTGTCCTAGAATAATGTCAGTAAATTGAATCTTGATAGCAGTATTGATTAACTAATTAGAATGAAAGAATGTGGCATTTTTTTCACCTCTTCCAGTCTACAGGACTAATGCTACGTAAAAAACAATGATGAAATAGTAGTAGTAAGCTTTTCTTCTCAAGGGGCTCAACACTAGTCCTTTTGTGTTCTCTAGTTCTTGCTTCTTGGGTTGTGCCTTCTCAAGGTAATTCAAATTCACAACATACAAATTCACTGCAGGTTTCACAAAATAGCACGAGACATACAGATTGGAAAACTGGAAAAACTTGCAGATTGTTCTATTACTTTGTCACACACACACATATTGATCCTTATTTTATGGATGTGTGTGTGTAAGAGAGAGAAAGCGAGAGACAGATCTTAAAATATATGCAAAAAGTAACAGAAAGATACCTGGTGCCCGTATGCTTTATTCAATAAAAAGAAACCTGTTGGAGAGATGGTTCTCTCTTAACTCTTTGCTCACATCACTCATATCTTATAACCACCCACACCCTCAAATATTCCTAGCACCTCAATTATTTCTAATAGCACCACAAAACTTCCCCAGGAAATGTGTTCATTCAATGCAAGATTGCTTGAAGAGGACTTATTCACAAGATATGGCTTTATAAGAAGTGATTCCAGAGCCAAAGCAAGAAATTTGAGCTACAAATCCGTTGGTTTTCAATGGAAGCTCTCTTTGTTGGTCTCTGGACTTCTAGGCACACTGTAGTGCAGCTGGTGCGCTCTTTGTCATCAAGGCTTGCAACATCAAGTCATTAGCCACAAAGCTGCTACTCTATTTAGAGTTCTTAGAATTGTAAACTATGAAATTCCCTTCATGTGTAAAAGCAATGTTGATTTTACAGTTTAAATCAACTTGCCAAGATGTACCCAGTGAACTGGTGTGTACACACTAATGATCTATTTATATTTATGGTGCTTCGCCAACCAGAAACAGCTTCTGATCATCACAAACCATGTCTATATCAAGAATTTTACCGCCATTTTCTGATAGAATACATGCGGAAGCACCTGAAAATTTTAACTGCTCCTTTGCGATCTTAATGAGCTCTTGAATGCTGGGCGGAATCCATAGAACAACTCCTTGTGTCATCTCATCTTTGTGATTCACTGGGTTGAAGGGGAACACTGTGCATTTCCTTCGCATCATTTTACCTTCAGGCAATAAATTAGCTCATTAAGGTCTAAAAGGTAAAAATTAATAAAATTAAAAAACAAAACAAATAAAGAAAAAAAAAATGAAGAAGATTTGATCAAAAATTAGATGCAGAATATGAACCTACAAAAGCAAAAAGGAAAAAAAAAAGTTCCATGAAAATGAAACATACCTAATTTCCATCTGAATTAATCTAAATCTGCTATACTGAAATATGATTCAATTTCATCCGGCTAGGATCTTTCTATTTTTAATTCATTCCATCCATACTTCACAAAACTTTCATTGATTCAAGATCTTTCCCACAGGGTTGTTGCAATTAGATACAGGTCAGTTCATATTGGAAGGACGTTGGGCATCCTTATCTAGGAAGAACAGACACTTCATTTTGGTTAGGGTGTCGATGTCGAACACATTTAGGACACGGACACGCTTCAAACACATTTGGACACGTTAAAATGAGTGTCCGCATTTTTTATTATTAAATTTATTCAAGACACGTTGGGAACACGTGACCGATATGTTGGTAACATGTTTTTGAGTTTTTTTCCCAAAATTTTAAAAACTTTTCAAATGACTTCATAATTAAGAAAGTTATTTTTGTAATTTTAACGAAATACGGGTCAAAGTCAAAATATACAGAGGTATAATCACTACATGAACATAGGACATGGATATAACATAATTTCAGACACGAATATGAATTTATATACAAATAGAATAAACTTTTAATATGAAAGTAATGTGATGAAAAATGGGGTTACAAAATTGGGGCTCTTTGAAATTGATGAAAATGTGTTATGAAGTGGAATATTTTTAAAATGGAATTTGTAGTATTCATTAATTATTGGATCATGTGTGTTAACAATGAATGTATATCAGTCTATTTTATATTGTATTTTTTATGCGATGGTGTAATGATTTGAATTTTTAGAATTAGGATAAGGATGAATTAAAAGATTATTATGAAAGCATATTTATTTTATCACATAATTATATATATGTGTGTGTGTGTATATATATATATATATAAATACATAATATTTAACGTGTCTGTATCTGTGTTCGTGTCCGTGTCTGTGTCCTTACTCCTTAGATCCTTATACCTCAACTAGCATGGCCTAAACAAAAAACTGAACGAGCACTACCTCCACATATTTGGTGTGATTCAAGTCTTATGGGGTTTTGTTAAAATTACGGACTAACAAAAACAAAGCAGAAAGTGTGCTCGCCAATCTAAAAAGCTATATTTCACATATGAAAGGTAAGGCAAAATGTTTATGCAAAAATTAATGTTCCTCATTTAATATCTCATTCCTCCACTCAGTTCACCATGCTTTAATTTTGTGATTCACATCATCTATAATTCCCTCTTCTTGTGAATAATGGACCCCACTCTATTGGGTTGCTGACGTCATCGTCAGCTTGTAGACGATGGCGTCCGCAAGTGAAGATCCCAAACCCTAGCTACAAATTTGAATCCATATGAGGAGTTTAATGATGATTCTTGTAGATTTTTTTGGGATCTTTTGATGATTTTTCAAATTTTCGAAGTATTTTTTGGGAAACGACTTGCAAGATACTCAATCTCGAATCTTTGTTGGTGGTGGGTTCCAGTTTTTGATGCTTCTAATCTTCACAAAGGGCTCAGTCAAGAAGGTGATTTTCTGCAGCACGTGAACAATCCAGTGGTTTAGTTGGTGTTTTTAAGCCTCCAGTGCAACGGTTGCACTGTTTGGAGGTTGTTTGAAGGCTCCTTGTTCTTTGGCTAGTGTTGTTGGGCTACTGTTGGTTGCAATTACTTCTTGCTATCTGTGCTATATGCTATTTGTGGGTTTATTTTTGTCGGGCCTATTCTAGTGTTTCCGCCAATGTTACTTGGATTATGGGTCGCTTTGGTACGTGGTCAGGGGCGGAGCCACCCCTGGACGCACGTGCCCCCTCTCAAAATTTTTTTTTTGACATTAGATATATATTTTTAAAATAAAATTTAGATATATTTAATTGTATCCACCCTTATTTTTTTTTACATTAAATATATATTTTTTAAAATAAAATTTAAAAATATTTAATTGTGTCTACCTTATTATTGTGTTATTGTGATATCGATTAAGATAGATGATTACTTAAATAATAATTAATTTTTAAATAATGTTATTGAAACTAATACATTATGATATTAAATCTAATAGTGAGTCTCTGCATTTAATAACATGTACTATCCATCCAATAGTCACAAACCATTGGGTTCTTACCAATTAAATTTTGAATTTTTTTTTAGTCAAGATGTAAAATTAAGAGCAATGCTATTGAGACCTAAAAATCTAATATAATTTGCTAACCTAATTCACTGTGACCTTTTGATTGGCTATAGGCCCCATCAAACATTGGATTTTGGTGTTGATCCAATGATTCTTATTAAGCCACATCATTATGTCAGCAAATTAGGTCAAATTTTTAGGTCCAAATAGATTACTCAAATTAAATTTCAAATTAGATGCAATTACTATTATTCCTAAATTTTTAAACACAGACATGTCTGAATAATTTTTAGATATATCGCGGTCATTTTTCTAAATTATAGAATTATTTTGTTATTGTATAGAAATGAGCGTCATCATGTAATAAATTACAGGGTAATAAATAAAAGACTGTTATTACCATTTTGTATATAGAAAAAAAGTATTTATTGATATCATTGATTTGTAATTCTTTTAAATGATAAATAATAATCAGATTCAATTGTAAAATGATAATAATTAGTTTCATACCAGGTTTTAATTGATTTATTTTTATTTTGTTTGTTCATTCCATGCAAATCGTTTTTTAACCTTTTGTGTTTAATGAATTTTTACGCATAATTATAGTAAATATAAATTTATAAACTTCTTGTGGTCAATTGAAACAAAAAATAAAAAATGCTATTTAGATCTAATTTGATGGCATAATTCAATGCGCTCATTTGATTGAAAGTAAACTTCATCTAACATTAAAATTTATAACTAAAATAATAATTACATTGAATTAAGTCTATAACATTGATAAAAAAAATTAAAATTTATTAATATGCTCACCCTAAAATATTTTTCTGGCTCTGCCTTTGTACGTGGTACAGATATGAGTACATGGAACGACACTTTCTTAGGCATGCGGTATGATGGAAGTAAGTTTAACGTACGGTATTTTGGGCCTCAATTCGTTTGAGAACTTTTATGTTGATTGTTTTCACTACTATACAACATTATATATTACAAAATATTTATAAACACTAAATTAGTTACCATTTATCTTATAGTTGTGTTTGATTTTCTACTATCTAAAACAATATATAATTATAAAACTATATGATTGTAGGCAATTAATATGTATTTTATGTTTGTGCTACATGTTCTAAAGCGAATTAATTTAAGGTTAATATTACAATTTGGGGTCGTCCATTTTGGTGATCTGGAACGTGAACCCGTCTTGTTTAGGATCGATGTACCCAAATCGTGGATCGTTAAAGGTTTAGTGAATTGTGGTAACCATGGTTTTAGCCTTTGAATGTCAGTTTAGACTCGTTGCGAGAATATGTGGCGTTAATCAAAGTTCCAAGTAGCTTTGATAGTGGGTGCAATGGATCAAGTTAACAACCAAAATGAAAACTCTACGCTAGAAATTACCACTGATAAGTGCCACAATATTAATTATCTTGCCTGGACTCGTTTCACACTATTGTTTATTAATAGAGAAAGAAAGATCAGTTACCTTGATGGCATTGTGTTGGAAAATAAACTTGTTTTAGAGTTTTATTATATTATTAAGATGTGTTAATTTTGTGTGTTAGTGGGCAAGGAATATGCAAGTAGTAAAATGCAACAACATTAGTAGGTGTTAATTCCCTAAGTAGAAGTGTTTTAATATTTTACGAGTTACAAGGGTTGCTGTGTAAAGTGGTACGTGAATGTAATGCTAGGAGTAATGGTTTGGATCTATATAAATAGGATAGATGTTTTAGTATTAGAGATAAATAGAGTTGAGTAGAAGGTGAAGAGTTCTAAATGGTGATTGTAATCAACTTGAATGAAAATTATTTTTTCCTAGTGTTCATAAACTCCTCTATTTTCTTCCATTTTATTTATAGTCCTCTTGACTCTAACAAAGTGATATCAAAATGATTTTCTAACCGAAGTAATGTTAATGGAGTAATTTCAACAAAATGGTACCAGAAACAGCTCTACGATCCTGGTAGTCTAGAGATAGCTCTCCATTAAAGCCAACTTCACAGTCTTGGAAGCCTAGATAACTCTCCACCAGAGCCAGCTTTTGATCTTGGAAGTCTATATAACTCATTTTTAGAGTCAATATGATCCTTGAAATCTTGATCATCGTGATTATGGTGATCATGGAAGATTCACCAAATATGTGTTTTTTGTGTGAAAAGATAATGTTCTCTAATTACAAGAGAACAAAAATTGTTCTCCCTACTTATCTCAAAGCTTGTGATTTATGGAATGTAATTAAAGGAGTGATTTGACTAGAAGAGTTCGAGAGAAGAAAGAGGAATAAGCACTCGGAGTTCTCAAGAAGGCGACACATCCAGAAATTTGGAAGTATCTTGAAGATTCAAATTCTCTATGTCATGTTTGGAAGATGATTGAGAATATAGTATCCAAATATGAAGGTGAATTCTTAACCAAGGAGTATTGGGTTCAATGCTTTGAAGAAGATGAGTTTATAAAATAAGAGTGTGATGTTGAAGACATACCTATGCAGGATCAAAAAGAGCATCATCTCGATGGAATTCAAAAAAGTTGAAGAGACTAAAGTGAAAGTTGAAGTTCAAGAGGCTAAAGAGGATGAATAAAATGATGAAGTTGAAGAAACAACTCAAGAAATTGAAGAAAAAGAAAATTGTAAAGATGAAATAAAAGGTAAAGCAATTAAAGAATTCACAAAGAATTGAGAGATCAATTGTTCCCAAAATGATAAAAAATGTCGTAGAAGGATCTTTTCTTATGAAGTAAGCATGAAAGATGTTTTTCTAGCCCAACGTCAAGTGAAGATTATCTTGATTCATTTGATGTGAATTCACCTCCAATATCGAATCTAATTGCATTAACTTCATGCCCACTTTATTTTTCAGTTAAAGTCATAAATTTTTTGAAAACAACAAACACCTCTAAATTTTCGTTTAGAAAATAAACTCACATTTTTCAGCTAAAATTATCAATAAAGAGAAGAAAATACTGGTTCTTACCAAACAATGATGAGTCTATGGGCCCGCAAACATCAGGGTGAACAAGCTGAAATAGTTTAGTTGCCCTTGAAATGGCTTCTTTGGGAAAGTTTTTTCTAGCTTGCTTTCCAATAGGGGTGCAACTTGGATGGGTCAACCCGAATTCAACCCGAATCCAACCCAGAAAAAATAAGGCTTGGATTAAGCTTTTTAATACTTGGTTTGAGCCTGGTGAAAAAAACACTAACTTGAATTGATTTCGGACAGTACTCGGGTTGAGGCATTAGGTTACCAAGTTCAACTCGAATTCTAAATCGAGCTCAACTCAAATTTCAAATCGGGTTCAACGTGAATATATAAATCGAGCTAAACCAGAATTTTAAATCAGGCCCAACCCAAACATATTTAAAATTAAATATATAAATCAATATATCAATATAACTTATAGGTTAAAATATTAGGGATCAATCTTCTAGTTCAATTTTATGTTAAATATTTGGATATTATGTTTATGTCTTTATGATAGACAATGATTTTTATACATTAAATACTATGGTCTTTATGTTAAATATTTGATTGAAGTTATTAATTGTTACTTTAGGTAAATATTTGATCGCATAACTTGAATTATAACTCGAAATCAACCCAAATTATATAATTCGAATTCAACCTGAGTCTGCTTGAATTAAACTTGGGTAATCCCAGGGTGAGTATGTCGGGTTAGGGTTAGGGTTAGGTTTGAGAATTATATACCTACGGTTGAACTAGGGTTGATCCCTCAACCCACCTGAGTTGCACCCCTACTTTCCAACTAGACATCCTTCACAAAGTTCATTCGGATAGTTGGTAAAAGGCAATCTTTTCACCATCTTCTTTCTAGACAACAAAGTTAATCCTCCAAAATTCAAGTGTCCAAGTCTTTAAGTACCATTACCAAGAAGAATCTTTAACACACGGTTTCAAGTATTATTCCACATCACTTTGAATATTTAACAAAAATATTATATTTCTTGTCATCGACACTTTAGTAACCAAATTTCCATTTCCAACTCTTATTGAAAGATTATGATTTTTCATTCAAATATTATAACCTTTCTTTAAGAGTTGTCCAAGCTCAAAATATTATTTTTTATGTTCGGACCATAAAAAATATTAGAAATACCTTTGAGACGCCGGATGTAATACCCGTGATACAATTGATCCAATATCTTTGAGGATATTGATGATAGCAATGAGTGGTTGCTTGGGAGAATGGATGGAGAAACAAATGAAGATAATGAGCTCGTGTTTGGTGATAATATTGACTTAGGGTGAAATTGCTCGAGCTTCTAGAGTTGGGAAAAATAGCCAACGAACTAGATCAACACCATCTACTAGGATAACATCGAGGTTTACAAGATCGATAACTGGACTCATAGATGAGGAAGACATAGTTTCAGATGAGGTAGAGGAGGATTATACAAAGGGATATGAATATAAGGATAATGACGAAGATTTTCTTTAGTGATGATGATCAATTTTTAAGTCCTTGAGATTTGTGGAGCATTGGTTAAATGTTTAGTTCCTTGAATTGTGTATCTTGCATTTTTATTAGGATTTGAGATATTAGGATTTGAGATATTATTAATGTTTGTTTGAATTTAAATGTTTATAATTTTATTTGCATTTAAATATTTCGTATTTGTAAAATTAGAACTTAGATATTTAGAAGTAATTAAACTAAAATATTCACTTATTTTTTTTAACTGTTCGCTTCGCTTTGTTTCTCGTTTCTCTCCAAGGCTTTAGGAGCCTTAGTTATTTTGGTTCGCTTTACACAGTAAATAACACTGGCATGAACATAGAAATCCTTCTCCTCTCCTCCTAATGAACATGGTCATAGGCCTCCTATAAAATAGGGAATGGGCTGCAACCAAAATTTGAACTTGAATCTAATTACACTCAATATTAAGACCAACAAGAAAGTCATATACTTGTTCCTTCTCCACCACTAGCTAAAGTTTCCACATACAATCTATGTGGAAACTCTAGTAGTTAAGCTCCTGCCATAAGAGAGTCAACTCTGCATAATAAATTGCAAGGGTCCTAGCCTCATTGCCCCATTGAGAACATGTGTGGGACACAACAATCTAAAACCACAACTGATAGACAGTTGTATTAAGTTTAACAATCAAGACATAACCAAAACATTTTTAGATATCCATTGCCTCGAAGGGGTGCCTAACTCATTAGGCTTCGTATTCTCTGCTGTCAAATATCCATCCAATGCAATAGCATGGACTTATAATAAGCAAGCCCAATTAGTTGCTCTCATCCAATTTCTCTGGGCTAATTTGGATAGAAGGATTGTTTGCTAGAGCACTAAACGGCTCAACCCACTCCCTCTACTACTTCCTCCAACGGTAGTGGATGTCGCACTTATCTTCCGACGTGTTCATGCAGAAGAATCAATACCAAATAACTCGTAATCACAAGAAAATTAGCTCAAAACTTGGATCACAAGCATAAAAACCCCTGCAACAAGAGCTAAACAGCTCGTAATCAAGATTCTGAATAACAGTAACGGTCGCCATAACGGTAACGGTTACATTATAACAGACGTGGGATGTAACGAGCGTTACGTAACAGTAACAGAAACCGAAGTCGTGAATTTATATTTTTTATTCACAACTCGCCCTAAAAGTGAATTTATGTTTGTTTTAACTTCAAAATTGTTTAGATATATGTTTTTAGTGGTTTATAATTTATTTTATTGTGTCATTTAAGGTACTTTAGATAATAAACAAGTTTAACTTATATCATAGTTTAAACATGATATAATTTTATAATAATTTTAAGACAAGAAAAAAGAAAAAAAAATCTTTTAATCCACTGGATCAGCCTAAACCCACCTTCCTAGAGAACCGAAGTCCCAGCCTATACCTTTTTACAAAAGAACTCTTGAACAATAGAGAAACACGTGTATAGGTTTCTTCTCCAAATGTCCAACTATCACTCAAATTGGGGCAGGTGGCAGGCTCATCGTTTCACACCAAAATTCATATCTGTAGTGGTGTTTTGCACACAATACAACATATTGTTTTATTCATGTTTCTCCCTTTCTCGGTGTCTATACGCATTTTTCAGTCCTAATAAGCTACAGCCGATGAACTGAACCAAAAGGAAGAAGGAACTGTGGAGAAAACCATCTTCCTCGTCTGTAAACTCCATAAAATGCCAATGCACGGTGCCTATGGCAAAGAGACTTCGAAGTGCTGGCTGGAGAGATCTTTCCTGCCGAAGAAGAGCGTGTTACCGATATCTATTGATGAGTTGTCATCGATTTTGTGAGATTTTTTTAACCAAATTAATTGATTTGGTTGAAAATCGTGGCTGCTTGCAATTTTGGGATTTTTTTTTTTGCAGAATTGTTTGAAATTTTAAGAAAAATCAGGAAAAACATAAAAATTGACATGGGTCGACCGTTACAGCCCGATAACGGCAGTTACGGACCCATTACAACCGGCTAACGGCCGTTACATGCGTGACTTGTTTTCTGTCCGTTATATCGGCCTGTAACGGAAACACAGCTATTCGATTCTGTTACATAACGGCCGTTTTTCAAAACTATGCTCGTAATGCACCAACCAGATTCAAATCAGGAGCACAAAAGTCTGTAACAGCCAGAGACCAAAATAGTGGCTGAAAGGGCACAATAGTGACTAAACAAGACTGTCGGCATACAAAAACAAGTAAAAATTTTCACAAATCCAATCCGAATGAAACAAAATGATGTGGGTAGTACTCACATAGCCAAATCACACCTAATCGAGTAAATCAATACCAAAAAAGGCCTCCAGATAGACCAAAAAATCAGATCGCAACACCGGCGAAAAAACTAGAAAATTCTTCGAAAAATCAAACGACCCATCATATGATTTCAAAAAAATTCAGAAAAATAACCATAAGAATCAGCACCTAGAGTTAGTATGAGTTATATTGTGAGGTCGTTAGGGTTAGGAAACGAGAAGAAGAGAGGAAAAGGAGAGAATATGGAAGATAGTAGTGTCTTAGGGTTACACAGCTACTCTCAATATATTATAACCTCAAAGTATCAAAAATACCCTTAAGGGTTACATCCTATTTTCAATCGGGATACCTTTGAAGAGGTGGGTATTCTTATGAATAGAAGTCTAGCGAAGGTGAATCTATAAGATGCATCTGACCTATTGAGGTTCTGTTACTTCAATGACGAAGGTGTGAAGGATGTCTGTAGCTGTAATGTTTTGTTAACAGAATTAGTTAAGTGGGTGTAGCGAGCTAGGGTTCAATTTGTTTTCCATCGGATATGTAAAGACTCAAGGCAGGTTGCCCTTGATTGCCAAAAGCTATGCAATTAACCGAGACTATCACTTATGTTGAGGAACTTCCTAATGAATTTGTTTTGAAAAATATACAACATTATGGAGCAAACTTGCAAAAACAAATTGCCAGCAAAAAAAATGGTGATGGGAGCATTTGACTTATGTGCAAAACGAAATAAGGACAATCTTTTGCCTTCGAGCAATTCATACTGCTTGATTTAGTGTTATACTAAATAGATACGTGTATATCTCAACCAAATATCCTTAATTCAAGGGATGTACATATATAGATATAGACATAGATACGCATATGTTTTGTTTGAATCCTTTTGTTTAAGATGGCCATACAAGAATTCACATCTGCCTGTGTGGTGAAAATTGGCTCTGAGATAACATCATCCAACCTAGACTAGCATTTGGAAAAATATAACACATTTCAAAATTTTGGTTTTGTAGGTACCTTGATTTTCTTCAAAGGAACTAGAAAATTCTGACAGTTGAGCACACTTTGCATTTTCCAGTAGCTTAATTAGATTCTTATTTCCACCAATTCGTGCTTCATCAACTGGAGTGTTACCCCATCTGCAAACAACAAATCATCAATGGAGATAATGTAACACCCCAAATTCACATTCAAAAATTATTCATCAACCCATGAGAGCATACTAAAATAACCATAAAATAAATCAAACATTCATCATTCCATATCTAACTAATTAAAATCCCCAAAATCAAACAAAAAGAAATTATTAAGATTACATCCAATCCCAATCCAAATAAAATTTATCAACACTACGTGAAGAACATCCATAACATAAGTAAACTGTCAAATCTAAAATTCATAAACTAAAAGTCATTCTCAAACTTCCACATCTAGATCCACTTTATGATCCCCCTCAGCATCCTAATCTACTTACTCATCTAACTCTAAATTCTCTTCAATACTAAAATCTGAAAAATGCTATGGTAGAGTGAGCGATAAAGCTCAGTAGGAAAATCTTCTCAAACCTAAACAAGGTTTCGAAATCATAAAATAGGTATGTCTCCGTTTGGGAAATAAATATATAAAATTTGAAGTAAAACAATGACATTTAGTAACGATCTCAAATTTACAGAACAAAATAGAAAATTCATAACAGAATAGAATCATTCACAAAATCAAAGCTCAATACAAATTATCTCATGTATGTAAGTTGACTAGCATAAATCTATACACCAAACCTCTATCGTCGGTCCACCCACCACAAACATAAACCATCTCAAATCAATTCCCGGAGAGTCACAACACTTTGGAAAGGCGTGTACTGACGTATCAGTATTGACGTATCCTTTCTTAGGAATAGCATACTAATTCTTAGCCTTGAACTTACGTGAACAAATAGTGGTTTGACACCTTGCAAAGACCCAACCTCACTACGAGGGTTAGGCAACCACCAAACCCCTTAAGGTAGAAAAACATCTAACACTCTACGATACGAATTTGAGTATAATCCTCGTTTATCACACCCACCCATATAAGAGATAATAATAACAGTTTTTTCACAAAAATCCACGTATACCACAATCTATAGCTCCACAGTTCTCAAGTAAAAGAATAATTAAAATAAAACATGCATGAGATCGTAAAAAGAAGAATTTATGTTCACAATATTCAAGATTTTTGGATGTAAAATATGAATTTGGATGTAAATCATGTGTTTATTCAAGAGTTTAAGCATATATTAAAAAGAAATGTAAAAACGTTATAAATTTATCACATAAATATTATTAGGAATAAAGAACGAATAAAACTTGAAAGCAAATCATGTATTTTATTCCAAAAAAAAAGAATATTTGGATACAACCAACTTCAAAATATTGTAGATCTATTATATATATTATGATAGAGATGAAATGGATATAAATATATAGCCCTAATCTCAATGAATGAGTTTGAGAAAGAATCCCTTCCTTGATCCGCAGTTTAATCGATCCTAGTGTGTGTTGATTCATTTCTTAGCCGTTAATTCCTCACGATCTTGCCCCTTGTTCTTCTCTCACCCTCTCTTAGTTCCCAGGGTTGAAGACTATTGAAAAACCTAAAGAGCGTCCTTAGAGTATTTACGGGGTTAAAAATAGTTCATGCAGCACGAGTCTGATCGTTGTAAAACACACACCCACGTTTGAACATAACTAGTGTTCGAACATGCCACATTCAAACCTAAGTTGCGTTCAAACGTGCTCCACTCCCAGTATCTCATGTTCTATTTGTCAGGCCAGAACTTTTGGGGCTAAGTTCCGTTCGAACGTATATGGCGTTTGAACGTAACTCCAACTTTTCCCAAAACTTCCAAGACAATTTTGGCCTAGTTAGAAGTCGATTCACGAAATATTTATGTAATAAACTTTTGTAGCCTTTAAAGTATAGTTTCTAACGTCCAAAAATAACCTCAATCTGATGTCAGAATAAAAAGTTATGACTAAAATACTAAAGTAGTGTCTAATTTCTTTTTACTCAAATTCGCTCAAACGTGCCTCTAAATTTCGGAAACACTTCCAAACTTCTAACACATCCCATATCACCTATCCTTAATTCATTTTATATTAATGCAGTGCATGATAGTCTAATATAATTTTAAATAATTATAGGGGGCCTTACAGATAAAGCTTTCTGAATAACCTGCATACAAGGATAATTGTATGATAAGACTTTCAAAGCATTTTTATGGCACAGCTGGAAGCATAACTTCATTTAAACTTACGAGTGCTTTGCGGAGGAATTGGAAACAATTTCTGAATTTAAATTTAATTGTCTCGGCTTCTTCAACTACTCTTTCCACAAGCCCTATTTTGTAAGGGATGGAAAGTGCAATCGCCAAAGCTGGCTATTAGGAAAGCAAGGATTTCAATCTTGAAGTTGATAATTCAATGAAGTTTGGTAACTATACCACCACCAACAATTTCAACAAAGTGCCTAGATTTCATTCAGTCCAGAAGCCAAATGACCATAATGCATTTTGAAATCTCGTGTAGAACAATTCATTCATGGAAACGAGATAACGTATTACTGCCTAATTTTGCGAATTACTAAGGCAAAACAAAAATGTAACAAATGGTATCTTGTGAAAAGGAGCTCCAATACTCAATATTCAGAAGGTATGTAAATAATTAAGACTAACAATTCATTAAGGATTGGGACAGCTGGCACTCTAGCCTGTTGAAAAGAGGTCCTTTCTATTATGCTGGGACATTTTTCAAGTGCATGTTGATCGGACGATGAAGCCAAACTTCACCAAAATCTGAGCCATAAAAACAGTGATGTACATTGAACTTTATCTCTTGTTAAACAACAACAAAAAATTGCCTCATAGCTAGGGAAATAAACAATACAAAAATGGTGTGCACTTATTCTCTCAAGGCACAAGAACATTCATGGTAATGTTTAAAAATGTGTATGTATGCATGTAAACTTCCACTCTACAAAGAGTCAATGCACCATTTTCATTTCTTTCAAATATTTAAATTTCAAACTGTACCTGTCCTTTGAAAAGACACTAGCCCCCGCTTCTAAAAGTAAATTTGCTATCAAGTATAAACCTTCTGAGGCAGCTAAGTGAAGTGGTGTTCGAAGATCATAGTCTTTGGAGTTAGGATTAATCCCGTTGGCCAAAACCCTTCTTAAGAAATCTGAATCTCTCATTGCTACAGCCATACAGAGACATATTCCGGCATTATCCATTGTCAATGATGCCCCTACTTGAGCAAGCAAACAAGCAATGTGATCATGGCCATTCTTGATCGCCTCAAGCAATGGAGTGTTTCCAAACTTATCTACAAGAACAGGACACCCAGCAGTAACAAGTAAATTTGTAATCCACAGTAATTATTCAAATGAAAGAAAAATTGCACAGCTTATGATGGGGTGAATAACAACTGCCAATGTGAGAAGCTTACCTTTGATGTTGATTTCCACCTTTTTCTGGATTAGGAACTGAGTAATATCTTCATATCCCTTCGAGGCCGCAAGATGCTGAGGAAAACAAAGGTTTCAAGAAAGACAAAAAGATACTTTCATCAACAGCAAACAATAAAGCAAAGGCACAGTCATGAAAATCAGACACAAAAAACCTAGCCAACCTACTAGATTCTTCACATAAAACATTACACTAGCATGAAGGTATGACAAATCTCAAAAAATTACGGCACTCACAAGGACATGGTGAGGAGTAGGACATAAAAAGAAATGTTTCTCATATATCTATATAATAAAATAGGACTCATTTTGAATCCTCCAATTTGGCTAAGCATAAGAGTGGCTGAGATTCACTCAATCCAATGGCTCAAAATAATCATAAAAAAATCCTCCACCCCAAAAAATCTGCCCATACCTTTACACGCTAGTCAAGGCCAGATTCCCACCAAAGGTGAAATTTTCACCCACCCACCCCATACTTTTTCACTCTAACCAAGGCCCTAATGATGTGGTTTTATTGTAACCGATAGATTAATACCAATTTCCAATGTTTGATGGGGCAGACAGTTAATCCAATGACTATAGTAAATTAAGTTAACAAATTAGGTCAAAAATTAGATCCAAATAGCATTGCTCTTTTTTTTAAATGGTGGGATATTTTGAATTGTATAATTATAGAAAAAGAAAAAAAAATTATTATTTTATATATTTATACCACTTACCACACGACTAATGTTTGATTCATTTTTATTATCCAGTGCCTTTAGGCATGAGTTATTGCTAGTTAAATTATATTTTATAGAGTAAATCTTGTATTATGTAGCTTTAAAATGACATTTACTAGCATATTAAATATAATACTCCGTGATTGCTTATTCTTCCTAACAAAGCCACATTCACAATATGGAAAACATTAATAGCCTTTGACCTATGATATATATTCACTTCTCTCACTGAAAGAAATTCATAATCAAAAATCCAAAGTTTGCATATCAAATGCTAGTAAGTGTCCAAGAAGTGTTGGACATATGTTTGAGACATTTGTGTTGTTAATTGTGCCAAGAAGATTTTTTACTGACACATTCAAAAGCATCTAGGAAGTACCAATGTTATACACCTATCCAAAACAGCATTGCATTCCTCATAGATGTCCGTTGTAGGAAATTCCTCGAAATAGGAAGCCTCCTATATGTGTCACCATTGAATCCATAATGTTCCTAGATTTCAAGCCAAAACAAAGAGATGGTTCAACGTGGAACTGTAATTGCTACTCCCTACTTACCAGTAGTATATGGAGCAGTTGATTGTAAACGCGGTTCAATGCTATGAGCATAAGAAGCATGGACACAGACAAAGACATGAGACATGGGACACAACACAAACATGTGGATACGAAATTTTTCAAAAAAGTGGATACAAATTCGTTAGGGACACGATAAATATTATTTATGTATTTATTTATATATGTATGTGATCATACGATCAAATAAATATATTTTAAAGGTAATCATTTAATTCATCATTTTCTTAATTCTAACAATTCACATCATGATATCATTGGCTAAAAAAAATATCAACTATACCGATACACATTCATTACAAATATTCATGATTTTACAATCAATGAATATTAAAATTTTTGTTTTCAAAAATATCTCATTTCTTAACCTTAATTTTTTAATTCAATTTCGAAGAGCCCTAATTTAATAACCCTATTGTCATCAAATAACTTTCATATAAAAGCTTATTCTATTTGTATATAATTTCATAATCGTGTTCAAAATTATGTTTATATCGGTGTCTTATGTTCGTGTAGTGATTGTAACTTTTATACTATAACTTTGACCCTTGTGCCTTTAAAATCACAAAAATAACTTTCTTATTTAAAAAGTTATTGACAAGTTTTCAAAAATTTGAGGAAAAAAAAAAACTCAAAACATGTCCTCTTGTGCGTCAATCACGTCTCTCCAACGGGCCTAAGCATATGTCAATCGCGTATCCCCAACGCGACTAGAAAAAATAGAACAATAAAAAAATAGGACAGTCACTTTAGTGTCTGACACATTTGAACAAGTCCATGTACCAGATTTGTCTAATATCGACACTTTGGCCAAAATTAAGTGATTGTGCTTCCTAGATATGAGATATTTCCAAAACAATGAGAGGGAGAAAGAGAGAGAGAGACACACACACACACAAGGGCACAAACTCCTCTAGTATGTACTATTAGCACTGAAGAGAACTAAATTTCAAAATACCCCTTTATACAAATATTACTCTCAAGTTTCAACAACCTCCCAAATAACATTAATTTGTCAACATGGACTATTATCTATCATAGTTGTGCGTCTTCAAAAAAGGGTACTTCCCACCTACCTTAAGGTTAATTCATGTTATCCTAGGACTAGTTTATGTACCTATCAAAACTAAATAGGTAGATAAAATTGTGCTTCTTTGTGGTTATTTGCATGGGCCAGCCTGAAGGATTTGAAGGATAAACAAAAAATTTCAAGAAAAGTTTATGAGAACTAAAATAAGCCAAGAGGCACTTACAAAAAGCTTTCCTTCTACGTGATAAACATGGTTAGTGTGGAAGAAAAAGTGCCAATCGTCTTTTGTGGCGAAGAAAATTCTCCACCAGCTTCTTGATTTCTTTTTCCTTTTATGCTGATGAACTATAATTAGATTGATGAAAAAGATACTAAATGATATCTTCCTGCAGAAGGACCTAAGTTCCCTTAAGAGCAAATCTAAGTTATATACACACATTGAAGAGAAACACGCAAAGAAGTAGGTTGTAAAAAGCACAAATATAACAAGGGGATGCTCCGGCGTTTATGGCCTTAACAAAAAAGGAATCATTGCACCCCAACTAGCAGAAAGTGTTGAGCTTTTTGTAGATATGTGCATAGTTGTTAGTACCGTATGATACACAATACGTATCGTACAATACGAAGGTAAAACAGTACGGATCGTAGTTATGTATTTTTTTTTTGTCGTATCGTCCGATACACGATACATTTTTACGATACGATCGATACGTGCAAATTTCTGAAACGACGTCGTTTTGTCTAAATAAGACACTAATTGTTTTAATCCCGCCACTGATGAAACGACATCGTTTTGTCTAAATAAGACACTAATTTTTCTTTTTTTATAAAAAATTTTGAATCTTGATTAATTTTATGGATTGAGTTCAAAATGGATGTTAGAAATTTGGATTAAAAGTCTTTTTAGTGTTTGAAGTTTGAATTAGTGAACTATGGTTATAAACTTTGCATTATAAAATTAGTGAACTATGTTGATGTCTTGAATAGGTGGTGGAATATTAATGAATGCTATATTTTTATGATTGTATGATTTTTTTTCAAAGGTATATATATTTTTTTATTATTTATTTAAAATTGCATCGTATCTTATGATATACGATACGATACACTATTTTTAAAAAATGATACGCCTTCCGATACACGATTTGATAACTATGGATATGTGTAATTGTGTGCGTATACTTTAAATCATTACTAAAAGACAAAGAAATTTCCTTAATGACAATTTTTCTCACAAGACTTTGGGTAATTATAACAGTCACGCTGTAATTTCTTATTCTTCCTTCTTTGGATTTTTACTCTCTACCTTTTAAGGAGAGTTGGTGATAAGCAGTGGAAGGCCCTGTAAAGCAAACACAAGATTGGTTTTGTTTGACAACTACCATAAGGTGGATTAAAGTGAGAAAACAACATATTTTTTTCAGTATTGACAGCAGAATTGAATCTTGTGATGGAGTATGTACAGAGGAGAATATAACAGACCACTGCTAACTGAACAAAAGCCATCAGAGAATGGGCCTTGGATGGAAATGATGCTCTCAACACCCTCTCACATGTGGCCTCCAGTCACATGAGGAGGACACAAACTATCCCAGTGCATCTATATGCATGAACAGACCAGAATTGAGCACACCATACATATTAAAGCTAAGAAGCACGCACACGGATACAAGACACAAGTACGACACGGCATGGACACGCTGACAAGATATTTTTCAAAAAAGTATGGTACGGACACGTTGTGGGACACGTTAAATACTATGTATTTCTTTATTTATATTTTATATTTTATATATATATATGTGTGTGCAATCATGTGATAAAATAAATATATTTTGATGACAATCATTCAATTCATCGAATAAAAAATTTAATACCATATATACTGATTCACACTCATTATAAAAATTCATGATACAACAATCAATGACTACTAGAATTTTCATTTTCAAAAATAACCCAAATCATAACCCTAATTTTCATCAATTTCAAAAAGCCGCAATTTCATAACATGTTTTTCATCACATTGCTTCCGTAGAGAAAGTTTATTACTTTGTATATAAATTTGTAGTTGTTTTCGAAATTGTTATATCCATGTCGTATGTTCATATAGTGATTATTGCTCTTTCTCCCTTAGGTATTTGACCCATATTTCTTTAAAATACAAAATAAATTCGTTAATTATAAAGGTTTTAGACAACTTTTTAAAAATTTGAAAAAAAATCTCAAAACGTGTCCCTAGCGTGTCGGGCTGTGTCCCCAATATGTCCTAAAAAAAATTAATTATAAATAAATCAAACACTCATTTTAACGTGTCCGAAACCGACACTCTGACCAAAATAAAGAGTCCAGGCTTCCTAGAATTAAAGAAAGGGGAATCAAATGCAAATTGAAGGAATTAAAACCAGGATCTCATAAAACCAAAGCTCTAATACCATCTCAAATGGCCAATTACTCAAAAAAAAAAAAAAAAAAGCTTGAACTGTCAGATAATGGCACTTATATCATGCTCTCAATAACTAACATTATAAAATTTAGGATTATATTATATCTAAAGATTTCACATTTTAAAGCTCATACCATAGGTGATCTTCCATCATAATCTGTCTTATTGGGATCTGCTCCTGCTTCAACCAAATGCCTTAGTCGACACAGATCTCCATCATGAGCAGCATAGTTCAACCTCATAGCCAACTCGGATTCATGTTGCTGGATATGAATTATAAAGTCAGACTCTAATATCTTGTTCCGAAGATTCGATTCTTTTCCCTGGCCATTGCAAAATTAAAAACTATAAAATTAACTTGCTTCGGAAATATAAGATTCTCATATGCAAGATATTGTATTAGAGATCGTTTAGGATAACAGAGATCTTATTTCCACACAACACGGTTTATATACATTTTATTTGTGAGAGATTGCCCATTCAGTGACAAAAAGAAAAGAACAAAGACCAAAAAAAAAAAAAAAAAAGAACTTCTACAATTTGGAAATGGTAAGTTACCTCGAGAAGGTTATTTATAATTGTCTGGCCATCAAAGAAGTACATATCAAGGATGTCTGTGAAAGATTGCTTATCAAGCCATAATAGTTTTGAGAGTTCGCTAACTTGAACTGTGTAAGGTACTGGGCTGTTGCAAAGTAGAGAAATTTCACCAAATGAGCTGTAAGCTTGCAGATGCAGAAGAGATTGTTCTGTTTCATCATCTTCACTTCTTCCTACTTCAACCTGGATATACAATGGATCTGTTAACCTTTCATTTGAATGCATATGTGCATTGAACATAAAAATTTTATTTTGAAGTTGAACTACGGAAAATGCACTTCCTCAAAATACAGATATTATTAATATATATCTAATATGATGAGCAAAATATCAGTTAATTTGGTTAAATTTAGCTTGAGGTTTATCAAACAATGAAGGATTGTTTGTTCCTTGATAGCTACTTTAGTATTATGTGGGTTCTTAGGCTGCCTGGTGTAGCATTTTTACGTGGACTTGATTTGCAGATATATGCTGGTTTTTGTTTTGATTGATGATTTCCTGCTGCTTGACTAAAGCTCTCATTGTCTTGTTCTCTCTCCACCATTTAGGATTTGTGTACAGAGTTTCTCGTGTCTTTTTTCGGGGATATTCTGCACCTGATGCTTTTCTGTGAAGCCAGCTTATCCATATGTGTATTCGGTTTGCCTTGCTTGTCTGTACACCCTGGTGTTTGCCTATTGTATATACTGAATTAATTTAGGTTGAATCAACTATCAAGAAAATATGATTAAGAAATATCAAGGAAGAAGGAGGGAAAGAAGAAAGTAAATTACGGAGAAGCATAATTAATTAGAGTTCTCTCTCTCAGAATTTTATTTATACTAGCTAAAGTAAGAGTACTAAATCACCTTGTACGCTTGCACATAAAAATTAAAAAGTAATACAACTTATTAATACACGCCCTCAAACTGTGGCAAAGATATCACACGTGCCCAGCTTGCTTAAAGTGGTATGAAAAACGATGCTTCACATTCTTTGCAGCCTTGCAAAATGTAAGCTGATAACCTGCCTTCACGAAAGGTAAGCAAATTACCCTAGAATGCAAATTCTCCTCAACTGAGTCTTCTTTAGAGATTCCGTCTCAATCTACTCCCACTAATTTTTCTCAAGAGATAAGAAACAAAATCTTAGGTTTCTAATGGCTCAGCTTAATGCTTCCAATACTACCGCTCCCAATCATGCCTCTTCTTCCAACTTTGTTCATACTGGTATATTTGCTAGTGTGTTTATTGTGTCATTGACATATACTCCTTGGATAATAGATTCTGAAGTAACGGATCACATGACAAATTTTTCTAGTTTTTTCTTTTTCTACTCTACTTGTTCTGGTGGAGATAAAGTTAAGGTGGCAAATGGATCCTTATCCCCTATTTCCAAGAAAGTTTCAGTTAATTGCTCACCCTCTTTATCCTCTTCTTTGTTCTCCATATTCTAAATTTCTCTACTAATTTATTATAAGTTATTAGTATTACAAAATTCTTGAATTGTTCAGTGACCTTTTTTCCTATTCATTATATCTTTCCGGAACTTGAATTGAGAAAAATGATTGACAGTGGTAAAACACATGGTGGTCCATATCTCCTAGATGTTGAAGCTTCTCCTCAATCTACCTATCAAGCCCTCCTAGCGGATGGTGTTTTGGCCTTTTGCTGCTACATCAGTGACATAGACGTTTGAGGCATCCCTCATTTGGTATCTTAGAGCTTCTTTTTTTTTTTTCTAATTTAGTGAAATAGTGTAGTAGATAATTTTTTATTTGTGATGCTTCTAAATTTGTCAACCATAAACTTCCATCTTATCCTAGTACTAATAGTAGAAGCACGACTTCTTTTATCATTTTTTATTCTCAAGTGTGGGGGCCTTATGGCATCACGTCTATCTCTAGTTATCGTTAGTTTGTTACCTTTACCGATTGTTATTCTCATCTTACTTGGGTTTATCTACTACGCACTGAAGGTGAAGTTTCCTCTTGCTTTAAAACTTTTCATAAAATGGTGAGTACTAGTTTGATACAAAAAATCAAACTTCTTCAAAATAATAATGGAACTGAATATCTTAATGGGAAATTTCGTTCTTATCTCAATGAAAATGGCATTCTATATCAACTACTTGTGTGAGTACTCTTGAACAAAATAGTGTTATTGAGTGAAAAAAATTGTCATCTTTTTAAGGTTGCTCAGTCATTGATATTTACTTTGAATGTACCTCGGCCTTTTAGGGGAATGCAATTCTTACTACCACTTATCTTATTAATTGTTTACCTTCGATTGTCCTTCAGTTTCGATCACCTATTGAGTATCTTTTTGAGAATTCTTCCATTCTTTCTATTTTTTTTACTTTCCTCCTAATGTTTTTGGGTGCGTTTATATTATACATAATTACAGACCCTCTAGGGGGGAAACTTGACCTCAAAACTCTGAGATGTGTCTTTGTCAGTTATTCTGCCACCCAAGAGAGCTACGAATACTATCATCCAAAGTCTTAGAAAATGGATGTTAGCATGAATATTACCTTTAATGAATTTGAGTCATTCTTCTCTACTCCCCAAACACCCCTTCACAGCAAAAATACTATTATAGAGGAAGAGACGCTTTGTAGGAACCAAACCAAACCAACTCTTATGTCCCAATCAGTTGGGGTTGACTATAAGAATCCGTCTTCGTCATTCATTTCGATGGTGCACTGTACGCTTATTTAAGTTAAATATTTTCATATATTTTCTTATTATTTCGTTCAATATTAATTTAGATCTACCCCTACTTCTAGTACCATCAAGAGAAATTCCCACTTTTTCGAACCGTTTCATGTTCAGTGAAATGTTAGTAAGGTGGATCAACAGCCTATGGCGAAAAAAAAAGTAATATCAATGATCAACATGGCGTTCACCTTGACAAGGATAATTTGAAGACTTATTCTCGACATCAAAAAATATAGACTAATTGTGTGCAGCCGAATCAGTTGAATTCCCTAACCCCAATTCCATCCTCCACTAATTTATCAGGTAATGAACCTTCAGGTGTTACTTTTGTCATTGATAATCAAGTTGTTAATGACTAAACTTTTTGTTGTAGTCAAAAAGGGTATTCGAGCTTGTACGCAATATCTTATTGCTAAGTTTGCCTCTTATGATTATTTGTCTCCATCTTATTGTACTTTTGTTTCCCCTTCGTATTATGCATTTATTCCTTAGGGTTGGAAAAAGACCCTCACTGATCATAAGTGGAGAGAAATTATGGTGAAAAAAATGAAGCCTTGAAAAAAAATTACACATGAGAGTTGGTTCCTATTCCTCTTGGAGTTGTGCCAGTAGGGTGCAAATGGGTATTTACCATCAAACAACAAACTGATGGGACTGTTGAGAGGTACAAATCTAGGTGGAATTTAGTCTGGCATATGTTATTGATTATCAAGAGACTTTTGCTCTTGTGACAAAGATAAACTCTATATGTGCTCTTATCTCTTGTGCAGCTAAATTAGGGTGGAATTTATATCAATTAGACGTGAAGAATGCCTTTCTTCATCAAGATTTAGAGAAAATGGTGTGTAAGTCGAAGAAGTTTCTTTATGAGTTGAAGCAATCTCTTGGAACTTGGTTGATAGATTCCTTAAATCTATATTAAAATTTAGATATAAACAAAGTCATGTTAATCATATTATGTTCATCAAACAAGTTGATGAGAAGATTATGACATTTATTGTATACGTGGATGACATAGTGAAAACTATGTCAAAGACTTTGACCCATTAACAAGGATAAAAATTTCGTTTTGAAACGTTCGAAATGTTTCCGTTTCCAAGAATACCGAAACAAATCAATGATATAATCGAAATTCTAATATTTTGAGTTGTCTCGTAATGTTTCAAGATGTTTCAATCCATTTTCACAATTGTTTAGAAATGTTTCATGGTATTTTAAGATCCTTTGGTTTATTTCTACTAATATTTAAAAAAATAATTCTTAAATTTTTTATATTTTTTATTCTGTTTTCGAAATAGGTCAAAACGTTTTCGAAACACGTCAAAACGTTTCCATTTTTTAGATGACCGAAACAATACATAGAAACGATCTACTTCAGGTACTTCCTTGGGATTGATGTTGCAGTGAATGTTGTCAGTCAATGCATGTACGATCCTCGAACTCTTCATCTTGAAGTTATTTATTGCATTTTGAGGTATCTCAAGTCAGCTTCAAGAAAAGGGATATTGTTACTTGAAAGTTGAAACTAGAACCAATTAATAATGCAAACTAGGCAGCTTCAGTGGATGATGGACGATCTACTTCAGGCTAGTGCACCCTGATGGAAGAAAATCTTGTCACGTGATAAAACAAGAAGGAAGTAATGGTAGCTAAGTCTAGTGCAGAAGTCGAATACATAGCAATGACCCATGGAGTCTGTAAGCTTAAGCGGCTTCAAACATTACTAGGAGAGTTAGGAATTTATGATAATAAACCTATGAAACTATGACTAATATCAACATTGCTAAAAATCCAGTTCAATATGAAAGAACTAAACATGTTGAAATTGGTCAGCACTTCATTAAAGAGAAATTAAACAAGGGTTTGATTTGAATACTTTTTGTGAAATCAGAAGGCTTGTTAGCCAATATTTTCACAAAGGCACTAGTAGCATGATTTTTTGCTCTATTGTTTACAAGTTGGGCATGAGGGATATTTATGCACCAACTTGAAGGCAACTGTTATGTTATGTGTAATTTCTAACTCAAAGGTAATTTTTGTACTTTATGACTATATATAAAAGGTAGGTGTAGTTGTGTAACCTAATACACTACTATCTTCTCATTTTCTCTCATGTCTTCTCCAAACTCTAACAACTGCATAATCTAGCTGTAATCAAAGGGGAAAAAAACAGCCAATGCTGATTCAATTGCAAAAGTGGCTCAGATACCATGATAGTAGATCAAACTACGAAAAGAACAAAAGACATGAAGAAAGGGAGAGAAGAAATCCAAATCCTATGTCATATTCCATAAATGAAAAATAGGTCCAAGAGACAATATGTAGTAAACCCTACACTAATAAAAAGACTAAACTACCCCTAATGAAATATAGATATTATTACAATCTTAACACTGGTTAACTACTATGAGATGTCCAGACGACCAACTTTTTAATCATTGTCATTCCCTCTTCTCCTGCTGCTTCCACTAAATATACATACAAACACATAATTAGCCGAAAAGATGGACTTACTAATGGCAAAAGGGAGAAAATCGTACCAATTTACCATAACAAATAAAATAAATTTGATTTGCCATATGTCCCTCTTCTATAACCACTTGTCCTGAGAGAAAATGTTCTTCATGAACTTTGATTGCCTGCAAGATCATAAAAGAGATTCAGTCATGCAAAAGAGATTTAGTCTATACCCCTTCCTTTTGATTTCACCTATAATGCAATAAATCAACAAAAATTCATATAACTTAGAAGACACATGGGGTGTATTTCAAGTATTATCTATTATCACATGTCCAAAGAGTTTAAATGAGTTGATTACTCTATAATCTTAGCAACAAATGCTTCTAAGCAAACAACATAGTTAAAATGTTAGTTTTTATTCTTTTAATTAATCACCCCTCACTTTGTAGATGTACCATAGTGAGACTATACATAATTTTTTAAAAATAAAAAATTGTAAATGTTATTTATTATTGTTAAAGAATCACTAAAAACTATAGCTATCAAATCGGTATATAATAGTAAAACATAAAATATATATTTATAGACGTATCTCAGTCATCCCTGTATCCTATTTTTTGGGATTTTTTCGTATCGCCGTATATGTATTGTATCATATTGGTATCCGGATCTGTGCTTCATAGTGTGGGACAATTTGGGACCTTCACTAGTCAAGTTTTCATTTTAATAAGGTTCTATTCTGGATTAATTTACATTAACTGCAAATATGTTTCCTATATGATGTTTATAGGTTATCAGTCAAAGGTGCTTTTGCAACTTCCAAAGTTCTAGGCACTGGTCGTATGATTGACTCGTGGGGGTTATCTTAATAGCACATGGGTTAGTTTTTAACAATTTTCTATAAGTTTTTGTCATCGAAGTCTTTAGTTTTCTGATAGCGAGTCATTGTTCTACTAGAGTTTGGAGTTCTTAAGAGTCAATATAGGCCGTAGAAGTCTCAATTCAATCGAGATCAGCTGAGAGTAATTTTCAGAGATTTTCAAATCCTTCGATAGTTTGTCATGAAAATCAAGCCCTAGATGTGAAGTCTAGTTCATTCTTCTTCTTATATCTACGCTTTCTCTTCTCATTAGCACCTGATTACGGGCAATTCAGATCTGATTGAATAGCCTTTACCAACATAAACTAGACACAGGTCGTAGGAGTGACTCATCGGTCTTATCTTAGTAGTACATGGGTTTGTTTTAGCTAATTTCTATAGGTTTTTATCATCAAAGTCTTTAGTTGTTTGATAGCGAGTCATTGTTCTACTAGAGTTTGGAGTGCCTAGAGTCAATATAAACAGCAGCATTCTCAATTCAACAGAGATCAGTTTAGTGTAATTTTCAGAGATTTTCAAATCCTTTGATAGTTTCTCATGAAAACCAAGCCCTTGCTACGTGCAATTCAGATCTAACTGAATAGCCTTTACCATTATAAAACTTGTAATTTGAAGCCTAATTCTTTCTGCCACATAGCCAATTCTACCACCATAAAGTCCTAGACTACAAACTCAATGAACGTTTCTGGTCATCGGTACTTTCAAAACTGAAGACTGACAACTTTGGTCAAATAAAGAAGAGCAAAAAGAGAAGGAAAAAATATTATTATTGCTAAATAAGTTTGTAATATAACTTAACCTAAAATACACAATATAAATCCTTATATAGCAGGGCAATAAAGAATAAAGTAAATGCCCAAACTACCTTTAATATTAATATTCTAACACCCCCCATCAAACTCATGATGTGGTAGAAAACATCATGAGTTTGTCAAGAAGATATCGAAAATTGTGTTAGGATGTGAGATTTTGTAAAAAAATTCACCATGTACATGGTGGAAGGAAGAAAGAGGAAAATAATAATGCCCAGCTGAAAGTGGTGACGCACAAAGTGACAGTCAATCTCAATGTGCTTTGTGCGCTCATGAAAGACTGAGTTGTAAGTAATTTGTAGAGCACTTGTGTTGTCACAGTACATAGGAGTAGGAGAAGATAAAGAAATTCCAAGATCAGCAAGTAGCCATCATAACCAGACTATCTCAGCTGTGGTAGATGCCATAGTATGACACTCAGCTTTAGCAGAAGAACGAACAACAATAATTTGTTCTTACTTTTCCAAGAAATAAGACAATTTCCAAGAAAAAGGCAGAAACTAATAATAGACTTGTGATTCATAAAGTTACCAACCCAGTCAGCATCTGAGAAAGTTGTAAGTTCCATTAAGATATCGAAGAATGCGGAAAACAGCAGCCCAATAAATAGTGGTAGCCAGCAATAGTGCAGTAGAAGGTAGTATCAGGCAGAGGAGTATTATCAAAAGAAGAATACAAAACATTGAGCTCTAAGGGTGTCTCAACTATCTAATTATATGATAAATGAGCTCGCTGAATAATATCTTATATATACTTGGATTGAAAAAGAAGATAATCTTTGGGAGAATAAGAAACCTCAATCCCCAAGAAATATCGAAATTGACCTAAGTCTTTCATTTCAAAGTGATCCTGCAACTGAGTTTTCAATAGGCTAATGCCAATAGTATCATCCCCTAATATGATTATATCATTAGCATAAAGTAGGAGAACAATAAAACTAGAGGAAGTGGACCGTAGAAAAAGAGCAGAGTCGTGATCACTAACATGAAAACCCAAGTCACAAATGATTGAAGAGAACTTGACAAACCATGCTCTAAAAGCCTATTTAATCCAAACATTCCTTGTAGAGTCTGCATACTTGACTAAGACTATGAGACAACCCAGGTGGAGGAGTCATAAAAACATCATCTGATAAGTCTCCATGAAGCAAAGTATTTTTTACATCAAGTTGATACAAATGCCATTGACAAATTGCAGATATACCAATCACAATACGAACAGTGATCACCTTGACAACAAGGGCAAAAGTCACATCGTAGTCTAACCTATATTCTTGAGCAAATCCCTTAGCTACTAACCGAGCCTTGTATCTATTCACAGTACATCTAATATGATTTTAATCTTATAAACCCACTTACAACCAATAGTACGTTTGCCCGAAGGTAAAGGAACTAATTCCAAAGCTCAAGTCTTATGTAATGCAGACAGCTCCTCATCCATAGCCTGTTCTCAAACAGGATCAAGTATAGCCTCTTTATAAGAGGTAGGCAATGTAAGTGAGAAATACATAAAAATCAAAAGAATAACAAGAGTTGGAGAAACCCAACCAATTTGGACATTTCTGAAAACGCCGAGGATAGCGCAATGCATGATCCACAATATCAAAACTTGATTGAGTGCCAGAAGTAGAAGAGAGAGGCAATATATTGGTAGAAGAGACAACAGGAGTCTTGCGAACATAAATATGCACAATAAGGGACGCATAATAGACAAATCATCATTAGAAGAAGATGGCAAATCAGACACAGTTAGAACCATTAGCAGGGAAAGGATCAATACATATGAGATTAGATTTATGCACAAATGAAGTACAAGAGGGATCGAAAAGAATGGAATATGTTCCATAAAAAGACAACATGACGAGATACATAAAGTTTGTGACTAACAAGATCATAGCAACGATACCCTTTTTTACCCTCATAACCAAAAAAGACACATAGGCTAATCGAGCAGAAAACTTGGTATGTAGAATACTGGGGAGTAAGACAAAACAAGTACAACCAAAGACACGTAAGGAGAAGTAATCAGGGGCTTACCATACAACTTTTTAAATATAGAAACACCAGAAGTAAGAATAGTGGGAATGCAATTAATCAAACGAACTACAATAAGAACTGCTTCCCCCCAAAAAGAACTTTGGGACATTTGTCGACGACAAGAGAGAACGTGTTGTCTCCATAATATGTCAGTGTTTGTGCTCTGCTACACCGTTCTGTTCAGGAGTGTCAGTACAAGAAGATTGACAAACAATACCATCAGATTTTAACAGATGACGAAAGGAATTGAAATAATATTTTCCTCCTCGGTCACTTCGAAAATATTTAATAACATGAATGTTGAGAACATATCATAGCACAAAATAGAGTGAATGCAACAAAGAATCCAGAACGACGCTTCATTAAATAGACCCACCAATACCTAATATAGTCACCAATGAAAGAAATATAATATCTGGACCCTCCTTTAGTGGTAATCGAAGAAGATCCCTATACATCTGAATGGACCAAATTAAAAGGTGCAATAGAGCTAGTGGAACTTTTCTTAAAAGGTAATATAGTGAATTTAGCTAATTTGCACCCATTACAGCTGAAAATTTATAACACTCTAAGTTACTCAAACTACCAGTAGAGGCTACAAATTTCAGACGTGAATAAGAAACATAACCAAGACAAGAATGCCACAAATAAAAGCTAGAAGATTATGGACTCAAATGAAAAGAAGACAAATCAATAGAAGAAACAACAATATATGGAATATGCAACTCGTTCAACACAAACAACCCACCCTTTCAATTGCCTGCCCCAATCAACTTCTTGGAACGTGGATTCTACACTATACAACCAAAGGAAGAAAAATGAACTAAAAATCTAGAGTCAAATAATTGACCAACTGAAATCAAATTCAAGGTAAACTATGGAATATAATAAACACCAAGAAGTGTTAGTTACGACGAAACAATAGACCCAACACTGGTCAAGGTCATTTCAGTACCATTAGCTGTAAGCACAAATATAGATGGAAGAGAGAAAGTAGATACAAATAAGGAAGAATCACTTGTCAAGTGATGTGTAGCAATGAAATCAAAGACCCAAACGGTTCGAATTATATTTGAAGGACCCGAAGTGAACAAACCTATGAAATGTGAGACTGAGAAAGTATTAGGTTGCTGAAGAAGCTTCTGCATCTGATCAACAATCATAGCTCGAAGAAAATATATGTTTTCATTAGCCATAATTGCAATTAACCCAAATCTATAGCCTAAAGCTCCAAAACCAAATGTAAGGATATCCACAAGCGAAGACCACTCCACACCAGCAACCAAGGCAACTACCAACCAAACAATAGTGAACCTAATATTCAGTTGGCCAAATGACACCCAAATGTGATCAAAAATCTATTAGATACAAATTAGATGCAAAGCCTAGACTATGAGTATTCTCAAAAGCCCATTAATCAAAATTCATACACAGCCCAGATTACCAAACCTATCAAACCAGAAGCAAAATAACAAGGCAATAATTTTACAACGAAGAAATAAAGCAAACCAGCAACAAAAATCCAGAAAACCTGCAACAAGGAACGAAATTTGTAGTCCAACAAAACAACGGCAAAGTTCGAGACCACAGAGCATACAACATTCAAATTACTTGAGGCCAAACAACCCAAAGTTCGTTATAAATCAACTCAACAATTTTGCAAATCAAATACCCATAACCAATTAAGGTTTCTTACACAGCAATACTGCAAAAATGGCACTAAATATCAAAATTCGAGCATGCACAGTAACTTCGGTACTATTAATAGAGCGTAAACAATAATTTCGGCATTGTTAAGAGCCCTCGAAACCATAAAAAGTCAACAACCCATCAACTATTAGCCCTCAAATTAGACCTAGCACCAAAAACCATTAGTCACACTCCTTAGGCTTGATTTGAAGTAAAGAAGTCGAAGAAAATGGCCAAAAAAAATCGTCATAGATGATATCAACCCTAATCGAACATATTCTTTCTCTAACTAAGGATGCGTTTGACAACATTTTTGTTTTGTATTCTTTTTTTATAAAAAAAAATAAAACTAATTTTTTTTTTGATAAAAATTAAAAAAATATAAAACATGTTTGATAGTCATTGATATTTAAAAAATTATGAAAATAAAAATAAAAAATATGTTTGGTATTTTACCCAAAATCTACCACTCAACACCACTTAAATCCACCACCAACAACCAGCTAACCCCACCACAAACCCAACCCCCAAATCCCTGGTAATCCACTACCCAACATACCGAAAACCCACCCCCACCAACAACCCAACACCACCGAAACCCCCCCCCCCAAAAAAAAAAACCCATCAAAAACCCACCCTTAACACCCCCTAGAACCCCCACCCCAAACCCCCAAAACCCACTCCCAACACCCCCCTAAAACCCACCCCAAACTCCCGAAAACCCACTCCCAACAGCCCCAAAAACCCACCCCCAACAGTCCCAAAAATCCACCCCCAACAACCCCAAAAACCCACGACCAACAACCCCAGAAACCCACCCCCAACCCCCTGAAACCCACTAAAAAACCCCCACCATCCCCACCAAAAACCACAAGAACAATTACAAGAGAGAGAAACAGGAGGCAAGAGCTGGAGAGGCACAGAGACGAGAAAAGGGAAATGAGAAATCAAGAGCTTTTATATTCAAGTAAAAAAATTATTTGTTTGCTGTTAACAGGACTCGAAAGTTAGACCTCATTAAATTGTGTTTCCAGTCTCCTATTTCATTTTTTGGATGTTTTCAAAAATATCTTTTTAGATGCTTTCATAGTTTGGCCTTGTTTTCAAAACGGAGTATTAAAAAAAAATTAAAAATAACCCCAAGCGTCTTTTTGTTTTTTTTTTTTGCCATAAAATGAAAACAAAAACAAAAACAACTTGTTACCAAACACTACCTAAATTATTGTGATGCTACAATATGTTTTAGATCGAAATCATACTCTGATACTGGTCAAATAAAAAAGAGCAAAAGGAGAAGGAGAAAATATTATTATTGCTAACAACTAAACCTAAAATACAAAAAATGCCCTTATATAATAGGGTAACAAAGAATAAAGTAAATGCCCAAACCACCCTTAATATTAATACTCTAACGCAACCCCATATTTGTATACTCATTTTTGGCCAAATACACACCCGTAAGGAGCCCCAAAATACCCTTGTTTCCACAGCCCAAAATCAAATTGTGTCCCATCATTTGTATGAGACTGTTCTCGCACTGGTCCTACATCAATATAGCCATGGTGTTAAGAGGAAGGATGTTTGGAATTGAAGAGGAGAAAATCTCACAGATAACTCAAAGTCTGGTTATGATTTGGGATTTTTTAGTGGACAGGCTTAATTAGTTTATGCTACTAAGGTCTAGTTGCTGCTTGTTTTTGTTTTGCTTACTGCTCATAGTTTGCCTATGTATGTTGTCAATATAAGAAGTATGCCTCTTGGGTAAGGAACTAAATTTCATTTTGAAATGGTCAAATTATCCGAACCATTTTCATTACCATGGAAACCAAAATGAATGCATGATTGAATATTGAAATTCGTATGTTTTGAGGTGTTTCGGCACGTTTCAACATGTTTTGGCACGTTAGGGAACTAGTGATAGTGCTTCTTTAAAATATGTGTAAAAAAGTGGTATGACGGGTCAAAAAGACCAATTTTTCATCATGTCTTGCATGGAAGTAAGCAGAAACCCAAGTTTATCTGCCACCGAAGTGAGATTCTCAACAACTAGCAAAGTTAATAAAACAAGACAGGATACATTGGTCAGCCTTTGTAATCTTTAATCCACTTTATGTGGTAGGCAATGACTTACTATCTGCTTGACAAATCCTGAAGAGCACCCTTTAAACAGAGGAACCTTTCTAACACATCGCTCATATAACTTCTGCAAAATCTGCAAAGAAGAAACAGTTAAATGTGGCATACGTCATCCAAAACGTGTGCTTGCTTCTTGTAAGAAAGGAAATCTCAGAAATAAAAGCCTCCAGAAAATGAGACAATTATTGAAATAAGCAAAGATGAAATTACATCAAGCATCATATCAAGGTTAGTCATTTAATAAATGAGATGCGCTAGGTCTTCTGATACCTTAGCTCGAATAGACTCTGGAATATCCTGAAGAACAGCAGCCTCAGTGTAACTGCGGCTCTCATAATGCAATCGCACATGATCTGTGATCTCATTACTTAAGTGCTTGCCAAGTTTGTTTCTATTCATATATTTGAGAAGATCTGCCATTTTGTCCCTGAACCTTTCTGTTTTCGATCCTTTTACAGTCAATGCTGCCATGTTACCGAGAAGATAAGCACCGAGAATCATATCAAAAGAGACATAGATCATAATGAATATCATTTCCCTGGTATTGACGGCATGTATCTCCCCGTAACCTGTAGCATCAAGCAAAAAATGACTGCACATGATAAGCAATTCAATGCTGAAGCACCATAAACAACCCCGTTAGAAATAGCAGAACTTCAGGCAAAAAGCTTCATGCACAAATGCAAAACAATAATACCAATGACCCATAAACACAAAAAAATGTGAGCTGAAATTGTGAGACGCCCCAGGTCTCGGGACAAGATATATGCCCATCTCTGAGATATGTGTCAAATAGGCATGTCGAAGACAGGAGGAAAAGAACTCATCTCACTCCTTGTATATGTTCCTTTTGTGTCAAAATAAATGGAGAAACCTATGTTGCAAAATATGTTACAGTGCATGTACAAAGATCTATTAGACACTTCAACATATTATTATTGTGCAAAATATGCCATATCAACGCTTCTCTTTTCTTGGAGCATAAGTGAAGATCTACTGGATATTTAGATAATTCAGTCAGTTCCCAGGGATGAAAGTCTGAAACCTAGACCTCCGTCAAGTTAATATTTGGTTGATTGGTTAGGTATAAGTTCACCAAATCACAAGGCTTCTAATTCTGCGGCACCCAATTCTACCATTGCAGGTGGAAATCAAGAACCTAACATTGACGACATCGCCACTGAAGCAGTGGGCCAACATGGCCCATTCAGGAAAAAAAATGGCAAGAATAGGGCCTCAAAAGTTTGGAAAGAATTGGAGACTGTATTTGAGGACGGAAAGACAAATGGCAAATGCAATTATTGTAACACACTTCTGTCTATGGGGGCTAGGGTCCAACAACTCATCTAAAAAGGCACTTGGACACTTGCACAATTAGTCTGGCTTCTATTTCTAGCCAACACAAAGGACCGACACAGAAATTATTGGCTCTGCAGTCAATTGGTTCCAATGGCGAGGTTGGTGGTGGGTTGGCAGCTTACAAGTTTTACAAGGAGAAGGGAAGAGAAATTTTAGCAAAAATGGTGGCATGAGTATCCTTTTAGGATGGTTGAACATGAACTTTTCGTGATGTTTCTCAAAGTGCTTAACCCGCGTTTTGAGCCATTAAAACGGCACACCCTAAAAATTGATTGCATGAAAATAAATGAGATTGAGAAAAAGAAGTTGAAGTCGATATTCTTTAGTCTTGAACGAATTAGCTTGATAATGGACTTACGGACCTCCAATCAAACAATCAGGTACATGTGCCTTACCGCACACTTTTTAGATTCGGATTGGAAGTTGCAAAAGCGCATCTCAAATTTTTGTTGTTTGGAACTTCCACACATAGGGTTTGTGATTGCAGATAGTATCTACAAGTTCCAGCTTAGATTGGGGAATTGAAGATAAAATGTCTACAATTACCTTAGATAACACATCCGCAAATGATGCAACAGTTTGGAATTTGAAAGATAATTTTTCTATCAAAAAAAAGCTTTATTTCAATGGTACAATATTTCATGTTCGGTGTTGTGCACATGTTTTGAAACTTATGGTACAAGATGGGTTGGGTGAGATAAGAGATCGAATTGAAAACATACATGAGAGTGTGTAAGTACTTAAAGATGTCCCTAGTTTGATCATATTTTGTAATTTGCTAATTTCGTAAAGTTTATGCAAATCTCAACCTATTCAATAGTCATGTTGCTACAATGATGAAGATCAAAAGCGTCAATGGAGGGGAGGAGATCATGCTTTAAGCTACATTAAAAGAACTTTTCGTGTGCGTCTTCTTGGTTAAGATAAAGATAATGATCTTAGAGACCTAAGAACTATTGGTTTAATTTATTAGACTTAGCATGATTAGAGTTAAAATGTAATCAGTGTTAATCCGTGAAGGGCACCTAGGTGATTTTAAAAAAAAAAAAAGTTTTTCTAGACCTCTTTATTTTTTGAAAATATAGTTTGAGTCATTATCGAACATCAATCATGAAAACTTAGATTAAAAGAAGGAATTCATATGTAGAAAAGGAAGAGAGAAGAAATCTAATATTCCATAATCACAATAACTAGTTACAATAGGCACTATATATAAAACCCTACTACAAGAGAAAACATGACTGCCACACCCATTTATGGTAGAGATTCATCTACCCAGCAATCATCCAATGAAAAAGTAATGATTTGTAGGAGATAGATCTGGCAAAACCACCCAAGAATGTCTCTCCCACACAAGAATCAAAATATCGTTTCGAAACGGTCGAAACGTTTCCGTTTTCAAGGAGACCAAAACGAAATAGTAATAGAATCGAAATTCTAATATTTCGAGATATTCCATAATTTTTTGAGATATATTATAATATTTTAATGCATTTGCACAACTATTTTAAAATGTTTCAAGGTATTTCAGGATATTTTGATATATTTCTATCAATGTTTTAGAAAAATAATTCTTAAATTTTTTATTTTTTTTATTATGTTTCCGAAACGGATCGAAATATTTGCGAAGTACGTCAAAACGTTTTCTTTTCCTAGGTGACTGAAACAATATACCGAAACGAAATTTCGATCCTTGCTACCACAAATCATCTAATGGAAAAGTAATGATTTGAAGGAGATAGATATGGCAAAACCACCCAAGAATCATAAACTCAGCTGAAAGACACAAAAACATTACAGAGAATACGAATTCGCCATAGACTAGAAAGGCCCAACAGAAAACGAAAATTTGGCAGAGAGAAAGATGTCTTTTGTAGTGGGTAGAGCAATTTGCCTTGTGTTAAGAGGAGAGGACAAGTTGTCCTCCAAAAAATTGTTTCCCTTTTTTTTTTTTTTGAATAAGTCTAAAAGTTGTTTCCTCATTTTGTCATTTTACAATAAAAGCATTATCTACAAATTAATTTTTATTTAATTTTCTATTGGAACTTAATTGTATACCACTAAAAATATTTATTGTCTGATGTGAAAGTTAAAATGTGTATACATTTAATTTTGAAGGAAGTGTGAACTGGAAAAAAAAAATTCACGTCTTTGATTTTCATTCCTGTTACGTAACGTCCTCTTCACCACACGTCCGTTACACCGTTACCGTTATATCAGTAGTTACCGTTATTCAGGGCCATGGTCTTGAGTGCTTTTGAAGGTCATCGACAAACTCAAGACTGAATCAGATTGATGAAGAGCCAATTCATCACTAGATGAACTGGTAGAGCAAGATAGGTAAAAACAGTCAATGGATTCCAGAGGAGTAAAAAAGTCTGGATGAAGGTCATGGAGGTCACTTGTGGCTGGGATTGTTCAATAATACTTAAGGGATAAAATAATCAAAATAACCTAAACAATGTTTTTAACATTACTTATATCCGTGGGTCCCACAAAAATGAAAAATTACTTACCAAACATCGAATAGGACATTATATATCATTGTATCCAAACCAATGCAAGTGAATGGTTGGATAGGAATGGATATAAATTTGATATCCTATCCAATCCTTTCCGAGCATCCAAACACACCCATAGATGCATTGAACCAATCCCTAGCCTCCCCATTCACCAATACTGAAAAAGTCAAAGAAGAAAAACTGGCCCTTATCCACCTTTCCCCAAAACCCTTGTTTTTTAATACATCCACAAAATTTCAATTTACCCAATCATATGCCTTTTCAAAATCCAGCCTAAATATAACTAACTCCTTTCTTCCTTTTTCTCATAACATCGTCCACCACCTCAATTGCCACTAAAGCTACATCTAGTATCTATCTTTCTTGAACGAAAACACTCTAAGCCATGGTTATTGAATCTCCCAAAACATCACAAAGTCTTCTAGAGAACACTTTAGCGATAATTTTATACAAATTAGTCACCAAACTAACAGGTTTTAAATCCTTAACTTCAATTGAACGATCTTTTTTGGGAACCAACGTGATAAAAGTAGAATTAACACTTCTCTCCACAACCCCATTAGCAAAAAAATCATTGAATACACGCATCAAATCACCCTTAATAGTTTCCTAACTATCCTGATAGAAAGTCATAATGAAACTATCTCGACGTAGGGCTTTTTCCTTATCCATATCAATAGATTTGTTTAATATATCTTATACTATATATTATATTGCAATATACAATAGGTTTATTTACATGGATATTATTTACTTTTAACTATATATCTATTAATCATCATTATTTAATTTATTGCATGATATTGTACATTTTTTTGATAAAATAAGAATTTTATTATGATTGAGAAGAGATGAAAAATTTGCAATATGGAGTACAAGATATCCTCATAAAGTAAAAAACAAAAAGACCAGAAAAAAACAGAAACATTAAACCAAAGTTGCCTTCCAATCCCTTTGAAGAACGGCCAAAGGCAAACATCTGAACTTCCCAGCAGAATTAGACCATACAGAGGCGTTAAATACAATAAAAAAAATAAAAAATATATGTATTTATTCACATATCAAGTCGTATTCATATCCTATTTTATTTAGACTATGTTGTATCACTGTAACTGTATCCGCATTCATGTTTCCTAGTGAACAAGAAATCCGCAAACAGAAAAACAACAAGGAAATTAAAAGGCAGTACAAAGTGAAACCATTAATGGTAATCATCTAACTACATGCCACAAAATCCCTACTAAGGGAAAAGAATGGCATGTCGCCACGTCCTTAAATTCTTTCGATACCACCACCATAGGGAGGCCAAGATATCAGAGGTTAAAACTAACAGGATTATCAAGGAAGCTAGAATCAAAAACTTCCAATATCTATGTACAGTAAAATCGAGAACCTAGAACTGAAACCTGTGGGTATATAATTCAAATAACAGCAAATATTCAACTCACAAAATCAATAGAAGATGAAAAACCAAGCAAGCTCCCAGACATAAAACGAAAAACTTCAGAAATACTATTCATCTGAATACAAACTAATCATCTCATCAAAGTGATGCAGTATAAAGGAAATTAATGCATAAGCAAATAAGAAGCTTACCAACAGTTGCCATGGTAACAATGGCAAAATACAGAGATGTTATGTAACGTGTCCAGAGATCAATTTCTCTAAAATGTGAGTAACTGTAGTCACCCATCTTTAAACTTCCTATCCATGTATAGCCTTCCTTTGATGGAGGCAGAGTGGTAGCGAGGTAGTAAAAGATGCAGGCTGCTGTGTGTGTGCAATAGAGTTCGACAACAAAAAGTTTTACAATCCTGGTCAACATGTAGTTGATGCGAATGTTTTTTTCCAACTTCTCAAAAAATTCTGTCACTCTGAGTGCCCGACTGAGTCTAATCCATAGCAGGTACCTCACTGGTTCTTTTCTGCCACTTGCCTGATCAGAGCAGATATCTCAGTCATAATGAACGAGCTAAACAACAGATGCAAAAAAAAAAGTTGCACATTCTTGGTGCTAGATGAAAATGACTAATAAGCTGCCATCCATGGCTGAAAGATCAAAGAACACTATCAGAATTGTTTAGAAAGAACAGATATGATTATAGTAAAAATACATAAGGTGTATAGTAACATCTCGTCCCGATAATAGAACAAATAATTAAATGTATAGAATCAAAAATATAATTAAAATAACAATTTGACATATCATTGGGCAACATTTTCATTTTAAATGTTTTGTTCAGTTTAATATGGGCTATAATTAAGAATATATTTACATCTACTTATATCCTTATATGCATATATTTTAGAGCAATCAAATAGTACTCTTTTAGCACTATTTTAGAGCATTCAAATAGTAACTTAATCATCTCTAAAAGCAAATTGGATTCAAGACTAGTAGCTACTTCCTCCATTTCATTCGGCACTACAGCCAAAAAAACAATAGGATATTCACTTTTTACCTTAACCTCTGGACAATTATTTAGCGAAGTGGCCTGAGATTGTATAAGCTCATCTACTTTATCCCTTTCACTTTGAATTATCAGATTTCTTATTACTTTGTGCAGTTTCTGATGAACCTTCTCTAGCTCCTTAAGAGAATGCAAACGACTTTGATCTTTAGCCCTTTGGAAAGAAGAAATTGTTGATGTATTTACTTGATTAAGGAAATTTAGGTACATCTTCGTACCAAGTGCCACTTGGAACGCAAGAACCACGGTATATTGTGGCTGGCAACACAATTCTGCCTTTACAATGGCTTGCACTCCTATTGGACCATATTTAATATGAATACAAAATTTTTATTTAGAAGGCAAACTCAAACAATTTGACCAAAGGGGACCAATGTTATTGCCCAAATTAGTCAAATAAACCTTTTTACTAAAATTCAAATTGTACTTAAAAAAGGTTGTGTGGAATGTGTGCAAATTTGCACACAAGCCTCCAAGGATCAAGAGGTAAAAAGACTGTTATCAATACCGTTTCAATGACAACTATTCTATGGCCATAAACTACTACCTATGCTAATCCTTCAATGGGCTACTTTAATTTTAATCCCTTGTTCAAGGTGGAAATATACGATTACCTTTCGCAAAAACCTCAAGTCACCGCAAACGACCAAGGGAATGATTTCAAATGAGCACAATCCTATTGACATGATTATGAATGATTGATCAAGGACAAAATTAGATATCATTCCTGATAAACTTCACCATATCCAGGTCAATGGAAACGTTGAAATTTGAAAATTACCAACCTATACTTATAGTCAAATGCTCCATAAAAAAAAAAGTATGAAACATATCATCAAATGTTTTTAAGAATAATTCGACTATTCCAATGTTAGACGATGAACACATAACTAAAACCAACACAAGTCTATCATAAATAACTCCAAGACCATGGAAATAAATTAAACAAGAGGAGGCCAAATTAATTTGCACAAAGAAAATAGGGCAAACTTCACTTTAACGCTTGTGGTATACCCCAAATGCAAACCTCCCACACTACCATGGCTGCCACACTAAAGCCACCATCTCCAACCGCCCCATAAAGCACCAATACAATCAAACCATGAAAATCACCAACAAGATTCAAATAAACAATACTGCCACATTAAAAAATCAAAAACCAAAAATTAAAATCTACTTAGATCCAAATCAAAGTCAAACAACATCTACCTTGGCAGGTCTAAGCAAATTTATAAGGGGCATTACCAATGCTGAATACATAGAAGTCTAGGCGGCTTTTGTTGCAGTCAAAACTGCTTTGGGTATGGGATATCAAAATATTGTCTTGGAGGGTGATTCAAAATCTACAATTGATCTTATACAGAGGAGGCAAGGTGATCTCTCAGATGTTGGTCACTTTCAGCAAAAGATCTCTGCCTTAATTGGGAATTTTTGTAACTTTGATAGCTCTTGGATCCATAGCGCAGGTAACAGAGTAGCCCATAGATTGACAAAATTTGCTGAAAATATAACAGATTGTGCAGTATGGAGAGGAGTGAGTCCTGACTTTTTGAGTGTTCCACTTCAATATGATTTATAGATTTCTTAATATAATGAAGATGACCGTTTCATATATAAAAAAAAAATCAACCAGTACCCAAACACCACCAACACTTCTCATGAACAATTTGAATCAAACTCAAAATTCCATTGCTAATCAAACATAAGGTCACTGCCAAACCCAATCCCCAAATCGATTACAAAGGCTCATTCAACTTGTGCCAAAATCAAATCAAATCTGAATCAAATTGAATGAAACTTATATCCATACCTAGTGAGGCTTATCACGAAAGAAACAAAAAATGGTGGAAATGGTGAACTCACTTCATGTCCTTTGGTTAATTAAAACCAAAACTCAGGTCATCTTTTCTTGGCAGACTAACGTAAATCAAAACTAAGTCCATAGCAAATGAGGCATATAGAAGTTTTTCATTATAATCCACCCAATGATGGTCAAAATTGCTTGGGTTACACCAGTGTTTTGAAAAGCTCGCCTAGGCGAGAAGCGAGGCGAGGCGAGCTTATCTCGCCTGGAGGGACCCAGGCGAAGCGAACGTGAGCGAAGCGAGAAAAAAGCGAAAAAGCGAAGAAGCGAAAAAAGCGAAAAAGCGAACGCCTTATTATAAAAAGCGATTCTGCTTCACTTTTTTTTTTTTTTTTTTTTTTTCTGATTACAGGTTAGTAGTCTCTTTTATTTTTTAATCACTATGACTTTTTTTTTAGACTATTGCTGGTCTATTTTTTTTTTTTTTTCTAATAAACAATGTTTCGAACAAAACACATTCCTTTTTTTTCCTTGTGTTGCTGAATTCATTTAGAATATTTGTGGGATGTGGGAGTCAGGCGACTACACTGCATGACAATTATGATAAAAAAATAAAGCAGGAGTATCAAAAATGGGGGTAAATAATAAATTCTTCTACAAAGAAGTGTCTCTGATATGTCTTGGTTATACTTTTCTCTTTTCTTATATATATACAAATGGTACCAAAAAGTGGTCTATGTTTATACCATGTTTAATTATTTTAGTACATGTGAAATGTGCCTCTGTTCTGCTTTTTTTTATTCAGTATATAATTACATATGAAATTGTTTACAATTGATTCTGCTCCTGTCATGATCATTGTGCTTCTGTTTTTTTTTAGCTCATTCTGCTTCTATTTTTTTTTTTGTTGATTCTGTTGCTGCTTCGATTTTGCTGTCCTGTGTTGCTTTTGTTTTTTTTTAATTGTCATTCTGCTTCTTTTTTTTTTTGTTGCTAATTCTGTTGTTGTCCTGATTCTGCTTCTTTTGTTGTCCTACCCTGTCAATATGAAAATGTATACAATTGTTAGTATTTGTTTGAATTTAAATGTTTAAATTATGACTGTTATTAAGATTTGAGATATTATTAGTGTTTTTTTTAATTTAAATGTTTATGGTTTTACTTGCATTTAAATATTTAGTATATATAAAATTAGAACTTAGATTGTTTAGAAGTAATTAAACTAAAATATATATTTTTTTTAACTGTTCGCTTTGCTTCGGTAAAGCGTGTCGCTTCGCTTCTCGCTTCTCGCTTCTCGCCTAGGCGTTAGGAGCCTTGGTCGCTTCGGTTCGCTTTACGCCTTAAATAACACTGGGTTACACACAGTTTTAGTTCAGAGTTTAGAACAACAGAAGATAAAAGCTGATGATATGTTATGCAAATTGAAAAATCTTATGGGGATTTTTTGTCTCTAAAAATAATTTTACACATATCATACCTTCAATTAACTTTGACGGAAATACTCATGGTGCATTTTAGTTCATAAACCACATGAAGATTATGTCGACATTTTTAAATATCATAGAGGTTATGTGCAGAGTAAAGTGAAGTTTGCTTAAAAAAATATATAGGACCATAAATGATATTAAGCACATATTAATAAAAAAACATAAACTAGAAAAGTTTGTTATAATGTAAAAGGACAAACAAATGATGGAATTATCATGTCTACGAGTTCTACAAATCCTTAAAAAAGTGAGTTATGAATAAGATAATGTGAAGTTCTATTTAGTGAACACGTTTAGATTGTGGAGTTTGGGGGTAAAATTGAAAAGTAGGGTGTTTGTGGTTATTTACTGGTGCAATATTGGAGGGATCTGATATGAAGTGGGTTTGGAGGGTATTTTACTGCGTTTAGATTAATTAAGGGCTTAATTTAACATAATTATTATATTTTCACTATTCACTTTTCAATTTTTCCTATGAAGCATTGATCAAGGAAAACAAAAATCATAATACAAAATAATTCACATGCAACACACGTGTGCATCTAGCGCGATCATAGAAGTTTCACCCCATAATCTTAGGTGGATACTTTTTATGTGAGGCGATAGATCATGATCTAACGCTCACTTATCAAAGAAACCAAAAATCAAATATCAAGACCTACTAGATTTAGCATTTTACTAAATAGGAAGTTTCAATGACATATTAATTGGGATTCTAACCTTATTAGAAAAGTGTATTCATTTGTTTTCAAACCAAATATTTTAAAAACAGAAAAAATATATTTTTGACCCTCATCAATTGGATCAAGTCAGATCGGATTTATATAACCTATCGGATTTATTATTACCATTTGGGATAAAAAAGATAAAATTCTTCTTATATGTGATCTCACATAGCCATCTATATTCGATATTTGTTGCACATATATTTATTTTATGGTTTTATTTTAGTTTTTGTTATTGTAAATAAAGTTACTATGAATATCTTAAACATATTAATGTTTTCCCATGAAGCCATGAATAATCTCTAGTTGCAAACTCGCCCAAATTTGAACTCCTTGCAACCCAAACTAATATTTATAATTTTTTAGTTTGGTTATTGTGTGATTCCTTATATTGTAATTCATGATAGCTCTTACAAAGACAATGCCAAACCGTATTTGAATTTTGAAAAGAAGTATTTGCCTACTTCCTACACAGATCAAGTTTATGACCAATGGCTCAATCTTAGACAACATTTTCTAATGTCTCTGATTCCTTTGCCCAATTCGATTATCTCATGTACTTGTGTGACATTGTTGAAGAACCTTGGACAATTGATCAATTTATTTTTGGGTTAAGACAAAAAATTAGTAAAGAGGTCAAGTTATACACTTTTAATACGTTAGTTGCAGCCTATCAATATGCTCTAAAGGTTAAGAGATTTCATAAGAAATCTAACTATAACTTGATAAGTTCTCAATCACAATCTGCTAAACAGAGTGGCAGGACACCTTTCAATTTTAATTTCACCACATATGAGTATCATGATTACTTGAATGATGTCCATGTTATTTCTGCATATTTTCCTAATTTCAGGGTGACCATGGATTTGGATGACACACTCTTACATACAAAAAAGATGTTACTCATGTCGACTACCAATCCCCTTTTTCGGTTTCATCAGATCAGAGCTCTCCTCCTTTATACCAACAAAAGTCGATACCTGAAGAAAGTGAATTTGAGCATTTATCGGAGTGAAATGTTGAGTCACCACTTGTAATGGAACTTGCTCAAAATTCTATCGAGTCCACACTTATTAAAGATATCAAACATATTGAGTTACCTATTTCATAATCTTTTGGTGATTGTTTTGTGTCCCCTATTTCAAGTCAATCTAACTTTGTTCCCAAGTCTTTCTCTTCTGAAATAGTTGACTTTATTCCTACTATCAAGATTTTACTTGAGTTGTTACTTAATTATTTTCACCACTATGGCGTTATTGTTACTCCTTTGTCATCGATGTCTTATCCCAATAAATACTTTTTATTGAAATCTAATGAGAATTGTTTTACTATTCTCAAGTTTGGACTTGATGCTTATTTGCTTAATTTTCTATTGAATGTTGATATTAGTCTGAATTTTTATTTGGAGGGCATGCTACTTAATCGAGGCACTCTAGTGTCTCCTATTTTATTAACATGTGTTCATACAGATGGAGATTCTTGTATTTATCTTGATTGATGGAAAGAAGTTAATGGTTCTTCCATTCAAGATGAGACATTATGTCATCTTCATCTACCTCTCTTAGGGTACTTCTGCTTTGAAGACTCTCCGGAGAGTTTTTCTCAACCGGGGGAGAATGATGGGGATCGTATAGGAATTTGATAGATATTTTAGATTAATTATGAGAGTTATTTGGATACTTTTAGTATTTATCTTTTAAATATTTTCTTTTAACTTTTGAGGGTTTATTTGTCATTATTTATGCGTTTTAGGATTTTAGTTTCCCTATACAAAGAGATGAATGTAAGGGTTTTATTTAGATTAGACTTTGATTATTATTGAATACTGATATTACTTCATTCTCAAATTCTTTCTCTTTTCTCATCTTTTTCTTCTTTTCTTCTCATCCCTAATTCTTCTCTTCTTATTCTACATCAATTTGGTATCAGAGCTAATACGATCTACATCAATTTAATATTAGTGCTAATGAGTTAATACGATCTACATCACTAACTCTATTCATTACCTTCACTTCCTCCCTATTATCACCATCTATCTGCCTCTATCCCTCTTATAATTCCAAATGATCGAGGGTATTGTAACTCTAAATATGTTCTGTTAATTGTGCAAACCTTTAGCATTCTAGCACTAAATGAAAACATTAGTTCAATGGGCAAAATCCAAATGTGGTCCTCTCTCCACTCTTGTGCCTCATGTATGTCAATTGTTGGTCATTTTGCTATTTCTGCATGGAGATATGTATACATTAATCGACTCTGTGCTAGGATATCAATTTTGAATCATCAGAAAGTTTGTCGCATGATTCAAGGTCGCGATATTAGTCATCGACTCGGAGAACTCAAAGACACATTGATCACGACGTCTCGATGCATTATCGGATGATACGACTTAAAAAAAAATGTTGAACATGATGAGAGATTCAAATTATACCGTGGTGTCTCGGAATTGTATCGGCCAATTCGGTGATGATAACTCTGCAACTTGAGATTGATTCGGATATAACTCGGCCGAGTCGTGCGAGACTCAGAATTTATACTTCTCGTGTAACGGTATCGTCTCGAAAAGTGTCGAGTCGAATATAACTCAGCCGATTCTTAATCGTATCAGTCATCGACTCGGAGAATTCTGAGACACAGCGGTGACAGCGTCCCGATGCAATATCAGATGATACGACCTAAATAAAAATATTGAACATGACGAGAGATTCAAATCATACCGCGGTGTCTCAAAATCATATCGGTCAATTCGGTGATAATAACTCAGCAACTCAAGATTGACTCAAATATAATTTGGCCAAGTCGTGCGAAACTCGAAATTTATACTTATTGTGTAACGGCATTGTCTCAGAAAGTGTCGAGTCAAATACGACTCAGCCGATTCATATCAATATCAGTCAATACTTTGAACCATGGTTTATCGAGGTAGGCACTGATATTGCTGATCATGGAACATTCTTTGACCTTAACAAATCAACAACTTGTGAACCAAGGTAACAAAAACTACACATCACATTCTACAATTTGATTTTTAGATTGGCCTTGATGGAATATTCTCACTAATTTTTGTGGAAAATAGCAGAATGAGAAGGTTAAAGAGTATTGGTATGATTGAATTGAGTTTTGTTCGTTTTTGCATTTTTGATTCTCTTTTTGGTCGCTATTTTTTTTTGGTCGGTTGCTTTTTTTAATTTCATGAAAAAATGTCAATTTTGTCTGAATTGTTATACTTGATGATGGGTTTGCATTAATCTGAGTATTCTAGATGTGTATCCATTTATAGCTATGGACATCGATTTTTCTGGCTACATTCTTCATTTCATAGAAGTCTAAAGCTCCAATGACTATTATTTATGTATTCTGAAGACCAATGTCGACCTTTGAAGCTGATCCATTTGGACATTAAATTTCATGACCAAAATGGGACACATCCATGTCTGGATTGATGGGTAATGCGTTTGATAATTTAATTTTTCTAAACTTAATCTAGAAGTGGTGGTTGGTGCCAATGGCTCCATCAAGTTTTTAAGCTAAAGTGGCATTGATTTGAAGATGCCTAATGAAAAGGGTATCGATACTAATTGGTTCATTGAGCTACAGATGTCTTGTGGCATTGAGTTCAATGATAATGTGCTTTGAGTGATGTGGTTTTGGGTACTTGGGGTAGCTATTGACCCCTCAAAATCTCCCTAATATAGATGATGGATTTTTCAATTTCATCATGATGTATTTTCCAGACGTCTATGATATAACCTAACGAGGTTCTGCATACAGGCTTCATTGCAGGTTGAAAAAGCTTGTGAAGCTGTGGAAGTTTAAAGGTTTGGTAATTAATTTCTTACAATTTTTAACAAACTAATAAATAATCAAAATATAGTTTAGATCGTCTGAGGTCTATCAACTATTTCTGAGATATGTTGGAAAATTGTATGAAATTGATTAGGAATTGGATATGATCCTAAACAACCCTATTGATTTTAGTTATCTATTTCATTGCTTGTGTTGTGTTCAATGCGAGATTCCCACTTTGTTTGTCCCATTAGATAGCCAAGGAACTGCATCTTTTTATGCCTTTGTTTGGATTATGGATTGGTTGCTTTTAGCACTAATATTCTTATTTTGATGTGGATTACTATTTTGTGAAATGGCCCACACTGGACCATGTAATAATGCATGGGCTAGGAAACTGAGACTACAGGTAAGAAAAAGAAGAAGATAGCAAATCCTAGGCACCCAAATAGGTATAAGAGTGAAAGGGTATGACATCTAACCATCGTGGGCTCTAAAAGATGTCCTCTATTCATTACTCTGAACAATGCCAGCACATTACTTGATTGAATCATGAGACTCATCACCCACTTAAAGGAGGGAAGAGAAAGAAATGCACCGATAAAAAAAGGTCAAGCAACATTTCAATTACTCGCTCGGAACTCAATCGATGACATACCCTCTGGTAACTAAATTTTTGTTAAGATAGAAACAAACCCCATTTGCTTCATTTGAAAGATTATTATAGGATTGAAAATATAGGCAGCCATAGTGAAGTTTATCATCACTACATTTGTGAGGACATAGTATTTTTTTTTTTTTTTGAGAAGTTTGGTAGTATGTTAATAACTTGGTCTTGTCACATGCTTGAAAATTCCGATTCAATCAATTTGCTCAAGGTCATGTATGTGAAACGGCCATTTCAAGGGAAAACTTGGTGCAGACAGGAAGTTCAGGACATTTCTACACTTGATGTTTGTGCGGTTGTGTTTCGTCAACTATTAAAGAATAATGTTTGACTTATTTTCTACAATGCACTGTTAAACAGGTTGAAATATGGTGAAGATTTTTCTTCCCAAGTACCTCCTCTTTTTTACAACAGTGGAGGCCTGGCTATCATGGCCCAGGTGGGCAGATTTCATCTATAAAAGTTAGTTTGTTATTGGTTAGATATCAAAGTATCATGGTTCAAATAAGTAGTAGTTTACCCTAAAGAATGTAAAATTAATTTAACTTGTGTAGCTGACCATCTTATTGTCGGCTCTTCTCTGCCCTCTACCTTTCAATTTTTTAGTGATATTTCAGTAAATAGGTATTATTATGGCAGATTGAAATTTAATCTCCTTCATATTGAAATGATAAGGTAAGTCTGAATCATTTGGTCGCATTAGCCCAACACCACTTTAGAGATGACGTAATTTTGTATGTTGTTTTTGTTTTTATAAATGTCATAATACTGTGTAGACAGATTGCACCATTGGACATAATCCTTTTGAACATGGTAGTTCTCCTGCTTCAGCATGGAACTGAGTAAAACCTCTCTCTTTTATAATACTTTTAATATTTACTTGTCTTGATTCATGTTTTATTTTGTTTCTCCAATTAGTTACTGTGCACAAGACAAACAAAAATCTACAAACCCATATGACAAAATTAAAAAAAAAATATAACTCATGATAATTTACTTGCAACGCACGTGTACCAACTAGTTTGACTAAAAGACAACCACAAGTCATACTTTGACCCATTACAATAAATCGAAAAATTACAAAATAAAAGATACAAAAAACAAAAATTACTAGCAAATTACTCAAAAATAAGACCCACCTAAACTCAAAGACAATTATGTAATGTCCCATATGGGGCTCTAGAGATGGCAACCACATTTCACAGGTTTTAACATCTTTGAATTTGTTTCTCATTAGCCATCTCCAATATGAACTCAAATTTGAGTCAAATTTGAGTAAAAAGTTTGTCTGATATAAAAAAACTCAAATTTAAACGAGAACAAACCTAAATTTTAAATAAAGTAAAATATGATCTAACCATTAGAAATTTAAGTAATGATTTAATTTTCATTTTATTTGAGTAAAATTTGAGTCTTCCTTAGTTTGATATAAGTTTGACTAAAGTACTAGAGCTTGTAAGCCCCTTCACTCAAATTTAAATTTGAGTTAGGATTTAACCAAGGGTTGGAGATGCTCAAATTTAAATTATAGACTGCATCACAGACCTTTTCAGGGCGCTTAGAGCAGCTTTGTTATACCGTAGTCTCTTGCCCCAAAAGAAAAAGAGTAGACTCCTAGCCTGACGTGCACCGGCAAATTATAACACTGGGAATAATGAAAGGGCAGACTCGAACCAGATACAGATCCTCCCAATTTCAAATTTCATCAATTTCGGTTAAGTTTAACCATTTATTGTTAAATTTGTCAAATTTATCGGTTCCAGATAGTGCGTTGCTATGATCCGAGTAACACCCTATGAGACCCCATAATTTTAATTAAAACTTCTTAGATCCATTCTAACTCACGAGCTCTAGCTTCAGTGTAGTGAAGGCATGAACAAAGACGGAATGATTAGATGAGTACCTTGTAGATAGCATCCCAAGGCAAACAACCCAGAAAATCCACTAGAAAACGAGATTTCAAATACCTGCAGACACCAACAGTTCATCACTAGCACAAATAAGCATTAAAGATACTTTAAATGATTTTATAGAAACATGCGTACTGGGTACTTTAAAAATGTTTGGCACAAAGAAGGCTCTCGACAAACTGACCGAATGGCGATTAGGTTGTGATTGTAGACCATGCGGTAAGAATGGGCGTCGCGGTAGGCAACGAAGAAATGAACAACGATGTCGATGAGGAAAGCGAATTGTCCGGCGATGTCGAGGAGGAATATGTTCTCTGGCACTCCTCTGAAGAATCCGAACTCCAGCGGTGTGAAGAATGATGAGTACACTGCCCATATCAGAATGAACTGTGTCCATACCAAGTACCACCTGCATTTGATTTGTTGTTTTCAATGCAAATCTGAATCAAGAACCCACAGGGGGTGAGAGAGAGGGAAAATAGAGAGGGGACCCTCAGACATGGCAATTGATAAATGTTTCAATCTCTTAGGTCGGATTCGCGCTGATTAAGAGTAAATTACACTTCATCGGCCAACATTTAATTGAATAAATTACACTTTATTCCCCAAACTATTATTTTTATTTCAATTTACATCTATAATTATAAAATTTCTCACATTACATCCTAAAGTATTAATTTTATTTTATATCACTTTAATAGAAAACGAAAAACTTGAAAATTTACCAAAAGAGAGAGAGAAACCCTAAAACATTTTCCACCAAGTGCTTAATACCACTTTATTTTACCTATTTTGCAACCAAATAATTGCTACAAAGAAAAAGAAGGTCAATTAGACAAAGAAAATTTGAAGTTTAAGAAGGACAAAGTCATGGAAGAGTATTTTTTATTTTTGACCGTCACATGTGCAATAGGTAGTTACTTGTTGACAGTATAGACTACTTACATGTACATTTATCATTAAAAAATTGACAGTTATTATCTATTAGAGTTATATAAAATAAAACTAATACATTAGGATATAATGTGAGAATTTTATAGTTAAGAGTATAAAGTAAAATAAAAATACTATTTCAAGGGAGAAAATATAATTTGCTCTTTAATTAATCACATTGTCTGATATTCATCTGAGTTAGGATAAATTATATTTTGACCCTTTTCGCTATGATACTTTTTTTATTTTACCCCCTTAGTTATTATATTTTTTACACTGCATAATTAATTATGTGATTAATTTCGCATTACCCTAATTATTAACGGCCATGATATATTTAATAAAAAATTATTTCATTTTATCCCCTGAATTATATAATTTTTTTCACTTTACTATGACACTTCAGCAATTTTCATCCAAAAAAAAAAACAAACGTTTGAGATTGGGACAATATGAAATAATAAACTTAGTTAAAGAGATAATGTATAAAATTTAATAATTCAAGTGATAAAATAAAATCGAGTCCATAATTTAGGTGGTCAAAATTTAATTGACCCTTCAAGTTATTTATCATTATAGTTTGTTTGGATTGATGTGTAACCCATGAATTAAAATTGTCAGTCAAATTCACAGTTGTAGTTTTTTTATAAATTAAAAATTTACTAAATAATAAAAAATAATAATAATAATAATAGTGCTCTTATATTTACAAATAGGTATGTCAATGGTATCAGGTCTTTAATGGATTTGCGCCAAAAAAATGCTCCATTTATGTTCAATTCATTTATTAATTCGTGTCTAACGAATCGTGTCATATTAGGTTCGTGTCGTATATGAATTGTGTATAACTGATATATAAATGAATTGTGTCATATTTTTTTTTGATCAATTTCACCCATACTCGATTTGGGTGGGGAACGACCATGACTCCTTTCTTCTCGAAAATTCATACATCTCTTATCAGTATATGGAAGCTATCTCTTGAGCACAAGTTTAGGTTCGACCTCAATGGAAAAATTAAATGGAGCACTTAATAACACATATTCACATGCCAAGAATTACGAGATCACCTATTTTCATTCTGGGATGACAAAGGGATCGTACCATTTGAGTAGTTTTTTTATGTTTTTTCTAGGAAGCCTGGAGAAAGTTGCAATCAATAGGACTTCTCTAATCCTCCCTTCATTAGTCATGTCGTGTCGGGCCCCACCCATTTACAAAATATGTGGTATAAGGAATACTCAAACCCTCTAATTTCGTATCATGTTTACAAGTTGTTTTATATTTTGACATCTCTAATTACAAGAATCCATGTCACTACTTAATAAAAAAATTGACATTTTATTCATAAAATACTAATTAAATATGTTAATCATCTCAATTTCAAGTTATTTAGTTTCAATCTAATTCGATTCATTTATTATTCGTATTAATAGATTGTGTCATTTTCAGGTTCATGTCAAAAAATAATCAACTCATACTTATTAAGTTCGTGTCGAATTTGAGTCATATTGTCGTATCGTGTCAAGTCCAAAATTGCTACGTCTAGCATTATCAATTTTTTCCTCTTTCAAGTGGGAATACACATAAAAGTAGCATTGTTTTTCCACGAGAACCCCTCGCCCACACTCATGTTTATAGGCATAGTTAACTAATTTTGTAAAAAATTATGTTTGAATTAGTTAATAAAAATGGGGAGAGTATTGAATTGATTTTATTTGTGTAGCTATTACTTGAATAAAATAAATGAAATGTGAAAAAAATGTTAAGGTGTATAAAATCAAAAGCATGAATTGAGAGAGCTGAATGAAATCTCTGTGTGTTGGGTGAGTTATGCGCATGTGAGCAAGATGGCAGTAAGCATGGAACTAAGTGGTTCATCAAGCTACAGAGCTAGCCTAGTCCATTGTAATGGAATCTCTTACTTCTCTGGTTTATATTACTTGGAAAAAAAGACAATTACAGTTTTGAGAATACAATTGCACATATCTCTTGGTAAAGGAAGGGTTTGCCTATTTATACACTAAGGTAATGTGGTACTCAAGCAATGATGGTGTGGTCCCTGAGTTTGTTAGAATATATAAAGCAAGATTTGGTCGTTAGAGGATCTCTTCCCTAGGTATGATGTGGCATTCTAGAAGACATGACATGACATTCTATGGGTAGTGACTTTCTGCCTCTTTGAAAATTTAAGGGCATCTTTTTGCATAGTGGACCAATAGTACCCTTGGCGTAAGGCCTTGTAAGTCAAAACTCATCCTCCAGAGTGGTTGTTACAAACTCCCTGATGAATCTCTCGGAGCACATATGGAGTGTCTTCCTATTTTAAGCAGCATAGATATTGAAGTGAGAAACCTCTTTTATACAAGGTTCCATCTGGTATCACTTACTTAGTTTCCTTGCGATGAAGTTTTTGAGCTTCCACCCTCTATGGTGGTAGAATTCTGTGGATTAGTTATTGAACAAGGGGATAAGTCCAACCTCCTTACTGATAAACCACTTTGCCCTCAAGCTCTATTTCCTCTGTGCTAGATCTTTGGAGGAGTTCCATAGGGATCATGCAAGGGAGTTCATTGTGGAAGCAAGAAGCCAGGTGTGCTAGGGAATTTGTGTTATATCAAAATTTCAAAACTAAGCAACATGATTTTTGATCTTGGACAAGTAGGTTGTCATCCTCTCATCCTTGGCTTGATATTCCCCTTGAATTTGTTTTGTCACCAATTGAAATTCCACTGTGGCTTGCAAATCCTTGGCTCCATGAACAACTACTAACCTTAGTCTTGCTAGTAATGCTTCACATTCGGCCTCATTATTTGAGACTTTGAATCCAAATCTTAAAGCATATTTTATCTTGAGTTGATCTGGTGTGACAGGATTAGCCTTAAGCCTTCTCCATCTGCATTGGAGGAGCCACCAATGTAGAGGGTTTAATTATGCTACTCCGAAAAAGATGGACCATCTCCTTCTAGTTCTAGGATTGTGTTTTCCGTATAAAATCTACCAATGTTTTCCCCTTGATAGATGTTCTAGGCTGGTAGACTATGTCAAATTCTCCCCATTCAATGGACCACTTAGCTAGCTTCCTTGATACCTCAAGTCTTTGGAAGACGTGCCTATATGGGGGAATCTATCATGATTACACTGGTATGGCCTTGGAAATAAAGGCGTAGTTTCCTTGCTGTTGTGACCAAGGTTAGGATCACATTTTCCAACTTGAAGTACCTAGTTTTGGCTCCTTTGAGAACCTGGCTAGTGTAATAGATTAGTTGTTGAACTCATTATTCCTCTCTTACTAGGGCAAAACTGGTGCTAGCTTTTGAAATATGAAGTTGAAGACACAATTTATCCTTGAGTATTGCTTAAGCACACTCTGGTGTCCACTCAAAAGCTTTTTTCAATGTCTTAAATAAAGCCAAACATTTATCACTAGCTCTTGAGACAAACCTGTTGAATGCAGCTATCCTTCCCATTAGGAATTGTACTTCCTTAATGTTGTGAGGTTGGCACATGCTAAAAAGAGTCTGGATCTTATCAATATTTACCTTTATCCTCCTTCGGGATACTAAAAAACCCAAGACTTTCTTGAGGATACCCCAAGAGCAAACTTATTGGGTTCAGTTTTATTTGGTTTTTCTTGAGGGTTCTAAAAACGTCATCCAGGTGACCAACTTGTTCTTCCACAATCTGGACCTTAACTAACATGTCATCAACATAGATCTCCATGGTCTTTTGAATCAGATCTTTGAAGATTCAATTGGCCAAGAGTTGGTATGTAGATCCAACATTCTTTAAGCTAAATAGCATCATCTGGTACTGAAACAACCCCTGCTCATTGACGAAAAAGGTCTTCTCTTGATCACCTGGATGCATGCACATTTGGTTATAGCCTAAGGAGGCATACATATATCTTAAGAGCTTGAACCTAGCTATAGGGAAACAATCTTTTGGACTAGCCTTGTTGAGGTTTGTGAAATATATGCAGAGCCTTCATTTCACATTGTGTTTTTTGACCAAAACCATGTTGGGCAATCACTATGGATAATGGACTTCTCTGATAGATGTGGTTTGTAAAAGCTTGTCTACCTCTTTTGTAATTGCTCTAACCATTTTTTTGGTGAATGTTCTCCTTTTTTGTCTGATTGGTTTAAAAGTCGAGTCTACACTAAGCTTGTGGACCATCATATGGGAATCAATTCCAAGCATGTCTTCATGACTCCAAGAGAATAGATCTATGTTGTCACGTAAGAATCTTTCAATTTTTTTTTGAAATAGTGGGGAGCTTAGACTCTACATACGTCCCTTGTTTCTATGTTCAATATTGGTCAAGTGTTGGTTGTAGGTTGGAGAATACCTAACTTTTTAATTAATTAAATAATAATTCTATAAAGTAAGAAAAGCGGTTGGGAAGGGTTATAAATCCCTCTCTTCCAAAAAACAATTGTTACCAAAGGGTTCCCCATGTGATGCATATAATTTATAACTCGTCTTGCTCAGGTTCGTACCTTCTCCCCATTCCAGCCTTCATCTTTTTACATAACATAACATGGGTAATTCAAGAATTGTTAAGTTCATAGGGGATTGAAATTGAATATTTTTTCAAAATTTTTTTGAAGGAGAAGTAATTAATTGGTAAGATAGTAAAAATGTGGTTCTATTGTTCAAGTGTCAATTGTTGATTGGAGAATACCTAACTTTGTACTTAATTAAATCAAAATTCTAGAAATTCTAGAATACCTAAATTTTCAAGCCATCTCTCCTAAAATAATTTAGCAATCTCATCGCACGAGATTTTTCTCATCTTTTCATTCCTTTTACTCTGTCACTCTTACCCTCACCCAATCCTAACCTTATTAGAAAATTATTTATTAGATGTTAAATTGATGTTTAAAAAAAATTTAAATATGGAGCAGATAATAAAGATAGTGAAAAATTAAGTTGTGAAGTATTTATCAAAAAAGTTAATACATAACCTACATGGAAGAATCCAATTTGAGAAGACCAATATATTACTCTTAAAAAATTCAAAATTAAGAGAAACTAGGGGTTTGAGAAATGAATGCTTATCAAGCCCCTATCCCCCTAAATTGATTTGTATAAATATACTAGCAATGAACCCGTGCTTGAAGTCACTATATAACAAAACCAAACACCAAATTGATCATTGAAATTTTATTCTCACCTATGAAGTAATTTAAATAAAAATGTCACATAATTTTGGACTTCTGATAGAATTTGCTAAATGGGGTCCATCAAAAGATGACTTTTAGAGGGAGAGCTATAATTCAAGAACTCGATTACATTTAGTTTGGATAGACAACCGTCTCCCATAATTCATTTAAAGATCAAGAATATCCATTTCAAGTAACAAACTCATATCCACCACTTTGACCCCAGAAAGTCCTAGATTTGAAACCAAGATTGAACACCCCTGAATGAAATCTTTTACTAGACATTTGATTGAACACCCATTTTATGCAGTGTCCAAAAATTAATTTATGTTTGATAAAAATCTTTTACTATGTAACAAAATTTTGATAGAATTTTTTATTTATGTTACGACATTGCATGAGAGAGAAAGAGAAGAGGAGAGGAGGAATGTGGGGGAATAGAAAGTGGAGGTTAGGGAGTGAGAAAAAAAAGAGAGATGTGTATGTGAGGGGAATGCATAGAGAGAGAGACAGGAAGATAAGACCATAGATGAGAGATTTGAGATATATCTATTTATACTACTTATAAATGTCAATATCTACTAAAAACTTTTAAATTTTTATTTTATCCCTAATTATTATAATAAAGTCAGTTATACCCATTTATATACGTCCATTTAATTGTTATTTTTTACATCTATTTAACTTTTAACTTGTTTTGGACCTTTTTATAATGATTTCTAAATACATTTGAACTCATTATTATTTACACTTATTTAACTTTCAACTTATTTTTGACTCTTTTATAAGGAGTTTTAAATTTTTCTGAACTCATTTATTAGTAGTACAATTACAAACAATTTTCTATATCTATATGAAGGAGTAAAATCCTATATATTTTAAATTATTATACACATGTAGTTACCAGATTGAATTCTACGGTCAAATATATGTTAAATTTTATTTTTTAGTATTCAATAATATAATAATATTATAAGCAATTAACCAATCTATTTAACAAAATAAAAAATAAAAAATCTATAATTTATACTTATACAACTTATAAATGTTAGAAAAACTTTTGATTTTCTATTTTTTCCCTAATTATTATTATAAAGTCAATTATATCCATATATTTACTTTTATCTAATTTTTATTTTTTATACCTATTTGACTTCTAAATTCTTTTGGATACCTTTATTAGTAACATTTGAGTTCTAAATTCTTTAGATTCATTTATTAATGTTAGTTCTACTCACATATTTACTTTCATTTAATTTTTATTTTCTATATCTATTTTACTTTTAAATTTTTTTGAACTCTTTTATTTGTAACATTTGACTTAGCTACGTATGATATACTTTTACAATGTAACTACATTATAAAAAAAAAGAGAAATGTCTAAAGAAGGAGAGAGATAGTTAAAAAATTGAATGATTATGTAGTCAAAGAGTAGTAAAATAAATCAATAATTAGGTTTAATAATAATTAAGTAAAAATTAATTATTCAACACATAATTTATAATTCAATTAAGTTATAAAATATAATTTAAAATATAAAAAATTATTATTAAAATATGTTCACGCGCAACACACGTCGTGCATTACTAGCAATAGGAGATGTGAGATATCCAAAATTGCATAATTTAAGGGTTAAAATTCTTTAGAAAGATCAAAACTCTTTAGGCAAGAATTTATATTTTAGAGAGTCAATTTTCTCTGCCGAATTAACTATGAATTTTTACTAATTAATCTGAGATTTTCGAACAAATTTATAAGTTGGGGGTTTAAAAATCCTTATACTTTATTATATAGATAATTCAAATGTTAATTTTTTGGAGTTTGATCCGAATTTGAATTTAATTAGTTAAATATGGGTTTGTATTTTGACCAAATTTGGAGTTTGTATCACTTGTATAATAGAAAACTTGTATTAGAGTTAAAAGTTTTAACATAAGTCATGTATTATTACTTGACTAGGGGTAATTCGTGCCTGAAAGTACGATGTAATATGAATAATTTTGAGAGGGATGTTGGTGACCATTGGATGAGTCTATTTGAGACTGTCGGATGAGTTTATTGAAGTCTACCCTGTTTTATATTATAGATTGTTTGTTTTGATAAATTTATTGGAATATCTATTTATATATTTATATAATAAAATAAGAAGTTCTTGAAACATAAAACATAACAATAACTCAAATTGTTTACACCAAGGATAAACCTAATAACTTATATTTTAATTTGTTAATCATAACAAATCTAACTATTTACATTTTAACGTTTTCTCCAGTATAATTATTACAACTATTCACTTACCTTTTAACATTCCAACTACAAGAAAAGAAAGTGTACACATTTGGTATGCATTTGCACGAGTAACCCTAATACATCCATATAATATGAATCCCCAGGATTTGGTTACAATCCCCACTACCTTTATGAGTATTTGCAAAAATAGGTTGTTTTTAGTACTAATTTACAAAACATAAGCTAGGAACTTTGTTTTTTGGGTAAGTAAAAGCTAGGAACTTGTTAGGCCATATTTTATCACTTATTCAATGCTTCCACACATGGCAGATTTGAATGGTTTATATCCTGGTCCATCCGCCCGTGTGTGTGTGTGAGAGAGAGAGAGAGAGAGAAAGAGAGAGGGAGAGATAGCTCACCAATCATCAGGTTGAATGAACAATCCCTGGGAATGGCCTCTATGTCCACTTCTGTTGGAGTCTCCACTAAGTGCAATTCTAGTGCTAGTGGACTCAACTCCTGAGATATTCCTCAGCAATTTCAATCTATTCTTCAAAGACCATTTGGTGGACTCAAGCTCATCAACTTGGAACTCTTCATCTTCTGAGTCATCATTTCCTCCACCTTTTCTTCTACTTCTGCTCATGTTCTTCACTCAATTTTTCTTTCTCTTTAACTATGCTTTAATTATCACAGCAATATAGTATGATTGTGGAGATATATTTAAGTTGACTGATACATGACAGCGAAAATTCATATGCAGTGTTTGGTACTTTGGTTGGCTAATCTGCCACTATCTTGGTGCCGGAATATGGAATTTTTTTGTAGTGGTGGAAAATCACAATAGAATTTTAGAAAAGGTGTAAATCTACTTGAGTCAACTTTAAGCAAATAAGAATATTAAGAACAATATACGCACCCACAAAGTGAAGGGTACCAATTAATGTACCAACAATACCAACATACGATTCACAGATGGTCTTGAATTTGTCATTTCTATCTGATGGGTAACTAAAAAACCATTGATTTTTGGGTGTTTTATGTTCTGTTGGTATGCAGTAATTGCCTTTAATCAGGAATGAAATAGACATAGGAATAGAATCAGTTTAATAATAGAATGAAAAATATATATTACCATTTCAATGTTTGACAATTAATTATAATTAAGTCTTTGGAATGGAATTCACATTCCATTCCAACGTTTGTATAAAATAATTTCAACCTATTCTTCAAAGACCATTTGGTGGACTCAAGCTCATCAACTTGGAACTCCTCATCTTTTATGTCATCATTTCCTCCACCTTCTCTTATACTTCTACGCATGTTCTTCACTCACTTTTTCTTTTTCTTCAACTATGCTTTAATTATCATAGCAATACAATATGATTGTCGAGATATATTTAAGTTGATTAATACATCGCATTGGAAATTCATATGCAGTGTTTGGTACTTCGGTTGGCTAATCTGGCACTATCTTGGTGCTAGAATATGGAATTTTTTTGTAGTGGTGGAAAATCACAACAGGATTTTAGAAAAGGTGTAAATCTACTTGAGTCAACTTCAAGCAAATAAAAATATTAAGTACAGTATACACACCCACAAATTGAAGGGTACCAATTAATGTACCAACAGTACCGACATACGATTCACAGATGGTCCTGAATTTTTCATTTCCATTTGATGGGTAACTAAAAAATCATTGATTTTTGGGTGTTTTACGTTGTGTTGGTGTGCATTAATGCCTGTGTTGGTATGTAGTAATTGCCTTTACTCAGGAATGAAATAGACATAGGAATAGAATGAGTTTAGTAATGGAATGAAAAATATATATTACCATTTCAATGTTTGACAATTAATTATGATTAAGTCTTTGGAATGGAATGCACATTCCATTCCAATTGTGTAAAATAGTTTCAACCTATTCTTCAAAGACCAATTGGTGGGCTCAAGCTCATCAACTTGAAACTCTTCATTTTCTGAGTCATCATTTCCTCCACCTTCTCTTCTACTTTTGTGCATGTTCTTCACTCACTTTTGCTTTCTCTTCAACTATGCTTTAATTATCACATCAATACAATATGATTGTCAAGATATATTTATGTTGATTGATACATGAAATCGAAAATTCATATGCAGTGTTTGGTACTTTGGTTGCCTAATCTGCCACTATCTTGGTGTTGGAATATGGAATTTTTTTTGTAGTGGTGGAAAATCACAATAGAATTTTAGAAAAGGTGTAAATCTACTTGAGTCAACTTCAAGCAAATAAGAATATTAAGTACAGTATACACACCCACAAATTGAAGGGTACCAATTAATGTACCAACAATACCGACATACGATTCACAGATGGTCTTAGATTTGTCATTTCCATTTGACGGGTAACTAAACAACCATTGATCTTTGGGTGTTTTATGTTGTGTTGGTGTGCATTAATGCCTGTGTTGGTATGCAGTAATTGCCTTTACTCAGGAATGAAATAGACATAGGAATAAAATGAGTTTAGTAATGGAATAAAAAATATATATTACCATTCCAATGCTTGACAATTAATTATGATTAAGTTTTTGGAATGGAATGCACATTCCATTCCAACTTTTGTATAAAATAATTTCAATCTATTCTTCGAAGACCATTTGGTGGACTCAAGCTCATCAACTTGGAACTCCTCATCTTCTGAGTCATCATTTCCTCCACCTTCTCTTCTACTTCTACGCATGTTCTTCACTCACTTTTTCTTTCTCTTCAACTATGCTTTAATTATCTCAGCAATACAGTACGATTGTCGAGATATATTTAAGTTGATTGGTACATGGTAGTGACAATTCATATGTAGTATTTGGTACTTCGGTTGGCTAATCTGTCACTATTTTGGTTCTGGAATATGGAATTTTTTTGTAGTGGTAAAAAATCACAATAGGATTTTAGAAAAGGTGTAAATTTACTTGAGTCAACTTCAAGTACATAAGAATATTAAGTACAATATACACACCCACAAATTGATGGGTACCAATTAATATACCAACTATACCGACATACGATTCATAGATGGTCTTGAATTTTTCATTTTCATTTGATAGGTAACTTAAAAAATATTGATTGTTGGGTGTTTTATGTTGTGTTGGTATGTATTAATGCCTATGTTGGTATGCAGTAATTGCCTTTAATCAAGAATGAAATAGACATAGGAATAGAATGAGTTTAGTAATGGAATGAAAAATATATATTACCATTCAAATGTTTGACAATTAATTATGATTAAGTCTTTGAAATGGAATGCACATTTCATTCCAACGTTTGTATAAAGTAATTTCAACCTATTCTTCAAAGTCCATTTGGTGGACTCAAGCTCATCAATTTGGAACTCGTCATCTTCTAATTCATCATTTCCACCACCTTCTCTTCTACTTCTGCGCATGTTCTTCACTCACTTTTTCTTTCTCTTCAACTATGCTTTAATTATCACAGAAATACAATATGCATGTCAAGATATATTTAAGTTGATTGATACATGGCAGCGGAAATTCATATGCGTGTTTAGTACTTCGGTTGGCTAATCTACCACTATCTTGGTGCTGGAATATGAATTTTTTTTTGTAGTGTTGGAAAATCACAATAGAATTTTAGAAAAGGTGTAAATCTACTTGAGTCAACTTCAAGAAAATAAGAATATTAAGTAAAGTATACGCACCTGTAAATTGAAGGGTACCAATTAATGTACCAACAATACTGACATATGATTCACAGATGGCCTTGAATTTGTCCATTTGATTGATAACTAAAAAATCATTGATTTTTGGGTGTTTTATGTTGTGTTAGTATGCATTAATGCCTATGTTGGTATGCAGTAATTGCCTTTAATTAGGAATGAAATAGACATAGGAATAGAATGAGTTTAGTAATGGAATGAAATACATATTACCATTTCAATGATTGACAATTAATTATGATTAAGTCTTTGGAATGGAATGCACGTTCTTTTCCAATGTTTGTATAAAATAATTTCAATTGGAATGGAATAAAATTTAACAAAAATTATTTTTTAAAACTGAATGGCATTATCCAATAGGGTGTGAGTGTGTGTGTTTATTTGTTTGTTCTAGAGTTTTTGGGTTGCAGAGGGGTTTATGGCATGGGGAGCTACGTTTCTGGTGTTGATGGCATTGGGGATTTCCATCAAACAAGTGGTGTGCGTGAATTTGAAACCCATGGAGTGAAGTACTACCATGAATTCGAGCATCAGACCTCACCTCAAGTACATGGAAGTAAACAATTAAAGTTCAGACCCACAACCACAAAATGAAATGCATGAAATAAAGAGAGAATTCTAACCAAAAAAAAAAAAAGAAATAAAAGAAGAAGGTACAAAAACTCAAGAAGGAAGAACAAATCACAATGATTTGTAGCGTAACCTCAACAACAATTAGGATGATTTGATTTCTAATATTGCTTGAAGCCTCTCTTGATCAAAAGGAAAATTAATTCTCATCAATCGCATAAAGTACAATGGAAAAAACTAAAATAATACTTTGGGTTCATTTGTTTAGCGGGAGAATGGTATAAAATGCAAGAAAGAGAAATTTTTTAAATTTTTTATGTGTTTGACTAGCATGAAATGAAAAATAATGGAAAAAATAATTTTATAACTAACTTCCCATTTTACTCTTATTTTTTTATAATATTTTATTGGTTATTAATTTTAAAAAATATTAGTATAGATTTGATGAACCATATAATTTGGTCCAAAAACTTTCGTGCTGGTGCTTATCCTAGAATTAGGTTACAAGCCACTTTTTTTTAAAAAAAAAATTTAACTTTCAATTATAATATATATTTTTTTCTTCTTTAAACCAATTTTATATAATTAAGGATACTTTAGATAATTAGAAAAATTTTCTTGTAACTTTCCTTTCTTTCAAACAATAGAAATCAAGTTTTTCATCCTAACCAAATATATGCATGAAAATATATTTGCTATCATTTTCTTTTATTTCACTTCACTTTCTATCATTTTCACTTTCCATTATTCTTTTATTCCTACCCAAATGGACCCTTCAAGAAAACAGGGGCCTCCATGTGTGAAAAAGCTAAAACAACACTTCAACACTTATCTTCGCTGGTCTTTGTCACAATTTTTATCCCTTGCTTTGTCGAGAGAGAGAGAGGAACTCTGATATTGATAGTAGGGGCCTCTATAGAGATGGAGACTTGACAGAGTGTGCACGTGAGAAAGAGAGAGAGAGACGTGAGGTGATAGGGAGCAAAAGTGTTCATGTGTGAAGAAAATGGAGTGATAAGGTTTTTTCCTGATGGATTTGGCCTATTAACATGTGGGTTGGGAATGGGAAATATCCTGGTAGATTAGGCAATGCCTAATATTAGGTATTACTTTGGAATGAGAATAAATTTTAAATCTTGCAAACCAAACAATAGAATTTGAATTACCATGGGATGTCAATTGCATTCCTAACACCTAATACAACGTACCGAACACAATATTATAGTTTAATTCAAGTCATATTTGTGGAAATTTTCGTTGTTGAATTGGTGGTTTTTTAATTTGGATCAGATGGTGGTGTTGGTTCAACCGCGGTTGAGCAGGTCTATGTACATGTGTATTCAATCCAATGAGTGTGCTTTTTTAAGAGAGGAATAAGAAGAAAAAAAACATACGAAATGGGCAAGTTTGGATATATTATTAATTTTGTTTCAATTAGAAATTAGTTTATATGCAATATTATTTTGTGCTGATAAGAAAGAAGTGGCATTTTTGATATGTCAAGTATTATAATTATTGATGTGGATGCAAAATTTGTAGCAATCTCTATGTCAGCTTATTGAAGCTCTAGTGACTTACAATAGAAGTCAGAGATCGGGGAGATCTGGCGATCGACCCTCCGATACTTATATCAGTATTTTGTAAAAAAAATTGAGTGTGACTATGGGGTGAGTGTTGTGTACCTTCTATGTTCCCCTCAAGCTTTTTTTTATAAGTTTCGGGATTAGATCCCTTCAAGGATGGACTTTGGGCTATCTTATCTTCTATGTAGGAGGGGAGAATCTTATTGGAAGTGGATTCTAGACTCCCTTCTTGGTCCATTTGGGAGGGTATGACTCCTTTTGATTGAGAAGTCTTTAACTTCCTCACTTGTTGATAATGGAGGCAAGACTTCTCAGGGGTGAGGGGTCTTTAACTCCTTTTTCATTTTAGAAAGATGGTGTTAGCTATTCCCTTCAACTTGGGAGTCATTCGATTGTTGAATTAATCTCATCCCCTAGAATTTTTCAAAACTAAACAACATGGGACATAGCTGATTCTTAGGCCTGGTGTAGCTAAGAGCTCCTTCTGTCCATGCTAGTGGCTTGCAGTTCTCTCAACAGTAACTTTTATATGGGACTTCTCGCCTTAGAGCTTTTCCCGAGGTGCTTCTTTAATGAGTTAATTTTTCCTCATCAGTTGTCCCTAACTAGTTGTCCCTACGTGGCTGAGATGTGTGCCTTATTTCCTATTACTTTTTGTCTGTTAGCACCTTAGGAGACAAAAATGGTCGACGCTGGCATGTCTTGTTAGTTTAAATGAAGCAGCTATGCAACCATCATTTTTCCTGCTATTTGAATTGTTCAGAGCTTTGTTTTAAGAACTTACCAAGCTCTGACCATCTTCTTTAATTACTCGACTCTGCCTTCTTGTAAGATTCTCAATTCCATGCTCTAAGTACTTTGGTTGGGTTTATCATTTTTAGCAAGGGACTATAACAGTGATGGAATACATGGCAAAGTTCACCAAGCTAGCCCATTTTGTCGACAACTATGTGGCCACAGACTTGGCCAAAGTGAGAAAATTCGAGGATGGCTTGCAGTAGTCCATCTGGGGTAATATTTTGGGCCACCGCCTACAAGACTTAAACTCAATGGTTGAGATGACTATTCAGTTTAATGAATGCCCCAGAGGCATTCATGGATCTTATACACAGGGTGTTCCAACCCTATCTATATCAGTTTATCATGGTCTTTGTTGATGACATCTTGATCTATTCCAAGTCGGAGGAGCATGAGGGTCACTTGAGGATTGTTCTCCAAATCTTAAGAGACCACCAGTTGAACGCTAAGTTCAGCAAGTGTGAATTTTGGCTGACGAAAGTAAAATTTCTGGGACACATGCTATCTGCTTTGAGAGTATTAGCTGACTCGGAGAAGGTTGAGACAATCATGAGTTAGATACATAGCTTCTTGGAATTGGCAGGATATTATCGGAGCTTCATTGAGGATTTCTCACGGCTAGCTGCACCTATGACTAGGCTAACCAGAAAAGAGGTCAAATTCTGGTAGGATGACTCGTGTGAGAGGGCATTCTAGGAGGCTTGCTTTGGCTCCTATTTTGATAGTTCTGGAGAGGGGGCAGAGGTACACAATCTATTATGATGCCTCCAAGGACAGACACAGATGTGTTCTAATGCAGTCTAGGAGGGTGGTAGCTTATGGTTCAAGGCAGTTGAAGAGTCATAAGTAGAACTTCCCCACACACGACATGGAGTTGGTAACTGTTGTCTTTGCCTTGAAAGAATAGTGTCACTATTTGTATGGAGAGCAGTTTGTGGTGTTTTCGGATCATAAGAGTCTGAAGTACAGTTTTTATGTAGTTGGACCTCAATATGAGACAACATAGGTGGATAGAGTACCTAGAGGACTATGACTTCACTTTGCATTATCATCTTGGTAAGAAAAATGTAGTGGCTGATGCACTTAGCCGAAAGTCATTGGGAGTCTTGGCTACTATAACTTCCTAGGAGTGTTAGATGCTCGAGACTATGGGATAGTTCGGGCTACACTAAAAGGGTTAGCCTCAGGGCACTTTGGACAGTCTAGCAGCTATGTCGTCCTTACTGAGCAAGGTGATCGAGTCCCAGGGGCAGGATACAAAGATAATGTTCATCATGGACTGGGTATAGGTGACGAAGGCTAGGCCATTCACGCTGATGGTAGATTTTGATTTAGGCGAAGGGTTGTGGTTCCCTAGTCTACGAACTTGAGAGAGGAGATCCTGAAAGAGTTCCATTGCTCCTGTTTTCCTTACATCTTTGTGGCATGAAGATGTACTATGATCATTGCCACCAATACTATTGGAGAGGGTTGAATAGACACGTTGAAGACTTTGTTAGTGGATGTCTTATGTGTCAGCAGGTAAAGGCAGAGCACTAGAGACCAAAATGGTTGCTCTAGCCTTTGGAGGTGGTTGAGTGAAAGGGGGAACACGTCACTTTGAATTTTGTGACCCACTTACCACGGGCTTTGCGTGGGCATGATACGGTGTGGGTGATAGTGGACCGGCTCACGAAATTAGCAAATTTTTTGGTTGTGCGGATGACCTTTACAATGGAAGAATTTTTCAAGTTGTACATACAGGAGATAGTCAGGTTGCACTGGATGCCCATATCTATTGTATCGTATTAGGATCCCAGGTTCACGCCCCACTTCTGGGAGAACTTCCAATGGGCTATGGGGACATAGTTGATAATGAGTGAAACTTTTCATCCCCAGATGGACGGTCAGTCAGAGAGGATCATTTAGATTTTAGAGGACATGAGTTAAGGAACTTGTCTTATTCCTATGTGACTTTTTATCTTATTTCAAAGCTTGAATAAGAATGACTTTTAGTGGAGGACCCACCACTTTGCAAGATTCCAGTTGCCATAGAAAAGTCTTACGACCAAGAGTTAGTGGGAAACATGATGGACTCTTCTTTCAATGGAATGGGTAGCCACTTTGCTTGGAAGGTGAGATGTCCAGTTTATTTTCCACCATATATGGCTATACGACAGAAAAAGTGGGATTCTAAAAATTTTATAATGGTGACTACTTGCCACTTGGAAAGCATGAGATGACAACGGTGAGTGGGAAAACTATACATATCATGGGATTCTTTTAGTGGAAAAAAGGTCCCACCACTTGTCTGTGAACACTTTATTCACGTTGGAAGCTTGGAGATAGAGAAGACTTTTGTTTTTTATTTAAGGATATTGAAAGCACTAAAAGAAAAGAAAACATGGTGGGCCATAAAAGTAGGTGAATTGCATCTATAAGCAATTATTACCTTTCTAGTTTCATTTCAAAAAAGTTAAGGGGAAAGATTTATGTCCTCCCCACCTTTATTTTTGGTTATTTATAAAATTTTTCCCAACATGGACTTAATTTAAAAAAAAATCTAAATAGATTGAGTATTTTATTGGACCCTAGTTGAGCAAAAATCTTTAGTCTTCAAGAGGATAAGTTTTTGCTAGGTATGTAGCTTAAAAACCAGTTGGCTTGCTCATCTTTAGTTAGAGCAGTCTCTAAACACTTGGAGAGACTAAACTGGAGAGCTAGTGGTGCTACTCTCTAACAACTAGAGTGGTATGGGAGATAACTCAAGTTGGTTGCCCCCTAGACAGCTAGATTCACTTAATTTTCACTCCATAAACCAATGTCTTCTCATGGCACGAGCAGTTGGTCACGAATATGAGTTTTTTTGGTCTCCAATTAAACTCAATTTTTGAGGCCTATATATACGGGGCTATATTTTTTAGCTAGATCAAGCCTCTATGAACAAGAAAAGACCAAAACCTTTTAGAGAGCTTCAAGAAACCCTAGATCCCTAAGATCAAAAGGCCAAACCATCTTGATCCTTCATATTCAAGTTCACACATTGAGGACTAAGTCTTGCTTGGTGAGATACAAAATGCAAATAAGTGTGTTTAGTGTGAGAGTCTTTGGTGTGAAGCCATGAAGATTGCTCGAGGGGCCTAGATGGTTCATTGCGGTTAACACATTCAAGTGAAAACCACTCAATACTTCAGTGGGTGATATCCGGTAGAGAGATTTATGATGGAACTGAGTATCTAGCTATGGAAAGTGGTTGAGGTATGAGTCTCAAGTACGTGTAAATTGACATTAAGTATAGTGGATTAGACTCCCCAAGTGGTTCCCTGTGATTTTTCTCAAAAAGAGTCTCCATGTCAACAAATTGCATGTGTTGTGGATGTTCTTGTTGATTGCTTTAATTTTAGACACACACTTGCAATTGCACACCCAATTTTTGATGAATTTCCACTTTAATTGTTTTATTTGATTCATTCATCACATAGGCTTTTTTTTAACATTGGCTTTGATTGGGGTTGTCATGGAGAGTTTGAGTGTTAATCAATTTATTGTGTATCACTACATCAATCTACATGATGGGGTTTCTTGGTTGGTAAAAGGGGTTCAAGAACTAAATTGAAAATTAAACTTTGGATTTAGTAATTATGGTGTGCTAGGTTTAAATTGGTGGTTGTTCAAGCCTTAATTTGAATTAACCTATTCTCCTCCCTCTAGGTTGTCTCTAGCATTCCATGTGTATAATCATGAGGAATGATCCACCGCACATTGTGTTTCTTAACAATGCTTCCTATGAATGCTCAACATTTCAATGTTAAACCAGAGTCTATGCAATTATTACCTTAGTTTCATGGGCTCGAATATAAAAATTCCTATTTTCACATTAAGGAGTTTGAAGAGGAATGTGGTACCTTCTAAGACAATGCTAAAGTAACCCGTCTAAATCTTATTCCCTTCTCACTTAAGAATAAATATAAAATGTTACTAAATTCTTTAAAGCCTCTGTCTATTTCTAATTGGAAAGCAATTGGCAAGCCCTACAAAAAGCATTTTTCAAAAAGTTATTCCCTCTTCATCGAACAAATACATTAAAATGTCAAATCATAAATTTCACACTTAAAAGAGAGAGACTTTTTATGAATGTTTAAAGCGATTCAAGGATCTACTCCAAGCTTGCTACTATCATGCTTTTGAGAAATTTGCGGTTAGTTGGTTTTTTCTATGATGCCCTCCCTACGTCCTTGTGTCAATTTGTTAAGATCATGTCTCAAGGGGAGTTTATTAATAAGAGTCTCGATCATGCATTCAATTAATTTGATACCCCCGCTGAAAAGTGCAGAAACAAAGAAATGCTTCAATGGGCTAGAAGTCGTAAACTTTAGCTCTTATAAGAATGAAAATGAAAACAGAGAAACAAAGTCGGATTGCCTAACCAACGGGGAGACCACTCAAGCCATGTCCCAACGCTCAAGCAATTCCTGTAAGTTGTCTGTCATTTTTACATATTTATCAACCAATAGCTGTCGGGTTCCACCAATCATCCTTTACGGATCTTAACTACTTCTCTAGTATTTAGAAGCATGCATGGTGTATGTACACTCTAAATGAAATTAAATGAACATGCACGGATGAAATATGGACCTAAAATGTAATGCAATTTTTAATTTTGACAATCAAAATACACAATGTCATAAATCATGAAAATCACACATATTCTCATCATAACATATCCATCCCGATTTTATCATTAGGCACATTAATCTAAGGCATATTAATGAATGTAGAACTTAATGTTCATACATCCTAGAGGAACGTCATCTCACTTAGTTTAATTTTATTCACACGTGTTCGAACATTGCATATTTGGTCATTCAAGTGTGGCATGTGTGAAACCAAACTCTGACACTATTAAGAATCCGTCTAGATTAAATCTTTAATATAGCTCTTCATGAATTACTAAGGCATTGTCAAAGCGAATACATGACCAGGTAGCAAGTGTCCTAAGCAATCTGTTTTTGGGCACTCCCCATATTTTTATATCCCTTCTATTCATATGACTTCAATTACTACGATTGTGAATTCCGTACTTTACAAGTATACTTCTAAACATGTGTAGCTTGTGCCTTTTGAGCTTGGCATGTGTACAGTGACATTAAATATATAGTACTCTCAACAATTCAAGTGCAATTGATACTAGCCATCTATTTTTACCTCAACTTTCCAAATATGGCCACACTAAGCTCTTTTCTCACATTTAGCTCTTTGGCATCTTTTAAGGGATTAAGGTTTTACTAACCTTTAGCCATGTGTTCACCTATCACCAACACTAGGAGTCATGTGAGGTTATTAATCATTCAAACTAGCTAGACTCCTAAATATGAAGATGAATGGTTAGCATGTACTTGGTTTTTGAATTTTCCCAAATAATACATAATCCAAGCACACTAGGGCAAAAGTAAAATTTTTCAAGGATAAAGCTCTCATACTTATAACCATCATGTTCTCTATTCTCTAATATTTCTCATTGTAATACACTCAGCTTTGAATTAATGATGGATACGCTATAAATCAAATCAAAGTGTGATTACCATGATAAACAACAAAAAACAAACAAAAGATTTTTTTTTTTTTATTAAATAACATAAAAATAGAAAAATATGCATAAACGCGCAACAGACAATGAAATTAAAGCAATTATCATAAATCCTAAAATAAATGTCCAACTAGACATCAAAAATATTTTTGAATTTTGAATTTTCTATTATTTTTTTTCATATAAGAAAACAAAGTAAAATAAACAAGTAAAAATATGTACAATAACTTAGTTTCTAATGCATGATATGTCATGATATACTCCTAGGGCTAAGTTACTCAAGCATTCACTCATAAAAACCCTTATGTAATTATTTGAATTATGTTAAATCATCATGTACTACATTAATATAAAATGAATTAAGTATAGGTTATATAGGGTGTAATAGAAGTTTGAAAGTGTTCCGGAGCTTAGATGCATTTTTTAGGGGAATTGGGTAAAAAGGAATTAGACACTACCTTAGTATTTTAGCCATAACTTTGTATCATTATATCCAATTGATCTGATTTTTTGGGCATTAGAAACTAGACTTCAAGGGCTACAAAAGTGTGTTTACTTGAAAATTTTGTGAATCCACTTCTAACTATGCCAAAAACTGCCTTGAAAGTTCAGGCAAAAACTAGAGCATGTTCGAATGCAATTCATGTTCAAATGCAGCTTAATCCCAAAAGTTTAGGTTTGATAGACAAAACTGGCAGAATAGGAAATATTGGGAGTGGAGCACGTTTGAAAGTAACTTACGCTCAAGTGGGGCATGTTGGAACGTAAGTGCACATTTTGCAGCGATCAAGTTTGCATCACTTGGACTATTTTTAACCTTATAAATACCCTAAGGTTCCCCATTAAGTCAATTTTCAGCAGTTTTCAACCCTAGAGATCCAAGAGAGGTGTTGAGACTTCAACATTGTATTATTTTATAGGTTAACATATTCACTTTAGGTTTGCTAGTGTACTAATTTGCTTTATTTATTATAGTTTGCGTGTTAAGCCTTAATTTCTATGTAGCAGGAATTTTAGGTGTAAATGTGAAGAGTAAGCATTGATTTAATGGCTAGAAAAGAGTTGGGATTAAGTAGCTCAAGAAAGGATCAAGCCGAGGCCTTGGAGATGAATTTTGGAAGAATAATAGAAGTTCTATCGGTAGTAGAACCATGTTCTACTAGTAGAAAAACTTATAGTACTTTGCACTTTTGTTACAAAAGTCCTACCGATAGGAAATTGTGCAGTACTTTTGTCATAGGAGTCTTACTGGATGTTCTACCGATAGGAAAAGCCACAAAAGTTTCAAAAAATTTGTTAGACAAAGTTCTATCGGTAGTTTTCAGTGTTCTACAGGTAGGTCGACATCAGATTTTGACGAGGACTCCTTCTCCTAGCCGTTGCCTTGTTGAATATTCAAAGATATCTTCCAAAAAATTATTTGGAGGAAAAAGAGACAAATTAGGAATGGAATTTTTGGCTAAATCTTAGAGAAATTGTTGGAGATCTTTTAGGAATAAGAGATAGACATAAAAGGAAAGATGTGGGCTTTAGAGAGACGCCTTCTTCCTCCTTTCAAGAAGGTTGTTTCTCCTTCTTCTTTTTTTTCATTGTTCTTAGTTTAGTTTTAGTTTGGAAGTAAGGTTTTTCTTTAGTTATGACATTTTTTTTATTTATTGTAATTGCTTTCAATTCCTTGTTTTAAATACAAAGTTCTTTCTTCAAGTTCAATTTCAATTCAAGTTTTATTTACTTGCTTTTATTTACATGTCTTCTTTAACGGCTTTCAATTTCACTTTCGTCATGTTTGAGTAATTTATTTCTAGATATTTGTAGGATGGATTCCCAACCTATGAATTATGGTTTATATTATAAACTAGGATTTTAATGTTTATGTGATTGATTGAACATGTTAAGATTTTAAAAACCTAATTGGTTTGCATATGTCCTTGTAATTTGTATATAATTAGGCTTGGTACAAATAATTTTCAATCTTTAGAGTACCGATTTTTTTATCATAAAATATCTTTCAATTGTTACATTAGTTCTTTTCAAGTTTTTAGTTCAAAATTATCCGTCTATAGTAGTTTGAATACGAAAGTAGATGAGTTATAAATTTAAGGTAGAAACTCTTATTCATAGGTAGGACGAATTCTGAAAATTATCCAATTTTTTCATTTATTGAATTCCAATTTCATTAGTAGTTAACTCTCAAAATTTTCAACTTCAAAGAAGTTTTTCATTTTATTTTTTATCATCTTGGATTTCAATTCTTTTCCCGAGGAGACGACCTTGGACTTTTGTTCATGTTACTACATGATACCTTTCTCTTACGCTTGAGTTCTTTTGTGAAAATACAACCCATTTGGAGGGCAAGCATTTTTTGCGCTGTTGCCGGGGATAAAAAACATACAAATTTGGAAAGTGATTATGATTAACAACAGGTAATATTCATAATAAGCTTAGGTTTGTTTTTTCTTTTTATTTTTGTTTTCAAATTTTATTTTTTTTACTTTATTCAAATGGTGTCATATGCTTTGTTTATTGAGTATAAGTGAGATTTGTACTGAGTATGGTCATATCACTGCCGAGTGCCCTTTAATTTCAACGTTTCGAAGGTATTTGAGGGATAACTCAAGTATATTGCCTAATTCTCCACAACCTTACCCAACCATTATTTTGAAACTTCTTATCCCAATTTTGGTTGGGAGAATGAATATTATTAGTCACCGGTACATTCCACACCACCATATGAGCCTCTCCAATATCCCTTATATCAAGACACACAAGAAGAGGAACTAGAGATTATTTTGAATGAATATATTCAAACCCAACTTGCTTTCAATGAACAATTAAATGATATTATTATTCCACAAGAGGCTAGTGAGCCCAATGACGTTTCATTATCAAAGAGTAGTAATGAGTGTCACATATCCAAGCTTGGTAAGGGTATGAAAATTGAGTTGAGTACCATAATTGATAAAGATCTATTTTCTATCTCACTGTTGGATTTGCATAAAAATATATATAGATCCATTTCCTTGAATGCTCAACGGATGTGTTTGCTGTATGAGTAGATATTTCGATTAAAGGAGTTGCTTATACACCATATTTTTAAGCCATTAAAAATAAAATGGCACATATTCATATTTGACTTTAAGTCGGATTGAGTGTGAGCTTTTATTTTTACTTGTACATAGTAGTTATAATGTTACATTATTTTTGTTATAGGGGTCCTACCGGATGCTCTACCAGTAGGAAAAACCACAGAAGTTTTAGAAATTTTTTTAGACAAAGTTCTAGAAGTAGTTTTCAATGTCCTATTGGTAGGTCGGCATCAGATTTTGATGAGGACTCTTTCTCCCTGCCATTGACTTGCTTAATATTCAAAGATATCTTCCAAGACCTTATTTGGAGGAAAAAGAGACAAATTAGGAAATGAATTTTTGGCTAAATCTTAGAGATATTGTTGGAGATCTTTTAGGAATAAGAGATAGACATAAAAGGAAATATGATCTCTGAAAAATCAATTGTATCTCTATCTCTCTCCCTTTTTTCTTATAAATACCAGCCCTTGGGTGCTTTAGAGACACACCTTCTTCCTCCTTCCAAGGAGGTTGCTTCTTCTCCTTCTTCATTTTCTTAATTTAGTTTTAGTTTGCAAGCAAGGTTTTTCTTTAGTTACGGTAGTTTATTTATTTTATTGTAATTTCTTTCAATTCCTTATTTTGAATACAAATTTCTTTATTCAAGTTCAATTTCAATTCAAGTTTTATTTACTTGTTTTTATTTACATGCCTTTTTTAACTGCTTTCAATTTCACTTTCGTCATGTTTGAGTTAATTTACTTTCTAGATAATTGTAGGAGGGATTCTCAACCTGTGAATTAGGGTTTAAATTCCAAACTAGAATTATAATGTTTATGTGATTGATTGAACATGTTATACTTTTGAAAACCTAATTGATTTGCACATGTCTCTGTTATTTGTATGCAATTAGGCTTTGGTACAAATAATTGTGGTGTTTCCTACAATCTTTAGAGTACTGATTCTTTCCATTGCTACATTAGTTCTTTCTAAGTTTTTAGTTGAAAATCATCCGTCTGTAGTAGTTTGAATACGAAAACAGATGACTTATAAATTTTTGAGATTTTAGTTAGCTAGATATGAAATGATAAATGTTTGATTTATTTTATGGTTATTTTAATATGCTCTCATCGTTGGATGAATTATAGTTCGTTAATGCTTGAATATGAATTTGGGGTGTCAAATTGAAAGTTATGCATTTGCTGGTTGATTTAGTTTATAGTAGATGTTATATAAACTAATTAGTTATTGCTCGAACCTGAAGGCACTTTGTAACACGAAAAAAAATAATTTGAAAAAATGAGATTTCTTTAGAAGTTAAACCCCCAATCAACAAATTTGTTTTATTGGTATTTCGAAAGAATTGGAGATTTAACTTTCCAATCCATACCCTTTTCTTTACTATATTTTGAGATTCTCTTTTTGTTCACACTCACATTTGGTTTATACGCTTCTAGAAATGCCTTATAAATACTTCTGTAACCTGATACACCATCTTACAATGCAATATAAACAAAAGAGTAAATTTCACTGACATCCCCTCGAAAATAAATTAATTATAGGGACACTCCTTATAGTTTTTGAAATATCACTGTCACCCCTATAATTCATATGTTTTTTTAATTACTACCCCTACCGACAAGGATGTTATTGCAAAGTCAAAAAAGTGATGATGTCAGTGAATCTTCTCTCTTAAATGATAAATTTACCCGTTAAATGTAAAGTTATAAAATATTATTCCTATATCCAAACATTCTTTGTTCTCTTTTTGAATAATATTAATCATAGACCCAAACAAGTCTCATATCATTCACAAATTTCTTTCCTCTCTCTCTAAAATTAACATTGAATCTTGTCAATTTAACATACAATTTCATAAAATTAACATTACATCCACCGAAATGTCATTCAATTTTATCCAATTAATAACAAATTATATTCAATTTTATCAAATTAACACAAAATTGACCTCATTAATACCAATTTGATATTCTATTTCATTAATAACATGAAGTTGATTGTTGACATCTAATAGAATAGGTTTGTGATGAAATTAAATGCCAATTGGTATTAAATTGATAAAATAGGTGTTAGTTGGATTAAATTGAATTTTAACTTGATAAAATTGAAGTTTAATTTGCTGAAACTAAATTCTAAATTAAAATATTTTAATTTGATGAAATTAAATTTTAAAAAGTTAATTTGAAGAAATTGAATATAAATTTGATGAAATTAAATATTAATTTGGCGTTAAATTGATGAAATTAATGTTGGTCCCATGAAATTAATATTTCAATTAATGAAATTAAATTTCAATTTCATGAAACTATATTCTAAATGAAATAAATTGAATGTTAATTTGACTTTAATTTGAAAAAAATTAAAAATTAAAATATTAATTTTATAAAATTTAATATGAATTTTATAAAATTATATATTAATTTGGTGTTGATGAAATTAGTGGTAGTGTGATGAAATTATATTTGAATTAATGAAAGTAAACGTTAGTTGATAAAATTAACTGTTGAAATTGAAATCGATAAATTTGATGAAGCAAATGAAATTGAAAATCAAATTTAATAAAATTAAATTTTAAATTAATGAAATTTAATATTCTGTTAAGGGTAAATGAGTAAAAAGGGTTTTCTATATAGGGTAATTGTGTAAAAGTAATATTTTTGTCTATTCCTTTAAAGACAAAATTTGACAAGGGGTGGCAATGATATTTTAGAAATTATACGGATGTCCTTGTAATTAAGGTTTTTTCCCAGGGAAGTTAATGAAATTTACCCTAAACAAAATCATTGTATTCCTAAAATCCAAAGCGAAAAGACAATGATATCCAACTAAACAAGAAACTGTTGATGTGGGCTCCACCGAGTGTGCAACTCACTGTTGCTAAATAAACTAACTCCAACACCAAATTAAGCACTAGATTTCCATACTAAATTAAGCATTAGCCAATGACACGTTATATCACAAATGTTAGGCCTGAGAATATGTTAATGAAGATAATGCAATTTAGAGTTTTTTTTTGTTTGGCTAGAATACTATTTAAAGCTTGAGTTCATAGTAACACATAGCAACATTGAGTTACCATAACACCGTTGAATGTTTCAAAGTCCAGTCGAATTGCATCTGTGGTGTGTGCATGAGTGTTTATGGATTGTTACAAAAAGAGTTGGCACCAGGCAAATCCAGTTTTGGATTAACATTAAACAACGCAAAAATATCAAATTAGACCATGGGAAAAGTATAAGAATATAATACTAAAAAGTCTAAACCACCAAAACACAAGACTATTTTTTAGTGAAACCAATTTTCATGTGCTAAACATCCAGCCTATGCTTCACTTCAGAAGTTGTAACACAAGTGTAGGTATCAAGCAAGTAGTATTTTCTTGGTGGAGTCCAAGGTCAAACCACAGGTTGATGGGGATTTTAGAGTGAAAACAAGTAAATAAAAGAAAATATGTTGTGTGTTTGAGAGAGATTGATTTGGTAGTTGAATCCTAAAACAAATAAACGTAAATAGCTTAAGAAAATGATGTGGGAAATTAATTAGGTGTTGGGTACTTCTTAATAACAATTGGGTAATAAATTAATCCAAATTTCCAATCTCAATTGAGAAACAACTATGAAGTGAACTCAATTGGAGGATTTATCAATGAATAATGAGGAAATTCTCTAAGATATAGTCAATAAGTTAATCTAAATAAATCCAAACATCTAATTGTTAATCACAAGCATTTAACATACCCAAAGTCAATGATAAATCAAGCAATTGAACAATCAAACATCTCACTTCATACTGTGACGCCCCAAAACCACCTTGGACGGCATTACAATTTAAAACTATTTACATCATGAGAGCAACTAATATAATCCATCAACAATTAAAAATCCATTCATCATATCTAATATTTACAATATCATCCCAAAAGAATATGTCCAATCATGAAAATTACATCAAAAAGAATTAAACATAAACTCGCAGCAGAATTACAAAAGAGTCTAGACTTCACAATATTTCCAAAATAAATTTTCTAGTCTAGAATAAAAGGTAATGTTGTTCTAAGCATCCACCTCAGGATCAACATGCCCATCTATGGGATTCTCCCAGTGTGCTGGTTCATCAACTCTCAACTCTTCCTCTACTACATAATTTGAAAGATGTTGGGATGTAGGGGATGAGCACTAAGCTCTGTAGGAAAATCCTTCCAAACTCGAACAAGGTTTAGAAAAACATATAAAAACGGTCGGTCACCTTTCACAAATAGCATATATGAATTTTGAAATAAAACAAGGACATTTAAACATATCTCAAGTTTAAGCAACATCAGTAATTTAATGCATAAGTGAAACTAATATACGACTAATAATTTATTCCACCATAAACCGTTTCTTTCAAGTTCTTGCGGAATCTCGTACTTCCCAAAATTCTTGTAGAAACTATTTCTGGTACAATGAACAATAAACCACCACTATATTTGTATCTCTGGTCTGAAGTAAGATCTGACATGAATACCATCGAAAATATCCTGGCCCATGTACAATTCACATAAATCCTCGCAAGGATATCCAACCTTAGGAAGGGGTATATGCCAACACCATGACAGTGACGTATCCAACTCAAGAGTAGTATACTAACCTTTTTTTCACGATACCCCGTGAGCGATAATGATTTAGTCTTTGCAAGGCACTAACCCCATTACGAGTGGTAGAAAAAATTCAAACCCGCACGGAATAAGAAGGCATCTACACACTCCACGATACCCAGTCAATAGTAGCCCATGTTTATCCAACAACCACACAAGAGATACAATACCAACAATTTCTTCAAATAACAAACAATTTCATAAATCCCCAATTTTAAATGTAGTATTTCAATAGAATAATTGAAGAAAATGCAAGAGATCATTATCAATATCATTTTGATACTCAACACAAAGCACTAAAGTTTTCGAAACTAAATTTAAGTGATGTAGAGGGAGAAACTCATATTTCCCAGAAACTAGAGTTTTAAATCAAGAAAAATAGATTTCATGGGTATTCAACCCTAACTTTGTTTAAAACAAAATAATAATTGCAAGAAGACCAAGAAATGATGATTTCATAACATATATATAAGGTTTAGAGTTAAAGAATACATATATACAAGCCCTAGTCTCAATAAACAAGAATGGAAGAAAACCCCTACCTTTCTCCTTGGATTTGATGTGAAGGACAAGAAGATTTGATCTTGAATCACCCTTAAAACTCTTGTTTTCCCTTTCTCTCTTCCTCTCTAAGTCTTTCTATTTGGGTTTTAAGAGGTTTGGGGTGAGAGTGAGGTGAAAGAATGGAAGCAAATAAAGTGAAAATGGGGTTTTAAAACATAAAAATTCTTATTTTTTAACGATCTACCGGTAGTTACTGGTAGTTCGGGTCCACTGGCCACTTATTACCTGTTAACTACCAGTAGTTCGGATCTACTAGAAATTTACTATCTGTTGATTACCGATAGTTTGGATCCACTGGACAGCTTACTACCGGTAGGTCCTGTCTAGATTTGCATATTTCCTCTATTTTTCATTTCAAACCCATTCCAAACCCTTCCAAAACCAACCCAAACTTATACAATATACATTTGTACATCAAACATAGTTGGTATAAGTTCTATTGCAAACGGTTTCATATATTTACAAGTCAAAACTAAGTTTGAACTAAATATTTACCCGATTCTACACTCTTAACATTATTATCTCTATTCTTACAATCTACTTAGTTCATGCAGACTCCATTATGTATACTAGCATTTCAAAAAGAAATGATTACTTGCTATAAAAAGATAAGAGTGAGGGGATTTACAATCTACCCCCTTTCAAGAAAGTTTCGTCTTCGAAACTTAATCGTCGAGATAATCTATCTAATTCTCATTTGGCCGTGATGTCGCCACTTCTATTCATCCTATAAACATCAAACCAAGATGAAAATAGAACAACATATCCTAATTTTAAATCCATCCCTTCAACTTATACCGTCACTACAATTAGTGAAATCCCCAAGTTTACCTTCATTCATTACTTTTGATTATTCTTTATACTCAATAATTCCATGTGATTGTCTAAACTAATCACATATCATGCATAATTGCTAGATCTTCAACTTATTTCCTAGTCATCGGATATCACTTCTCTTTTGAATGTACAATCATTTTAAAAATCTCATGTATGCTTTTTACATGCATCATATCCATAAGCATTTCACAACAACCAAATTCAATTTCATTAATGAGATTACTCATCATTCCTATACCCAAATTACGTTATAATCCAAAACTTAGCAATGCCATTATGACAAGATCTACAATGATTCCTTAAATAGATGTATCTTTCTTAATGACTTTGTTTCTCACTAGACTAGAGAGACTCACAATATTTAAAATCTAATAATAACTTCACATCCTATGGACACTTCTAAATTTCTGTAGTTCGGTGGACACCGTAAGATTCCCAACAATTATAACCATCAAACTATACACGAAGTTTTCCAAGAAATTGAATTTCACTCTTCAAGCTTATACTCTCTACATTCACCACTGTAACCATAACTAATGGTTAATTCCACTAATATTAAATCTAATCCCATGGTACGCTGTGCACTCTAATATATATTAACATCCAACAATTTATAAATCAAAACTAGCCACAAGATAAGAATTCTCATAGGTTCAAAAGTTTTGAGAAGATTTGTCAAATTCTACCAAAGTGTACAATTGAAACCTAACCGCATTTATCCTCCAATGATAGCTTCCAAATTGTATACACTAACAATCAATCTAATCCATTCAAAGGGAATGTTAGTAATTAACTAACTATTATAATTAGGCTAAGTGTCAAGTTATATCTCCACAATATTTGCTCTCAGTCCCTAATCTTGAGCTCAAATCAATAATCCTTACAATCCCCTTCATAACTCATTTGTTTCCGAATTCATACTTTTAGATCAATCTTAATATCTCTACATATTCACCAAATCGATTAAGGCCAAGTATTCATTATTTAAACTTGAGGTAGAACTAATAACCATGTAATCAATTCTTAGTGACTTTCATTAACATCACCATTCTTTTCACGAAATCTATACTTTCGAATCCCTATCTCCAGACTTATTATGATACAACCAAAACTAAAACAAGACTCCCAATGATTAAACTCATGTTCCTCAATTTACTCACATTAGTCATCATAGTCTTAATCATTATTCGTAATCCCCATGATAATAACAATCTGCTAGTTACTAGGATAACCATAGTCATTTATCCCAAAAATTACGTAAGGTTTCTACACCCATACCAAAGCCAATCTGCATAGGTATCATCATTGATTCCTCAATTTACATCTTTTCAATTATCACTACTAACTGTTAAGTTAGAATCTTCAATACTCATACCAACCATACTCAAGTATAACTAATCTAGACTATCTTAATAATGTACTAAAAGAGATAGGAAAAGGAACTCCATAGTCTCCCAACACAACTTCAATAACATTGAAAAGATCTCACATAATGATAAAAGTAAACACCAAACATTGATATCATCATTATTTCAATAATTATCTACTATATCTAACCTCGAGCTTTCAAACTCAATCATCTCTTAATCTTATAATATCGAGGGTCAAAGGCAACTACTACAACTTAGTCATGCTTCTTAGATTTCCTTTTTCTATGTCTATAAATTCGTTTACATAACTTCACCTCCATTTCAAATCAATATTTGTAAATACAAGTCAACTATCAACCACACACTCACCCAAGAGATTCTTGATTGTTAATATTTTAGAGAGTCTAAATAAAGTGAATTGAGTCCACAACAAAATAAAATTACCTAAATATAAAATCCTCAATGAGTATCCTATGTGTGACCTTTCTAATCCATCAATACTTGTGAAATTCGGGAAAAATTTGAACTTTTTCTGAAAAAAGGGTAAAATGGTAATTTGTCTTTATAGTGCGGGTTGAAAACTGATATTTCTCTAGTCCTCGGATGATGAAACGGACCTGACCATTAGATTTGTCTCGCAAAATCTAGTTATTCTATCAATTTTTGTCGAATTTTGAGATAGTCGAGTTTTTTACGTTTTTCGAGACGACGGACGTCCGGTGACCCCCCCCAAAAACAAAATTTTTATAAAAATTTTGAAAGTTAAAAAATATTTTAAATAAAGTTCATATAAAATATTTTAAGCTTAAATCGGTATGAAATTTAATCATTTTGGGGGCGAAAACAGACCCTGAACAAAAAAGGACACTTGGCACGATGAGGGCCAAGTGTTTAAAAAGTATAAATATGGACAAATATCTGAAAAATCAGATATTTTTCCTTCATTTGGCCTACTGGATTAGACCCAAGAGCAAAGAGGAAAAAAATAATAATTCTTCAAGCTTTCTTCCACTGATTCTCGGAGTTCCGTCGGTCGAAATTCGTCGGGCCAAGAATTAAAGTCTATTTACGTGACGAGGGCTATGCGTGGGTACTAAAAATAAAAATTTTCACTGAAGATCCAAAGGGAGAATTTTGAATAAATCTAAGCTTTGAGCTTGAATCTTGTTCTTGAGGCTTCCTACGAATTCTTTACGCTTCAAGAGGTAGGATTTCTCCTACTTGGACCTATTTCTAAGCTAAGGTGTCCATAGGGTTCATGTGGGTTGTTTTGGGTGTTTCTAAAATTTTTCCATTATGGTTGGTGTTATGAAAATGGGTAGGATCAATTCTAGTGTGAGTTGGTAGTTAGAAAAGTGCTAGTTTGTGATTTCTAGAATGTTTCGATAATTGATTATGTAAAAATCATATATTCTGATTTTTATTTTGATTGAAATGGGCCATATAAAATCTTGGTTTGATTTTGGTATATGGAAGTATTTATGTAATCCCTTGAAAATTGAGATCATGTGGGCATGCTTTGTGTTTTATATTATGCCTTGTGAATGAAATGTGATATTAGCATGTATTATGGGTTATCATGTTCATGAAGTGTTGATATATGCTCTTGGATATATTGAACTTGAAATGGTTATGGTGATTATATGTAAATGATATAAATTGTCATGGTATACATTGATATGTAAAATTTTTTTTATTTGGAATGCATGACAATATGGACATGGAATTGACATCACATTCATGGGCTACATGCATGAGTGTGGGTGTAGGGTTGCATGGGGTGATCAACACCAACATTAGTGCTTGATGGTAGGCCCGAGAAAATGGGATGGAACGTCCTACGGAGTCGCACGGTTACATGCATAAGAAAACTTGTGTCGGGTATAGCAAGTAGGACTAGATACTCCCTCGAGTGAAAAACCCAACCACTTGGTTCATACACTTACCGGCGGTGAAATTCTAGAAAAATGTAACGGCGTACAGAGCCGGAGATGCGATTCCTGAATTTGATACCCCATAAAGGCACATGATTTTGATATATAAATTATTCATTTGATGGGAAACATCCAAGAATGAATTGGTTTTATGAAATATGATTGATGTCAAAATGATCTTTGAATGTGTTTCATCAAAGACGTTTGTTTTACACATGAGTCACATTGTGTTGTAGGAGTCGGTGTGGGCTCGGGATAGCATGCATGAGTGAGTTTTATCTCATTACTTGGCATGACATCATGAGATTCTATCTTGAATAACATATTCTTATTTGGAAGAAGTTGTTTGTGGCATGTGCGCATTGCATACGCATTTTAGGTGGGGAGTAGCCTCTGTAGGAGTTTTTCTATTGAGCGTTGGCTCACCCTATATGAGAAACATTTCAGGTGGGAGAGGTACATCGGTGGATAGCTCCAATTTGGACCTTCATGTTTGAAAAAAGCCAAATGTGGCTTTATTTTGTGTTGATGTAAAATATTTGTGGAAAGAATGTTTTAAGCATGTAATCTTTTAAATTGTAATAGAACTTATATGGACTATTGTTAACTAACCTTGCATGTTTTGATATAAATATGGATGATTGAACCTGGTGTGACCAATGTTTAATTATAATTGGACCCGGTGTAGTCAAGTTTTACTTATAAATGGATCTTGTGTGGTTATTATGTTATATGGGGCTTCGGACAGGTCATGTTAATGTATATTGCACAGGTTGTGTTTTGGGTAGAGCTCCCCGTACAAAGGAGACGCTGCCCAAATTTGGTTATATTAAGGACCTCGGTAAATGGGGCATAACAATGTGATATCGAGTTACTCGATATCCACGGGTATTCCACGAGTTGATGGGTAATCAACGAACTCTCAGATTTTGGGGTGTCACAGCTTCATGGGCTACATGCATGAGTGTGGGTGTAGGGTTGCATGAGGTGATCAACACCAACATTGGTGCTTGATGGTGGGCTCGGGAAAGTGGGATGGAACGTCCTATGGAGTCGTACGGTTACATGCATAAGAAAACTTGTGTCGGGTATAGCAAGTAGGGCTAGATACTTCCTCGGGTGAAAAACCCGGCCACTTGGTTCATACATTTACCAGCGGTAAAATTTCAGAAAAGTGTAACTGCGTATGGAGCCGGAGGTGCGATTCCTGAATCCGATACCCCCTAAAGGCACATGATTTTGATATATAAATTATTCATTTGATGGGAAACATCCAAGAATGAATTGATTTTATGACATATGGTTGATTTCAAAATGATCTTTGGATGTGTTTTATCAAAGACGTTTGTTTTACACATATGAGTCGCATTGTGTTTTGGGAGTCTGTGTGGGCTCAGGATAGCATGCATGAGTGAGTTTCATCTCATTACTTGACATGACATCATGAGATTCTATTTTGAATAACATATTCTTATTTGGAAGAAGTTGTTTGTGACATGTGCGCATTGTATACGCATTTTAGGTGGGGAGTAGCCTCTGTAGAAGTTTTTCTACTGAGCGTTGGCTCACCCTATATGAGAAACATTTCAGATGGGAGAGGTACACTGGTGGATGGCTCCAATTTGGACCCTTATGTTTGAAGAAAGCCGAATGTGGCTTTATTTTGTGTTGATGTAAAATATTTGTGGAAAGAATGTTTTAAGCATGTAATCTTTTAAATTGTAATAGAACTTATATGGACTATTATTAAACTAACCTTGCATGTTTTAATATAAATATGGATGATTGGACCCGGTGTGGCCAATGTTTAATTATAATTGGACCTGGTGTGGTCAAATTTTACTTATAAATGGACCATGTGTGGTCATTGTGTTATGTGGGGCCTCGGACAGGTCATGTTAATGTATATTGCACAGGTTGTATTTTGAGTAGAGCTCCCCGTACAAAGGAGACTCTGCCCGAATTTTGTTAAATTAAAGACCTTGGTAAACGGGGCATAACAGTGTGATATCAAGTTATTCGGTATCCACGGGTATTCTACGGGTTAATGGGTAATCAACGGACCCCCGGATTTTGGGACGTCACAATACTTCCAAAGTAAATTTAATCAACTCTCCGTAATATTTTCATACCAATATTGGTAACCTCAAGTTTATGGTTATGAAAACAAACTATTATCCATTTAAGAACCATAACCACAATTCCTATTGCTATTCTAAAATAGGCTCTCATTTGATGTTACTTCATCATATTCATTCAATTGATCATATTTGAGAATTATACTATTTCATACCATCGTAATCATCTTGGAGGAAAGCATAACACTCACATGGTTCATATCGTAAAATCAAATCTACATTCATTCCTTAATTTTTATTACTTTTAAGTAACACACATAACTTTTCATAGCCTTATTATTCAAAACTTAGTCCATATTAAAAATATCTATGTTGACCTTACCACCCCACTTCCCAATTGGGCTATCATATCTCCTTGGCTTCCAAAAATATAAGCAACACTAATAGTAGAATAAAATACTTAGAGTCGGCAAGGCACCAAGTCATAATCCCATTTTATATTGTTATCCATTAAAATACTTCAATCAACATGGGGGTATTTCTAAATCACAGCCTAAATAGTGATGGAAGCTTGCTTAAGGATAAGTCCTTCAGAGTCTAAGAAAAAAAACAAAACATTTTGCTATCCAATGAATACCATAACGCATATTTTTGATCAACTTCGAAGAATAAAATGATTTAACTCAGGTATTTCTAGCATGTGTAACCTATATGGTTAGAAAGATATACGAGTTAAGATTCTAACAAAAAAGACGATGCACCATTTGGACTTTCCAACAAAGAGTTATGATCAAATTAGTGAAAGGTAGTCTACTAGCTGATCGGTTCTACTATACTTATCCAACTCGGGTTTAGGTGTCTTTTATTACAAATCCTATCTCATACTGCAACACCCCCCATTTTCATTTATATATGTATATAGATATATAGTAAATAATTGTTGTAAAAATGGGGATATGTGTAGTGATGTGTGTTTGAATTTGGTAGAATGAAAAAGGGATGAACAGTGCACTGGCTGTAACATCAAGCTCGATTTCGACCTTGATGCAGTCCATATCTCTCAAAACATAAAACATGAAATTTTTAGAGCTCTCTCTTAGGATTCCATATCACCTTGAATCATCTCAATCGGAACTAGGAGGAAGGAGTTATGTCCATATTACGAAGTAGTGTCTACACTGTCCAAAAATCTGTCCGGCAGACTACCTTTCGCTAATTTCATCATAACTCTTTATTGGAAAGTCCGAATTGTGCACCGTTATTTTTGTTAGAACCCTAACTCGTATATCTTTCCAACCATATAGGTTACACCTCCTAGAAATACCTGAGTCAAATTAGTTTATTCTATGAAGTTGACCAAAATCTGCACTATGGTGCTCCTTGGATAGTAAAGGGTTGTGCTTTCTTATTAGACCTTGAAGGTGTAAAACCCCATATGTTTACATTAATATATTAATGTACTTGTTTAGTGATTCTTCTATATGTAATGACTTAAGAATAAACCATATATATATTAAAATCTTAAGGATATCACCTATAGTAGTTCGAAGGAATAAAATAGAAATTTTAATGTTCCAAGTGTGAATTTATTTTAGTTTTGAAATAAATCATAAAAAGCAATGTTTTTAAGTTAAAATAACATTAAAAATGAATCCGTAACGTCGAAAAACCTTAGGGTAGTCGTATGGATCAAATTGGAGATTTCTAGTGGCAAAACTGTAATTTTGGAAAAAAACTCAAAATTCAGCCATGAGTAGTGATTTGTCGCGGATTGCTGTGTTTAAAACACAGAATTCAGCCAATTTCTTCCATTTTTTCTCACATCTCTCACCCCTAAACCTCTTTGCACCCTTGGGGAAGATAGAGGAAAGGAGGAAAGGAAGAAAGGAGGTCATTAGAGCTTGGATTTTTGGTTTGAAACTTTGATTCAAGGTAGATGATTTCTTCTCTTTCTCTTACATTGAGACTAGGGCTATGTATACATATAGGTTTTTTTTTTTTTTTTTGATCTAAATCTTAGATGTATGTTAGGAAACCTTTGATTCTTGATGTCTATGCAAATATTATCATGTTCTAAACAATGTTATGGTTGGGTAACTACTTTCTCTTGTTTTTGCTCTCAACCCTAACTTTTGAGAAATATGGATTTTTCTCTCTATAGTCACTCAATCTTGGCTTTGAAAACTTTAGTGGTTTGTGTTGAGTAATAAATGATGTTGTGGTGATCTCTTGTATTTTCCTAATTGTTTATTGAAATTGCCTCATAATGGATTTGTGGATCTTTGGAAATTTGCTTGTAAATTGGAGATTTATGGAATCCTTGGTTATGTGTGACGATTGTTGGGATGATGTGATCTTGTATGGTTGTTGGAATGAACATGGATGAGAGGTTCCTTGTAAGGATGCTCATTCCATCTCAAGAGGTTCCTTGTAAGGATGCTTGAGAAACCAAATCTTGAGGGTGAGAGGTTCCTTGTAAGGATGCTCACACCAAAAGAGGACAGTATGTGATTTTCTCAAGAGGTTCCTTGTAAGGATGCTTGAGAAACCAAATCTTGAGGGTGAGAGGTTCCTTGTAAGGATGCTCCCGTTAGAGAGGACAATATGATATCATGTGTGGGAAATGATTTATATTTTGGCAATGGATGTTTATTAGCACTTGGTTGAAATTGCTCCTTTCTATTACTATTGTTACTTAAACTTGAGATTCGTTGAAAAATGCACCCGTTTCATTTCAAATTATGTATCTATGCTATGTTGAAAAATGAGACCGACCCTTTTATATATTTTTATAAACCTTGTATGAGTTGAGAGGATTTTGCTACAGAGCTTCGTGCTCACCCCCTACAAATAACATTTTCAGATTTCACACTTGAGGAGGAGTTAGGAGCCGAGGAGCCCGCCCATTGGGAGACTCCGCTTGAAGGGAATGTGGATCCCGAGGTGGACGCTTAGAGCGACACTTTTATTTTGTTCTAGACTAGATTATACTTAGAATATCCTTTTGAAGTCTAGTTCTTTTTTTTTTGTTATTTTCGCTGCGTTATATTATTACATTGTGGAGATGTAAAGGCCAAGATTGGACCTATTCTTTTGGGATGATAGTGTGGATATGACATATGATGAATGAAAGTTTATTTTATGATGGATAAATAGACCCGGTGTGGTCAATAGTTATGCATATGTGGACCCGGTGTGGTCAATTGTAATATAATTGTACAGGTTGTGTTTTGGGTAAAGCTCCCCGTACAAAGGAGACTCTGCCCAAATTTTGTTAAAATATGAATGGTTGATGAATGAACTTTCGTCGTGATGAATTTACGTAATGCTCTCATGGGGTGAATGGTTTTTAGAATGTAATGTCACCCAAGGGGGTTTTTGGGGCGTTACAAATTTGGTATCAGAGCTTAGGCTTTAGGTCTTACATGGGAGCTGTAGGTTATGGATTACCACTAGAAAGGCAGGATTAGGTTGAACGAAATTGTTGATCTATGTTTTATATAAATCTTAGGCTTTAAATTAAAGCAATAATTAGGATGTCTTGTACCTCAATGAAATTAAATTGTGAATTGATGTGCAGGATGGATGGAGGACGAGGACGAGGACGTGGACGTGGGCGTGGTCGTGGAGGTCAAGCAAATCCACCACCACCACCACCTCCCGATGCCATGAATGGCATCTATCAATGCTTGAAGGAGCTCACCACTTTGGTACAAAACCAGAATGGGAACAACAACCATAATGGTGGAGCTCAACCACTAGCGCAAGTACCCGAAATTGGAAATGGAGATCGAAGGATGGTGGTTCTTCGAGAATTTCTGAGACAACATCCACCCACCTTCCAAGGGAGCTCTAACCCTTTGGATGCGGACAAGTGGATACGCAGAGTGAAGAAGGTATGTGACGGCATGGGAGTTGCCGAAGATTTGAGGGTTGGCTTGGCGACCTATTTGTTAGAGGGGGAGGCCGACCATTGGTGGGATTCGGTCAAGAGACGGAGGAACACTGATGCACTCACTTGGGAGGAGTTCGACCAAATATTTCAAGACAAGTACTTTCCTGAATCAGTCAGAGATCGAATGAAGGCTGACTTTCTTGCTCTACGACAGGGTAGCACGACGGTGGCCGAGTACGAAAGGAGGTTTGACGAGCTCTCCCGTTATGCTACAGGATTTATATCTACGGAGGCCGACAGGGCTAAGCGATTTGAGCAGGGACTGAGGCCGGTCATCCGGGAGAAGTTGGTGGCTCTCAAGATTAGGGAGTATGGGGACTTGGTGGACAGAGCTGCACTGGTAGAGAGAGACATAGAGGATAGCCAGCGACGACAGGGCTTCTTGAGAGGAGGTCCAATCCGGACGGGTGCTAGCACTAGTGGGGCACAGAGACCGACACCATACCGTCGCCCAGACCCGACAGGTGGACAGCGACTTTTGACAGCCCGAGGAGAGGGAGACACTCAGACTAGAGCTGGTATTATCCCACGATCTTGCTTTGCATGCGGAGGTGTGGGACATATTCGGATGCATTGCCCAGTTTTTCCACCTCAGGGGCCTATCCAGACCGCAAGACAAGTACCAGCAGCCCAACCACCACCACCGAGGCCTGCACCGCATCGACCGATACAAACTCAAGCCCCGGCGGCACCAACCAAGGCGAGTATTTGCTTTGACTCAGCCGGAGGAGGACATTGCCAATGCCGTTGTGGAAGGTATCATTCTTCTCTACAATTCCTGGGCCCGAATCTTATTTGATCCCGGTGCTACTCATTCTTTTATACGTACTGCATATGCTATGAATTTGGGATTGGGTTTCGAGAAGTTAGAACATGCTTTGACTGTTGACTTGCCTACGGGAGAACAATTGGGTACTAGCCGAGTCTGCAAGGGTTGTGTGCTTCGTATTGGGGAGCACGAATTGATTGTGGATTTGATTGCTTTAGAGATGAAGGGGTATGACGTGATTTTTGGGATGAACTTGTTATCCACTTTTCGTGCGGTACTGGATTGTTTCCGCAAGCGGATTACATTTCAATTGCCGGGAGGAGTAATTTTCAGTTTTGTGAATAACCGAGATTCTTTCCATCCATTTCCTACTACGGGTAGTAGATTCTTAAAAGCGAAAGCGGGAAGTCATTTGAGTTTCTTAGCTAGCTTGATGGGAGATAACATGGATAAACTCCATACGGATGTGGTGTTAATTGTATCGGAGTTTTCGGATGTTTTTCCTGAGGAATTACCTGGATTACCGCCACATAGGGAAATTGAGTTCAAGATCGATCTCTATCCGGGAACCGAACCCATATCCATTGCTCCCTACCGGATGGCACCTTTGGAGTTGAAGGAGCTAAGGAAGCAGTTGGATCAATTGTTGGCGATTGGGTTTATCCGTCTAAGCACTTCACCTTGGGGAGCCCCGGTCCTCTTTGTGAAGAAAACGGATGAGACTCTACGGTTGTGCACGGATTACCGGAGGTTGAATCGGGTTACCGTGAAGAATAAGTATCCGTTGCCGAGAATTGATGACTTATTTGATCAGTTGGAGGGTTCAAAGTATTACTCCAAGATTGATCTTCGCACGGGGTATCATCAGCTGCGAATTAAGGAGGAGGATATTCCTAAGACTGCTTTCCGTACCCGATATGGTCATTTCGAGTATACGGTGATGCCATTCGGATTGACTAATGCCCCCGCAGCCTTCATGGATTTGATGCACAGAGTCTTCCGGCCATACCTCGATCAATTTGTCATTGTGTTTATTGATGACATATTGATTTACTCACAGACTCAGGAGGAACATGCTCGTCATCTCTCTATTGTGCTACAAACATTGAGAGAACATAAGTTATATGCAAAGATGAGCAAGTGTGAGTTTTGGATGAAGGAAGTGAAGTTCCTTGGCCATGTTGTGTCCGAGCAAGGAGTAGCGGTTGATCCAGCAAAGATTGAGGCCGTGATGAAATGGGAACCACCGAAGAACGTGACAGAAGTACGGAGTTTCTTGGGGTTAGCCGGCTATTATCGTAGGTTTGTGGAAGGGTTCTCCAAGATTGCGATGCCGATGACTCGCCTTACAAAGAAGGGGGAGAAATTTTTGTGGACTCAAGCGTGTGAACTAGCTTTTCGCACCTTGAAGGAGAAGTTGACGACTGCACCTATCCTCATTATTCCGAGTAGTGGGGAAGGCTACGATGTCTACACCGATGCTTCACTACGAGGATTGGGATGCGTTCTAATGCAAGGAGGGAAGGTAGTGGCTTATGGCTCGAGGCAACTCAAGGTGCACGAGCAGAATTATCCCACACACGACTTGGAGCTGGCTGCAGTGGTGTTTGCTCTTAAGTTGTGGAGATGTTATTTATACGGGGAGAAATTTCAAGTGTTTTCGGACCATAAAAGCCTCAAGTATATCTTCACACAGAAAGACTTGAATCTCCGGCAGAGAAGGTGGATTGAGTACTTGGAAGATTATGAGTTCACACTCAACTACCATCCAGGGAAGGCCAATGTAGTTGCCGACGCTCTTAGCAGGAAGTCTCGGGTGAAATCAATTCTCTTGCGGTAAATAGGTGGAAAATGATTGATGCATTGGAGGAGTACGATCTATGGGTGGATGGACCGGAGTATCAATCATATCTATTCAACCTTGTAGCTCAACCGACGCTTCGACAACGGGTTGTGGAGTTGCAATGCCTGGATTCGGAACTCGATTTGATTAGAGCCCGATTGGAGAATGGGGAAGCGATGGGAGGATGGTCTTGGAAGAATGGAGAGTTGAGATATGGGGAGAAGCTATGTGTTCCCGATGATTCGTCCCTAAAGGAGGAGATACTTGGGGAGTGTCATCGCTCCAAGTTTGCTATCCACCCCGGTAGCACAAAGATGTATAGGGACATGAAGCGTCAATACTGGTGGAGGGGAATGAAGCGAGATGTAGCCAAGTATGTGGCAAAATGTGCGGTGTGCCAGCAGGTGAAGATTGAGCATCAAAGGCCAGGAGGAGTCCTACAGTCTTTGCCTATTCCAGAGTGGAAGTGGGATCACATCACCATGGACTTCGTGTCGGGTTTACCACGGACGTCGCGCAGGCATAATGCAGTGTGGGTCATTGTGGATAGACTCACCAAGTCCGCTCATTTCTTGGGTATGAAGACCACAGACTCATTAGAGACGTTGAGCAAGCTCTATATCTGTGAGATTGTTAGGTTGCACGGAGTTCCGCTCTCCATTGTGTCGGATCGTGATTCTCGGTTTGTGGCGCGATTTTGGCAAAGTCTACAACAAGCTATGGGGACAGAGTTACATTTCAGCACACCTTTCATCCCCAAACGGATGGCCAATCCGAGAGGGTGATACAAATCGTGGAAGACATGTTACGAGCTTGCGCGTTGGACTTCAAGGGAAGTTGGAGTGACCATTTACCGTTGGTGGAATTTGCATACAACAACAGCTATCAGACCAGTATTGGAATGGCACCCTATGAGGCCTTGTATGGAAGACCATGTAGATCCCCGACGTGTTGGTTAGAAGCGGGCGAGAGTAGTTTGTTTGGGCCAGAAATTGTTCGAGAGACTACAGAGAAAATTCAACTCATCCGGGAGAGACTACGCACAGCACAGAGTAGACAGAAAAGCTACGCGGATCAAAGACGAAGACCATTAGAATTCAAAGAGGGGGACTATGTGTTTCTCAAAGTGTCGCCCCAGAAAGGAGTATTTAGATTCGGCAAGAAGGGAAAGTTAGCGCCAAGGTATACCGGGCCATTTGAAGTGATCAAAGTGGTGGGCAAGGCGGCATATCAGTTGCGGTTACCAGCTCAGTTATCGGGAGTACACGACGTATTCCATGTGTCCATGTTGAGGAAGTGTAAATCGGATGCAACGCCGGTTGTAGACTTAGAAGATATTGAAATTCAAGATGGAGCAACCTATGAAGAACAACCAGTGAAGATTCTCGACGCCAAGGAGAAAGTGCTTCGCAACAAAGTCATCAAATTGGTGAAAGTCTTGTGGCAACACCATGGAGTGGAAGAAGCTACATGGGAACCGGAGCTAGAAATGCGAGAGAAGTACCCACATTTGTTCGCTACTTGAGGTAAGTTTCGAGGACGAAACTTTCTTTAAGGGGGGTGGATTGTAACACCCCGCATTTTCTTTTATATATGTATATAGATATATAGTAAATAATTGTTGTAAAAATGGGGATATGTGTAGTGATGTGTGTTTGAATTTGGTAGAATGAAAAGGGATGAACAGTGCACTGGCTGTAACATCAAGCTCGATTTCGACCTTGATGCAGTCCATATCTCTCAAAACTTAAAACATGAAATTTGTAGCTCTCTCTTAGGATTCCATATCACCTTGAATCATCTCAATCGGAACTAGGAGGAAGGAGTTATGTCCATATTACGAAGTAGTGTCTACACTGTCCAAAAATCTGTCCGGCAGACTACCTTTCGCTAATTTCATCATAACTCTTTATTGGAAAGTCCGAATTGTGCACCGTTATTTTTGTTAGAACCCTAACTCGTATATCTTTCCAACCATATAGGTTACACCTCCTAGAAATACCTGAGTCAAATCAGTTTATTCTATGAAGTTGACCAAAAATCTGCCACTATGGTGCTCCTTGGATAGTAAAGGGTTGTGCTTTCTTATTAGACCTTGAAGGTGTAAAACCCCATATGTTTACATTAATATATTAATGTACTTGTTTAGTGATCTTCTATATGTAATGACTTTAGAATAAACCATATATATATATTAAAATCGTAAGGATATCACCTATAGTAGTTCGAAGGAATAAAATAGAAATTTTAATGTTCCAAGTGTGAATTTATTTTAGTTTTGAAATAAATCATAAAAAGCAATGTTTTTAGGTTAAAATT